>BSUD01000001.1:18776207-18833602 GCA_033239045.1 Fagopyrum esculentum | reverse complement strand
ATGTGTATAGATTATAGGAAATTGAACATGGCCTCTAGGAAAGATCACTTTCCCCTCCCCTTCATTGACCAAATGCTAGAAAGATTAGCTCAACACTCTCACTTTTGCTATCTAGATGGGTATAGCGGATTTTTCCAAATCCCTATCCACCCCGATGACCAAGAGAAAACAACTTTTACATGTCCATGGGGTACCTTTGCATATAGGAGAATGCCATTTGGGTTGTGTAATGCACCCGCCACCTTTCAAAGGTGTATGATGGCTATCTTTTCGGAATACATAGAAAATATCATGGAAGTGTTCATGGATGATTTCTCTGTTTACGGTTCTTCTTTTGATAATTGCTTGGCTAACTTGTCATTAGTATTGCAAAGATGTGAGGAGACAAATCTTGTCTTAAATTGGGAGAAATGCCACTTCATGGTAAGTGAAGGGATTGTGTTAGGACACTTGGTGTCTAACCGTGGCATTGAGGTTGATAGGGCTAAGATTGAAACGATAGAGAAGTTGCCACCACCTACCTCGGTGAAGGGGGTAAGGAGTTTCTTAGGGCATGCCGGTTTTTACCGGAGGTTCATCCAAGATTTCTCTAAAATTTCTAAGCCTCTAACTAACCTACTAATGAAGGATGTTGATTTTGTCTTTTCCAAGGAATGTCTTGAAGCGTTTTGTAGGTTGAAGAACGCCTTGATCTCCGCACCTATCATGCAACCTCCGGATTGGAGTCTACCATTTGAAATCATGTGCGATGCAAGTGATGTAGCCGTTGGGGCCATTTTGGGGCAAAGGAAAGAAGGGTGCACTCATGCTATTTACTATGCTAGCAAGACGCTAGATGACGCCCAACTCAATTATGCTACCACCGAGAAGGAGTTGTTAGCGGTAGTGTATGCATTTGAGAAATTCCGCTCGTACCTTGTTGGAGCGAAGGTCATAGTTTACACGGATCACGCGGCGATCCGTTATCTACTTACAAAGAAGGATGCCAAGCCAAGGTTGATTCGGTGGATCCTTCTTCTTCAAGAGTTTGATTTGGAGATAAGAGATAAGAAGGGATCCGAGAACTCGGTGGCGGATCACCTTAGTAGACTCCCACCATTAGAGCTTGGGAAAGACAACATCCCGATAGATGACTCGTTTCGGGATGAACAATTGCAAATGGTGGAAGAATGCTTTTTCCAAGTGGCTAGAGGAAGTGAACCATGGTATGCCGACATTGTGAATTACTTGGTGTGTGAGGAAGTGCCTCCCGGATTATCATATTCGCAAAGGAAGAAGTTCTTCAACGATGTAAGGCATTACTATTGGAGCGAGCCACTTCTATTCAAGAGAGGCCCGGATGGGGTGCTAAGAAGGTGCATACCGGAGGATGAAATGGAAAGTGTGATCCGGCATTGTCACTCCTTACCATGTGGAGGCCATGCTAGCTCACACAAAACGTGTGCCAAGGTATTGCAATCCGGTTTTTATTGGCCTAACTTGTTTAGAGACGTGCAAGGTTTTGTAGCGGCATGTGATGCTTGCCAAAGAACGGGAAACATTTCAAGGAGGAATGAAATGCCCTTGAATAACATCCAAGAAGTTGAGATTTTTGATGTGTGGGGTATAGACTTCATGGGACCATTCCCTTCTTCATGTGGCAATCTATTCATCCTATTGGCGGTGGACTATGTATCAAGATGGGTAGAGGCAATCGCCTCTCCTACAAATGACGCCAAGGTGGTGGTGCGGTTCTTCAACCGAGTGATCTTCCCTAGGTTTGGAACACCAAGGGTGATCATTAGTGATGGAGGGAAGCACTTCACAAATAGGAATTTTGGAGCACTTTTGGCTAAGTATGGGGTGACTCATAAAGTAGCAACACCTTACCACCCTCAAACTAGTGGCCAAGTGGAGATCTCCAACCGAGAGATCAAGGCCATCCTCGAGAAGACGGTGTCTAGAACAAGGAAGGATTGGGTTATGAAGCTCAATGACGCACTATGGGCATATAGAACCGCCTTCAAGACACCTATTGGCACCACTCCCTACAAGTTGGTCTATGGCAAGTCTTGCCATCTTCCGGTGGAAATGGAGCATAGAGCTTATTGGGCCATTAAGTGGCTAAATTTTGACCTCAAGGAGGCGGGAGAGAAGAGATTGCTTGATATCAATGCCCTTGAGGAGCTCCGGTTGGAAGCTTATGAGAATGCCCGGATTTACAAGGAGAGAACCAAAAGGTGGCATGACAAGAAGATCATTCCAAAGGAGTTGAGTGAAGGAGATCTTGTCCTTCTCTTCAACTCAAGGCTAAGACTCTTTCCCGGGAAGCTCAAATCAAGATGGACCGGGCCATATGAGGTGAAGAAGATCTTTCCCCATGGAGCAATTGAAATAGGAGGGGAGCATTGTGGAAATTTCAAGGTGAACGGGCATCGTTTGAAGAAGTATATTCCGGGAGCACCGGTGGACATGATTGCCCCGCTTCACCTTGCATAAACACTCCCGAGTTTGGTCAAGCTAATGACCTTAAAGAAGCGCTTGGTGGGAGGCAACCCATCGGTAACATTTTCCCTTTTCATTTTTGCTTAGATTTTTTCTGTTTTTGTGTGCTTTGTGTGTGTTTTATGTGTGCTAGAACATTAGTGGCATTGGAAGCCTTTCTTGGAAATGATGATGATGAAACCCTCACCAATCATGGGTGGAGCGGACGCGGAACTTGGACGGCTAGCGGTGCCTAGCGCGGGTTTCAAAGCTTGAAGGACGTTTAGAGCTCCCTACCATGGTTGAAAGGATCATCAAACATCAATCCTCTTGAGAATTCCCAAATACCGAAGCAAACCATTTTATATTGTGAGAACCTTCTTTCACTCTCTTTACTTGAATACCACATTGGGGACAATGTGTTTCTAAGTATGGGGTGGAGTTTGCATGATCCTTTGCATGAAGAGCATCTAGGATAGGTTAATATTTGCACATCTCTTGCATTGTACATACTTAAATCGAAAATTCCATAAAAAAATCAGAAAATTTAAAAAATTTTGTGCTTTCTAGGCTTGGATATGATCCTAATGATGAAACTTGTCTTGTGATTGGCTACGAATGGCCTTATGTGTTAAATTGATAAATGCATATGTGGACTTGAACTACTTCTCTTGAATTCCATGAATGACTTGAGAGCATGATGATTGCCTAGAATGGATTGAGTATTGAAAGTCGAAATTACATGATAGTTCTTGCATACCATCTAGGAATGAATAAGGCATCTCATCTTTCTCTACTTCTCATCTTGATCATGATTGCTTGAGCACCTCAATTGATATAAAATTTGACCTCCTTTTAAACCCATCCGGGAATAGGAGCATGCTAGTGTGTTTGAATGTGTGAAAAGCAAATGCGGGGTGAAGATGTAATGAAAAGAATGTCGTGAATGGAATGCTGAAATTATTGTGGAAGTGTAGCCAAAATAGGTTTGGGGGCGTTGGCTTAAATGATAAGTAACTCGGTACACTTCACATAATCGGGTGTTGGTGCCTTGCCAAAGTCAAATGAGCCAATAGCCTTAACGAGCTTTGGTATGTGTGCCCGGTGTGGATGCACCTCGAAAAAGAGAAAAAGCCCGAGGATAGCTAATCACCGAGGTTTCGGCTATTGTACACCAATGTCATTGTCTCAAAAATGAGTCAAAGAAAAAGAAAAGAATGCAAGATAGAAAAGAAATACACACTTGGGGGAAGTTGATCGAGGACAAGGAGTGAGGTTAGTTCCATTCCCGGATTAGCATCACATACCTAGAAAATTCCCCTCCCAATTACAACGTTTCTTGGCCTTTTATGTCACAAGCCCTTATGACCTACTTGCATGTTTGTAAGACTTAGTAGTCTAGATTGGATAGACTCTTGATCTTCTTGACATCTCCGTCCTCCCAACTCATGCATGCTTTTGAGTTAAGTACAATTGTTTTTCCATGCCCTTATTGTTTGATACGTAATTGCTTATTCAACTGCCATTGATCATGACTATGAAGGGGATCCAATAGTAGAAGCACAAAACCAAAAAGATTTTGCCATTTTTCTGCATACATAAATCATGTCATCTCTTAAACTATAGTTGGGAATTTGCTCGGGGACGAGCAAACCTTAAGTATGGGGTATTTTGATAACACGATTTATGAGCTAGTTTTAGGTAGACATTTAGATAGGATTCTCGCTCAAACATGCATTATCTAGCACTAGTCCAATACGTTTTGCACTCAAAACATGTATTTTGTCGAGATAGACGTCTACACGGACTTGTGTGCGTTTTGTAGGTATTTCGGGAAATTTCGAGCTAAAACGACGCGTTTGAGGGTCGCTCATTTAGAGGACACGTTTCCAACTCATTAGAGCGCAAGGCAAGAGCTGAGAAGGACTCAAGAAACCCTGCCAACACAAGCCATGCACCGAACCACAGCCTAATGATCCAAAACAAAGTTTCTGCACAGAATCACGGTCATCTGAAGGACCACGGCCGTGGAAATGACCGTGGTTTTTGCCAGATTCTCGTGACAGCTGTGCCACGACTCTCATGGCCAGCTCATGAAGAAATGGTTATAAAAGTGGTCCTTGATAGTTGTTAGAGGCAGCTGGGATTTGGGGTAGTTGAGGAGCAGCTCATACATTCTCCATTGGGGGTTTTTCACAAAATATATTCCAAGAAGAAGAAGGAATTTTCCTAGGAAGGAAAGTGCAAGAAGAAGAAGAAAGGAACCATTGCCATTGAAGAGGAGAGGAGAAGACACACTTAGCTCTTGTATCTTCGGATTTATTTCTAGAAGTTTTTGAACTCTTGAACCTTCCTTGGGAAGGGTTGTAAGTCGTGCTAATTTCATCTTCAGATTTGGGTTGTGTTTGAAACTCATTTGTTCATCCTCTTACTCTCATTTTCTTGCAATGGAGGTTATGAATCTATGCTTGTTTGTTTTGGTTTCCATTATGATTGTTGTAGGCTAGATTAATGTGATTCTAGGGTAATGAAAGGATGGTTATGGCTAGATCTATGATAGGACGGACTTAGATTTACCTTTGGATGATTTTTGTTTATGAACGTAGCTACTGTTAGGAATCACGGTTAGTTCTTGAAGAACCACGGTCGTGGTTTCTGTAGAACGAACCGTGATTTTCCCTGGTTCGAATGATTTTACCTTAGATTCATAAAATTGTTGAAACCCTAAGTTTTTGCTGAGTTTAACCTACCCTAGGGTGTCCTAGTGTAGTGACTAAGTGTTAGGAGAGACTTACCCGGTAATCCTTTCCCTTAGAATCTAAAATAGTAAAACCTTAGGTAATGGTGAGCCTAATAAGCCGCCATTGGATTAAGTGTGCCAGGATAGTTTCTTAGAACTTCCCTTTCCGAGACTTACCCGGTAAGGATAGGTTAGATCTCTAGGTGATAATCCGGTTTGTGTAGAATTCCTATCCTTAGGTTCTTAGAGACATACCCGGTGATGAGACCTTAGGATTTGACTAGCGGACCATGAGACGTACCCGGTAATTGATCCCAATCTAGAAACATTAAATCCCAACATATCATAATCAATCCAAAGAATGAATAGATAACTTGAGTTCTATGCCATAACCGGAATTTCCAACCTCTAGAATCCGTTTTCTCTTTTCCTTTGATCAATATCTTGATTGATTGTTTGAGTCAATTTTTGGTTTAGTTTGATTTGGTTGCTTGCATGAGTTGTGATCTTTGATTTGATCACTTAAAACCGACAAAAACAATTTGCGATTTTCCCCTTTTCTTTGTTTCCTTCTTTTCTTTAGACTTAGACCTTGCTAAATTCAATCACAACTTAGTTCGATTTCACCTTAGTCTTTGTGTTCGACCTTGGAGTACTTACCTTTCTATATACGTCCCGTACACTGCGGGTGCGCTAAGAGTTAGGATAATTATAACAACTATAAATTTAAGGCTTATTGCGTGCACACTTTCTAGCGTGACACCGTGGAAGTTGAGCAAACCGTGGTTCCAGCCGTGGTTTTCCCTGGACCAGCCCTTGATAGTGATCAAGCTTCTAGGAGCCATGGAGAGCTTTCATTTGCTTTGGATTCATCTCATCCAACCTTATTTGGCTCGTCTCCTACCAATAAAGGTCCTCCTAAACTTGAACTTAAACCCCTCCCCTCTCATTTGAAGTATGCTTTTCTTGGTGAAAATTCTTCATATCCGGTGATTGTTAATGCATGCTTGAATGATAATGAACTTGCTAAGTTGTTGCATGAACTAAGATTGCATAGGAAAGCCATTGGCTATACTATTGATGATTTGGTTGGCATAAAACCTTCTTTGTGCATGCATAAGATAATGATGGAAGATAATCATAAACCCTCTATTGAACATCAAAGGAGATTGAATCCCATAATGAAAGAGGTAGTCAAAAAGGAAATCATTAAGTTGCTTGATGCGGGGATTATCTACCCTATCTCGGATAGTAAGTGGGTTAGTCCCGTTCATGTAGTACCTAAGAAGGGTGGGATGACTGTAGTGACCAATGAGAACAATAAACTAATCCCGACTAGGACGGTTACGGGGTGGAGAATGTGCATCGATTATAGGAAGTTGAACATGGCCTCTAGGAAAGATCACTTCCCTCTCCCCTTCATTGACCAAATGCTAGAGAGGTTAGCTCAACATTCTCATTTTTGCTACCTAGATGGCTATAGTGGATTCTTCCAAATCCCTATCCACCCCGATGACCAAGAGAAAACCACATTTACATGTCCATGGGGCACTTTTGCATATAGGAGAATGCCATTTGGGTTGTGTAATGCACCCGCCACCTTCCAAAGGTGTATGATGGCTATCTTTTCGGAATACATAGAAAATATCATGGAAGTGTTCATGGATGACTTCTCTGTTTATGGTTCTTCCTTTGATAATTGCTTGGCTAACTTGTCATTAGTATTGCAAAGATGTGAGGAGACAAATCTTGTCTTAAATTGGGAAAAATGCCACTTCATGGTAAGTGAAGGCATTGTGTTAGGACACTTGGTGTCTAACCGTGGCATTGAGGTTGATAGGGACAAGATCGAAACAATAGAGAAGTTGCCACCACCTACCTCGGTGAAAGGGGTAAGGAGTTTCTTAGGGCATGCTGGTTTCTACCGGAGGTTTATTCAAGATTTCTCTAAAATTTCTAAGCCTCTCACTAACCTACTAATGAAAGATGTTGATTTTGTCTTTTCCAAAGATTGTCTTGAGGCCTTTTGTAGGTTGAAGAACGCCTTAATCTCCGCACCTATCATGCAACCTCCGGATTGGAGTTTACCATTTGAGATCATGTGTGATGCAAGCGATGTAGCCGTTGGGGCTGTTTTGGGGCAAAGGAAAGAAGGGCGCACTCATGGTATTTACTATGCTAGCAAGACGCTAGATGATGCCCAACTCAATTATGCTATGTTCGCCCCTAGAGGTGTGTGCAAATAAGTTTTAAATTTATAAAACTAGAATCAAGCAGCGAACCCGCAGTGTACGGATCGAGGTAGCTAAGCAAGAATTCCAGAGTATCGAACACAGGGATTTGGGTGGGAACAAATTCGATTGCAGGTAATCAAGCAAGTAAATATGGGAGTTTTGCAAGTATTGGGAAAACAACAAACCTAAAGATCCAGGTATCCAGTTGCGGCAATAGATTCAAGATATACTAATGATGTAAAGACAGAGTAGAGGTATGCAAAGGTATACTAATGTAAGGTAATCGTACGGTTGAGGTTCCAAAAACCTTATGTAACTCACCTAAAAGATACTCCCTATACAGGTTGTTGAGGCTCAATATAGAAAGATTCTAAAGACGAGAATTAGTGTCAAATACCCAAACTTATAACCTAAAGATCAAGACTAACTTAACCGATTGAGGTTGTTGAGGCTCACAATCGAGGTAGAGGTTGTTGAGGCTTCACTACCACCTAGAAAAGACAAGTCTAAACTAAGTTAAAGCAAATCTTTAACTTTGGATTAAAGTAAAAGCAGGCTCGTAAACTAGAAGGAAATTACGGTTGGATCTTGAGATTCCACGGTCGTGGAACTCAAGAACTGCCCGTAATTTTAGGTTGTCGACGATTCTCTCTAACTCTCAGGGTCTAATCTGTTTGCGATCGATCTATCATCACCTATGCCACAACTATCAACCCTTCACCTTAGAATTGTTAAGGGTTTTTAGCCAATAACAGTCATTTTGATATCAATTCAAGAATTAAAGAGTAAAAGATGAAAACTTTCAAGAACTATCAATAACCTTCAAATGAATCTCAAGATCACAATAAATGTTTATCAAAAGATTCAAAACAGATTGAACAAACACAACCTTAGGAAAGAAGAGAAACGGGATGTCAATCCGTCTCCGATTCAAACCTAAACAAGAAGAGAGATCTTCTTGTAAAATCTTCCAAGAACTTCGGTCTTTCACAAATCCGAAGATCTCAACAGCAATCTCCACCGAAATTGCGAGGTTGGGGCGACTCTCCGATGCGAACTTAATCTCCAATGAGATCTCCCAAAAATGCCTCCAAAAATGAGGGTTTTGTGTTGCTAAACGTTGATCCTTAGCGTCGATTGCTAAGGATGATTATTGAGGGTAAGCGAAGATCGTACGTCTATGCGTTCCTGATCGTAAGCGGGGATAAGCGAGGATGATGGAATCTCCATTCTTCCGTCTTTTTATAATGCAGGGCAAAGTGTCGGCCCGGCCCAATCTTCAAAAGATCATGGCTTCGAAGTGTGTTGAAAAGATTCGCCAAGATCACGGTCGTGGAAGATTCCACGGCCGTAATTCTTGGGCGTGAAAACAATTACGGTTAGTTCCACGACCGTAATATCCCCTGGAATGAACATCGAATTCTGACTCTGAATCCACGGCCGTAATTCTGAACGTGGTTTGGATTCCGGCCGTATTTTAGGGCGTAATTTAGGGCAAGAACGTGATTCTTCCCTTAACTCATGCATTCCTCAATCTAATACTCCAAATTGCTTCCAAAAAGTGTCCTCATTCTATGGACATATCAACTCAACTCTCCTTTTCTCGATTCCGTTCGGAAATAGCTCCAAATCACCTATAATCAACATAGAACTAGTGTAGACATCCATATCGACAATATAGGCAATACTAGCTCACATATGCACAAAGATCAATCAAAGACTATCAATATGAATCAAATACGTTAAGAAACGTGCCTAACATATCACAATATTTCATGCTAACATGCTACCACCGAGAAAGAGTTGTTAGCGGTGGTGTATGCATTTGAGAAGTTCCGCTCATACCTTGTTGGAGCGAAGGTCATAGTTTATACGGATCATGCTGCGATCCGTTATCTACTTACAAAGAAGGATGCCAAACCAAGGTTGATTCGGTGGATCCTTCTTCTTCAAGAGTTTGATTTGGAAATACGGGACAAGAAGGGATCCGAGAACTCGGTGGCGGATCACCTTAGTAGACTCCCACCGTTAGAGCTTGAAAGAGATGACATCCCGATTGATGACTCATTCCGGGATAAGCAATTGCAGATGGTGGAGGAATGCTTGTTCCAAGTGTCTAGAGGAAATGAGCCATGGTTTGCCGACATTGTGAACTACTTAGTGTGTGAGGAAGTGCCTCCCGGATTGACATATGCACAAAGAAAGAAGTTCTTCAACGATGTGAGGCACTACTATTGGAGTGAACCACTTCTATTCAAGAGAGGACCGGATGGGATGTTTAGAAGGTGCATACCGGAAGATGAAGTGGAGAGTGTGATCCGACATTGTCACTCTTTACCATGTGGAGGCCATGCTAGCTCACACAAGACGTGTGCAAAGGTATTGCAATCCGGTTTTTATTGGCCTAACTTGTTTAGAGATGTGCAAGGTTTTGTAGCGGCATGTGATGCTTGCCAAAGGACGGGCAACATCTCAAGGAGGAATGAAATGCCCTTGAACAACATCCAAGAAGTCGAAATATTTAATGTGTGGGGTGTGGATTTCATGGGACCATTCCCTTCCTCATGTGGAAATCTCTACATCCTATTGGCGGTTGACTACGTTTCAAGATGGGTGGAGGCAATCGCCTCTCCTACAAATGACGCCAAGGTTGTGGTGCGGTTCTTCAACCGGGTGATCTTCCCTAGGTTTGGAACACCAAGGGTGATCATAAGTGATGGAGGAAAGCACTTCACCAATAGGAACTTTGGGGCACTTTTGGCCAAGTATGGGGTGACTCATAAGGTGGCAACACCTTACCACCCCCAAACTAGTGGCCAAGTGGAGATCTCCAACCGGGAGATAAAGGCCATCCTTGAGAAGACGGTCTCTAAAACGACAAAGGATTGGGCTATGAAGCTCAATGACGCATTATGGGCATATAGAACCGCCTTCAAGACACCAATCGGCACCACTCCTTACAATTTAGTCTATGGCAAGTCTTGCCATCTTCCGGTGGAAATGGAGCATAGAGCTTATTGGGCCATTAAGTGGCTAAATTTTGACCTCAAGGAGGCGGGAGAGAAGAGGTTGCTTGATATAAACGCCCTTGAAGAGATTCGGTTGGAAGCTTATGAGAATGCCCGGATCTACAAAGAAAGGACCAAACGGTGGCATGACAAGCGCCTCATCCCGAAGGAGTTGAGTGAAGGCGACCTTGTCCTTCTCTTCAACTCAAGGCTGCGGCTCTTTCCCGGAAAGCTCAAATCAAGATGGACCGGGCCATATGTGGTGAAGAAGATCTATTCCCATGGAGCTATTGAGATAGGAGGGGAGCATTGTGGAAATTTCAAAGTGAATGGGCACCGCTTGAAGAAGTATATTCCGGGAGCTCCGGTAAACATGATTGCCCCACTTCACCTTGCATAGACACCCCCGAGTTTGGTCAAGCTAATGACCTTAAAGAAGCGCTTGGTGGGAGGCAACCCATTGGTAACGTTTTTCCCTTTTCATTTTTCGTTTTCGCTTAGATTTTTTTCTTTTTTTGTGTGTGTTTTGTCTACCTTGTGTGCGTGTGTTAGAGCCTTAGTAGCATTGGAAGCCTTGCTTGGCATATGAATGATGAGGATGAACCCCTCATCAATTATGGGTGGAGCGGACGCGGAACTTGGACGGCTAGCGGTGCCTAGCGCGGGTCCCGAAGCTTTGATGGATGCTTAAGAGCTCTCTACTATTGTTGATAGGATCATCCAACATCAATTCACTATTGAGCAATTCCAAATACCATGGCAATATAGGCAATACTAGCTCACATATGCACAAAGATCAATCAAAGACTATCAATATGAATCAAATACGTTAAGAAACGTGCCTAAAATATCACAATATTTCATGCTAACAAATAACCCCATACTTAACACTTGCTTGTCCCTAAGCAAGGTCTTTCAAAAAGCTTTAAAACAAGAGTTAGGATGAAATATGTGTACCTTCTTTTGGTGAATGTGATTTCTAAAGAATAGATCATTCTCAAACCTTGCTTCAATCGTTCATCAAACTTTCACACACTCAATCAAAGAGTAAAAAGTAAAGAGAGTTCATGAATCAATTTAACCTCTCAACAAGCATCATAACCTTTAAACTTTATCAAAATCAATCATAAGAAACTTCAATTTAGATCACCAAGTCATATAACATTCTTTTGATCTTAAGGACTTTCAAAGAAAAGGTCTAGAGTATGGAAGGGAAGGGAAAACTTTTAAGGGAAAGTGGTGCATAAATCCGGGAAAATGGACAACTACCTTCTTCTTCTTATGCGGTTCCCGCAACACTTCAACTTAGAGCTTCGCTCTTGCTTTTCATTTTTCGACTTTACTTTTGGAGTTATGGATAGAGGTGCACAAAAACCGAAGCCTAGGGGATCGGCGTTTCTCAAATTTGCAAGAGATGCCTCAGACCCTTAGCGCACATACCATAATCCGCTAGGAATATCGCTCAATCCGACTTTGGCAAGACACAAACACCCGGCTATGTGAATGGTGCCGAGTTACTCATTGTCATGATTGACTTCCCCAAACCTATGATTTCTTTCTATTCAATTGATTGCAATTAATTGCTCTCATGGCCCTCCCACATCAAACATGCCTTTTTCATTCACTTTTCCAAGTTCCCGGATAGGTAAAGGAGGCTAATATTTCAATGAGGAGCTAGATGATCAAAGAAAGAAGAAAGAAAGTATCGAATTGCCTTAATTATTTCAACAAGAAGTATAGGAACTTATAATGTGATTTCAACTTCAATTTCCTAATATGATTTAGGTAACGTTTTCACATTATAAAACTTGCAAAAAAGGTAGAATTCATTCATTCAAATTCTTTTCGATTTACCATCCTTTTAAGCATGCAATTGTCATCAAACTCAATTCGCAAGTAGTGATTATCATGGAAATCATCTCAATTCATTAGAAGCACAAAATTTTCAAAATTTTTCAATTTTTATGGGTTTTTAAAGTTCTTTTTCATGCAATGCAAAAATAAAACGTGTAACACATAATGAACATGCAATGATAGTCTCGGAATGAAAGCAACATATAGAGTAGAGTTATTACAAACATTTAGTACATCCCACCCCATACTTAGGACGAACATTGTCCCTAATGTTCACAAGAAAGAACAAAAGAAAGAAAAGAAAAAGAAACTCACAAGGTGGTGGCGGGAATGTCTAAAACAAACGATCATGCGTCCAATCACTGCGGCGGCGGTGGAGGTGGAAATGGAGAGAAACTCGGATCATAGAACCGCCCAAACTGCTGGCGGTAGACGTCCCTCATCATGTGATCAAGGTCGTCTAGGCGTCCGTCTCTAGCATCCGCCCGGATCTCTAGTGCTCCAACTCTCTCTGAAAGTCCGGCAGCCCAATCCGGCATCTGCTCGTACCATCCTGGAGCGTGATCGTACCATGCGGGGGCATCGGCTGGTGCTGGTGGTGGTGGTGGTGCTGCTGCTGCTGGCTGCGTCGTGGACCAGGGAGGGGGTGTGTCGTACCAAGTGGGAGGTGTAGTCATCCACGTGGGCCTCTCACTCACGCTAGCGCGGCGAGATGACGAGCCTGAAGCTCTAGCTGGGCGTGGAGAGCGCCTAGGTACATCCGGAGCCGCCTCCGGCTGATCCGGAAACGTGCCGAACTCCTGCTCCGCTCCTCCACCACTCTCGTACTGCTCTCCCATGTCCTCCTCATCCACAACCGGTGGTGGAACGTAAGGGGGAGCTACAAGCCTGTTCGCATGCATCGCAGCGAACGTCTCCTTCCAATTGTGGCGTCCCGCCACAATGGAATACTCTGGCAGCCACTCAATGCCCCTACCCGTCCTACTCTCCCAAGGCATGCCCGCATAAGGCGGACCTCTATGTGTGGGGAAGATGAGTCCCCTAACCATAAAAGCATGTAGCCCTAATGGAACCGCCGGTATACGGGTGCAAGCTGAAAAATCCACTCCAAACGTCCTAGCTATGTGGGTCACTATCCCACCATATCCAATGTTCCCCTTCGATTTGTTCTTGAGTTTACTCATCGTCGCCGCCAAAAGAGTAGCACAATCTGCGCGGCATCCATAAAGCATACTGTAAAGAAGGAATAGCTCATCCGTCTTGATCTTTTGGGGCGTCTCCGTCCTAGGAAAGAGACACTCTGAAAGAACACGGTGAGCTATCTTCAAGGCTAGATGGTACATCAATCTAGCCTTGGTATCGGCGGGTTGCCAACGGTCCTCGTCGGCGTAAATCATGGCCACTTCCGCCCAAAAATCCTTGGCGGAAACGCCTCTAGGAAGTCGACCATTGTAGGTCTCATGGAACCCGAAAATGGTCCCGAACTCAACAATGCTCAAGTGATAGTCTCGATTCATGAGACGGAAGGAGACGGTCCTATCAACTGGGCTGTGCTCAAAGGACGTCACAACCTCCCGGGTAATCTCCTCATAAGCGTCTTCACGAATGTTCGTGAAGAAAAGCAATCCGGCTCTATCCAAGAGCCATGTAAGATCCTCAACGATGTTGAGAGGATGTAGATCCTCCAACAATAAGTACCTAGGGCCAATCACTGCCCTCTTCTCTATCTTCTCTAGTGCAGCTAGGTAGTTCTCATGTATGGTGGGGATGCTAGGGTGAGGTGGTGAGGATGGAGGTGAAGATGGAGGTGAAGGTGAGGATGGTAGTGATGGAGATGATTGTGGTGGTGCCCTAGAGGTGGAGGGGTTGCCTTTCCTTTTCTTATTCTGCTCCCCTTTCTTCTCCTTTATCCTTCCCGACATTCTCCTCACGAAGTCCATTTTTCAGCAAAAATTACGGTCTGTTCTACAGGTTCCACGGCCGTGGTTTACTCAGCGACCGTGATTCGTCACAGAATCTCGCGAACCTCAGCAATTTCACCAAAATTCACCACAACAAGCAGTCCTAATCTAATTCCTTCCAATCTTTGTCAGTTCTTCCTAAAGATCTATAGCAAAAACGAATTAAATCCGCGAAATTCGAGAAAAAAGATGTAACCTCTTTTTCGGATTGAAAAATCCAAAATGCGCGTTTGTTGATCGATTTCCACTCGATTCGTTGCTTGGATCTTGTTCGTGGTTGGATTTGCTGCAGTTTAGGACGAAGAATCGTTGAAAACGATTAGGAAACGAGGAATTGGGAGAGGATGAGTGTTTTCGGTTTCTAGGTCGTGGAATTGGGGAAATTTTGGTTAAGTGTTGTGAAGAATGTGGCTTATATAGTGGCCGGCAAAATTTCCAAAAATCACGGTCTGTCGGGGCATTCCACGGCCGTGGAAGTGCTTTGAACCGTGATTTTGATGATTTTCCAAAGGCATTTGAAAATTACGGTCACTGTAGCTATGACGACCGTAATTTGGACCGTGGAACTCTCTGTAAAGCTTCAAAATCCAAATTTCGTCACTCTTCTTCGACATTATCCTCCCTTTCTCCTTTTCCATTGATCCTACAACCAAAAACACGAACATACCGGAAGAAATCGAGGAAAATAAGCGAAAAAATATCTATTCTAAACTAAACTATGAATCGAAAACAAAAACGAAAATGCAATACCTTGGGTTGCCTCCCAAGAAGCGCTTTGTTTAAGGTCCGTAGCTAGACCAACGTCGTACTTATTCGAGCGCGGTAGGTGCAAACTCCTCAGCTTGGAGTTCCGGCGTATACTTCTTGAGTCGTTGGCCGTTCACCTTAAAGCTTCCGCTAGCTTCACCCCATACTTCAACTGCACCATGGGGGAAAATGCGCTTAATTAGAAAAGGTCCAGTCCAACGAGATTTTAACTTACCTGGAAAGAGGCGAAGTCTCGAATTGAAGAGGAGAACTTGATCTCCTTCTTCAAAGTCCTTTGGAATGATATGCTTATCATGCCAACGCTTTGCTCTTTCCTTGTAGATCTTAGCGTTTTCGTAGGCGTTCAAACGGAGTTCATCCAGCTTGTTGATGTCTAGGAGACGCTTCTCTCCCGCTTCTTTCATGCCGAAATTCAGCCACTTGATAGCCCAAAACGCCTTGTGCTCCAGCTCTACCGGCAAGTGACAAGACTTCCCATACACAAGGTTGTATGGTGTGGTTCCTATGGGAGTCTTGTACGCAGTCCGGTATGCCCATAATGCATCATCTAGTTTCAAGGACCAATCCTTCCTAGTCCTTGAAACCGTCTTCTCTAGAATTCCCTTGATCTCCCTATTTGAGATCTCAACTTGTCCACTCGTTTGTGGATGGTAAGGGGTAGCGATCTTGTGAGTAACCCCATACTTGGCTAGAAGAGCTTCAAAGCGACGGGCTATGAAGTGAGAACCTCCATCACTAATGATCGTCCTTGGTGTCCCAAATCGTGGGAAAATGGTCTTGTTGAAGAACTTAACCACCACCATGGCATCATTTGTGGGAGAGGCAATTGCTTCCACCCATCTAGAAACGTAGTCCACCGCCAATAATATGTATTGGTTTCCACAAGAAGATGGGAATGGTCCCATGAAATCGACTCCCCAAACGTCGAAGATCTCCACCTCTTGGATGTTGTTGAGGGGCATCTCGTTCCTTCTAGAAATATTGCCTGTTCTTTGACAACCATCGCAACAAGAAACAAAGGATTGCACATCTTTAAATGAAGTAGGCCAATAGAATCCAGATTGCAATACCTTTGCGCTAGTTTTGTTCAAACTAGCGTGTCCTCCACAAGGTAGTGAATGACAATGGCGGATGACACTTTGCATCTCATCTTCCGGCACACATCGCCGAATGATGCCATCCGGACCTCTCTTAAAGAGGAGAGGCTCGTTCCAATAGTATTCCCGGACGTCCTTGAAGAACTTCTTCCTTTGTGCGTATGACAGTCCGGGTGGTATCTCCTGGCAAACCAAATAGTTAACGAAATCAGCAAACCATGGTTCGTTACCCTTGGAGATTACCTTGATGCACTCCTCTATGATATGTAGGTGTTCGTCCGGAAAGGAGTCATCAATGGGCAAATGGTCGTCTTCTAGATGTGTTAGACGACTCAAATGATCCGCAACAGAATTTTCCGAGCCTTTCTTGTCGCGGATCTCTAGATCGAATTCTTGTAGGAGAAGAATCCATCTAATCAGCCTTGGCTTCGCATCTTTCTTCGCAAGGAGGTATCGGATCGCAGCATGATCCGTGTAGACAATCACCTTTGCACCTACAAGATAAGAGCGAAACTTGTCAATAGCGTAGACAATGGCTAAGAATTCCTTCTCTGTAGTGGCGTAGTTGAGCTGAGCTTCGTCTAGCGTCTTGCTAGCGTAGTATATGGCGTGGGTTCGTCCTTCCTTTCGTTGCCCAAGAACAGCTCCAATAGCTACGTCACTAGCATCGCACATAATCTCAAAGGGGAGAGTCCAATCCGGAGGTTGGATAATAGGCGCTGAGATTAGAGCTTGCCGAATGGTGTTAAACGCATCTAAACATTCCTGCGAAAACTCAAAAACCGCATCCTTCATCAATAGATTAGTGAGAGGTTTTGATATCTTAGAAAAATCTTTAATGAAACGTCTATAAAATCCAGCATGTCCTAGGAAACTTCTTATCCCTTTCACCGAAATCGGGGGAGGAAGCTTCTCTATAGTCTCTATCTTAGCCTTGTCTACCTCTATCCCTCTACTAGAGACTAAGTGACCTAACACGATTCCTTCCTTAACCATTAATTGACACTTCTCCCAATTAAGAACTAGGTTAGTGTCTTCACATCTTTGTAAAACAAGAGAAAGGTTAGAAAGACAATCGTTAAAAGAGGAACCGTAAACGGAGAAGTCGTCCATGAAGACTTCCATGATTTCCTCTACGTATTCGGAGAAGATGGCCATCATGCACCATTGAAAGGTGGCTGGGGCGTTGCAAAGCCCGAACGGCATTCTCCTATAGGCGAACGTACCCCAAGGGCACGTGAATGTGGTCTTCTCTTGATCATCCGGATGTATCGGAATCTGAAAGAAGCCACTATAACCGTCAAGGTAGCAAAAGTATGAATGTTGTGCTAACCTTTCAAGCATCTGATCGATGAATGGCAGTGGAAAGTGATCCTTCCGCGTTGCGTTGTTGAGCTTGCGGTAGTCTATACACATTCGCCATCCAGTTACGGTTCGGGTAGGAATGAGTTCGTTGTTTTTGTTGGTGATGACCGTCATTCCTCCCTTCTTCGGAACTACTTGAACCGGACTCACCCATTTACTATCGGAGATAGGATAGATGATACCTGCGTCAAGAAGTTTAAGAATTTCTTTCTTGACAACCTCCTTCATGGTCGGATTCAACCGCCTTTGAGGTTGTCTTGAAGTTCTAAAGTCTTCCTCCATTAGTATCTTATGCATGCATAGGGAGGGTTTAATTCCTACTAAGTCCTCAATAGTGTAGCCTATGGCTTTTCTATGTTTCCTAAGGACAATCATGAGCTGTTCATGTTCATCTATGCTTAATTCCGAACTAACGATAACCGGAAAGGTAGAATTAGATCCAAGAAAAGCGTACCTTAGATGAGTAGGAAGCGGTTTGAGTTCCATCGCTTTCGGAGCTTCCAATGATCCTTGAGGAGCTTCCGATGTTTCCTTAGAAGTTTCTAAGGATGTTGAATGGGTTGGAGAAGAATTAGAAGAAGTTGAAGAAGTATGCCGATCACCCTCTTCCACGGTCAAAATTACGGTCTCCTCTGGTGTTCCACGGCCGTAATATCCTCTGGAATGGAGGTCGATTTTGGTCATGGAATCCACGGTCGTGGAATACAGGGTATGACCGTGGATTCTAGTATTCTCAGCCTCATCGTGGAGTTTCTCAAACTCCACTTCATGCATCTCCTCTTGTGCTTCCAAGGCTTCAATTTCCCCTTTGCACTCTTCTTCTTCTCCTTCATTGGTTAGACTCATAGTGATAACCTTTTGTAGAGGATCGTTAAAGAGAATCGCACTTACCTCCTCCCTAGATAGACCTTCTTCATCTTGGACATCGTAGATATCTTCGTCAAAGATTGGCTCCTTCACTAGAGTGGAAAGAACGAATTCCACTTTTTCTTCTCCAATGTCAAAAGCGAGTCTTCCATTCTTGCAATCGACCATGCAGCCGGAAGTTGCAAGAAACGGTCTTCCGAGTATGATCAGGACCGGACTATCTGCAGGAATGTCAAGCACGACAAAATCAATGGGAATAAAGAATTTACCTAGCTTGACCGGGACGTCTTCTACAATGCCGACGGGACGAGTAATGGATCGATCCGCCATGTATAACGTCATCTTCACCGGTTTAGGGTCGCCTAAACCGATCTTCCTGCACAACGCAAGTGGTATGATGCTCACACTTGCTCCTAAGTCACATAAAGCGTCATATGTGACCTCTCCCACTCCAATGGGAATGCAAAATGACCCCGGATCTTTCAGCTTTGGGGGCATTTTCTCCTTCATCGTCTTGATGAGATCCGAAGAATCCGAACTCATCTTGACCTCTCCAAAATCTTCTAGCTTCCTCTTGTTAGAGAGGAGCTCCTTCAAGAACTTGCCATAAGCCGGCATACCTACAATAGCATCAACAAAAGGTATATTAATATGCAGCTTGCTCATGAGTTCTATAAACTTACCGAATTGCTTGTCTAGGCGCGCTCGCGCTCTAGATTGAGGGAATGGTAGGGGAGGTTTGTAAGCTGCAGGAGGGACATAGACGTCTTCCTTCTCCTTCCCCTTTTCTTTGTCCTTCTCTACGGGGACTTCAACGAATGTAGGTTGCGGATCGGTGGTAGTCACTCCGCTCCTAGTTGTAATCGCCATTACCCTTCCTTTAGGGTTGTCCTCCGTCTTTCCTGAAAGTTTCCCTTGGTTCCTAGGAACTTCCTCCGCATGGTTGAACATTTGGTTTTCCAAAACCTTTTGAGCTTTGTCAACCTTAGAAACTTGATCATCAACCTTGATGATGCGGTTCTCCAATCCTTGAAGCTTTCCCAAGATCGTTTCCAACATGGGATCGGACTTCTCTTTCCCCGAAGTGTTTCCTCCATTAGATGATTGCCCCTGGCTTTTCAAAGGAGTAGAGGAAGAGGAAGGTGGAGTTAGTGAATTAGAATTGGAAGGATAAGAGTTACCGGAATTCTGTTGATTGGAGCGCCAATTGTTGTTGCTTGAACCCCGATTGTTGTTCCAATTGTTGTTGTTTCCATTCCAATTGTTATTCCGGTTATTGTTCCGGCTATTGTTGTTGCGGTTGGTGTTATCACCGCCATTGTTGTTACCCAAGTAACCAACATCCTTCCCTTGTTGCTTTGGGAAGTTGGTCTTGATAGTCTCCTTCAACTCTTTGATCTCATTGTTGAGGGAGAAAATCTGATTTTGAGCTTCATGTGTGAGCTTCGCTCCTTGCTCCACACGATTTCCCTCCACTTTCCGGTGGGAATACTTCTCTATGACTCTTGCTTGCTTCTCAATGAAGTCCCAAGCGTCATCTTCTCTCATGTCCATGAACGTTCCACATGAGAGGGATTGGAGGTTGAATTGCGTTCCCGCATCCAGCCCCTTGTAGTAAATCTCCAGCAAGGCAAGCTTGGATATGCCATGATGAGGGCAATCCAAGAGCAAATCCTGAAACCTTTCCCAAGATTGAAACAAACTTTCGTTAGGTCTCATAGAAAAAGCATTAATCTTACCTCTAAGTTCCGCCGTTTTGGAAGGCGGAAAGAATTTAGTGAGAAACTCCGCAGAAAGGTCTTCCCACGTGTCTAGTTTCCCATTAGGAAGAGCTTGATACCAAGACAGCGCTTTCCCTTTCAAGGAGAAGAAGAAAGGTTTAAGTTTGTAGTTGTTGGTAGTAGCGCTCTTTGGTCTCATTGTCTCCATCATGCACTCAAAGTTCTGCAAGTGCTGGTGTGGAGATTCGGCACTTGTACCGCCAAACTGATTTTGGCGAACAAGGGTAATAACTTGAGGGTTGAAACTAAACCCTTGTACATCTTCAGCATCAAAGTTCACGCCCAAACGGCGTGGTTGTTGTGTTGGATCCATTCGTTGGCCAAGAGTTCTTGGCTCATTATCCACACGTTCGACTCTAGCATTCCTAGGTGGAGCGCGACGATTTGCCGCTTCTTATGGATTGAAAGGATTCACATTGACCGTAGGGTCAATCTCTTCTAACGGTGGAATGGAAGAGTCACTCTCATTGGCGGATGAATGACTTCTTCTTCTTCTAGACCTTGATGTCCTTTTTGAGGATTTCTTGATCATTTTATTTTTAAGCTCGCTCATTTGTAATCTCATTTGGAACATCTGATCCTGTAGAGCGTTAACTTGGGATTGATGTCGATTCATCTCATCCACGCGAAGGTTCTCATTCCAACGGAGTTGAGCTTCCTTCTCTGTTAGCTCCGCTTGTAAATCACGTTCGTTTCCTTCGGCCATCTTCTTTTCTTTGCGCTTTTGCCTCAAGGTTTTCTCTAGCTCTTGATCAAGAGGTAAGAGATCTCCGGTGTTCCTAGACCTGCGCATACACTCAAAACAATATCAAATAACGAGAGCAAGCTCCCAAGCTTGACGACCGGTTACCGAATTCGGCCGAAACCAAATCCCCGGCAACGGCGCCAAAAACTTGTTCGCCCCTAGAGGTGTGTGCAAATAAGTTTTAAATTTATAAAACTAGAATCAAGCAGCGAACCCGCAGTGTACGGATCGAGGTAGCTAAGCAAGAATTCCAGAGTATCGAACACAGGGATTTGAGTGGGAACAAATTCGATTGCAGGTAATCAAGCAAGTAAATATGGGAGTTTTGCAAGTATTGGGAAAACAACAATCCTAAAGATCCAGGTATCCAGTTGCGGCAATAGATTCAAGATATACTAATGATGTAAAGACAGAGTAGAGGTATGCAAAGGTATACTAATGTAAGGTAATCGTACGGTTGAGGTTCCAAAAACCTTATGTAACTCACCTAAAAGATACTCCCTATACAGGTTGTTGAGGCTCAATATAGAAAGATTCTAAAGACGAGAATTAGTGTCAAATACCCAAACTTATAACCTAAAGATCAAGACTAACTTAACCGATTGAGGTTGTTGAGGCTCACAATCGAGGTAGAGGTTGTTGAGGCTTCACTACCACCTAGAAAAGACAAGTCTAAACTAAGTTAAAGCAAATCTTTAACTTTGGATTAAAGTAAAAGCAGGTTCGTAAACTAGAAGGAAATTACGGTTGGATCTTGAGATTCCACGGTCGTGGAACTCAAGAACTGCCCGTAATTTTAGGTTGTCGACGATTCTCTCTAACTCTCAGGGTCTAATTTGTTTGCGATCGATCTATCATCACCTATGCCACAACTATCAACCCTTCACCTTAGAATTGTTAAGGGTTTTTAGCCAATAACAGTCATTTTGATATCAATTCAAGAATTAAAGAGTAAAAGATGAAAACTTTCAAGAACTATCAATAACCTTCAAATGAATCTCAAGATCACAATAAATGTTTATCAAAAGATTCAAAACAGATTGAACAAACACAACCTTAGGAAAGAAGAGAAACGGGATGTCAATCCGTCTCCGATTCAAACCTAAACAAGAAGAGAGATCTTCTTGTAAAATCTTCCAAGAACTTCGGTCTTTCACAAATCCGAAGATCACAACAGCAATCTCCACCGAAATTGCGAGGTTGGGGCGACTCTCCGATGCGAACTTAATCTCCAATGAGATCTCCCAAAAATGCCTCCAAAAATGAGGGTTTTGTGTTGCTAAACGTTGATCCTTAGCGTCGATTGCTAAGGATGATTATTGAGGGTAAGCGAAGATCGTACGTCTATGCGTTCCTGATCGTAAGCGGGGATAAGCGAGGATGATGGAATCTCCATTCTTCCGTCTTTTTATAATGCAGGGCAAAGTGTCGGCCCGGCCCAATCTTCAAAAGATCATGGCTTCGAAGTGTGTTGAAAAGATTCGCCAAGATCACGGTCGTGGAAGATTCCACGGCCGTAATTCTTGGGCGTGAAAACAATTACGGTTAGTTCCACGACCGTAATATCCCCTGAAATGAACATCGAATTCTGACTCTGAATCCACGGCCGTAATTCTGAACGTGGTTTGGATTCCGGCCGTATTTTAGGGCGTAATTTAGGGCAAGAACGTGATTCTTCCCTTAACTCGTGCATTCCTCAATCTAATACTCCAAATTGCTATCAAAAAGTGTCCTCATTCTATGGACATATCAACTCAACTCTCCTTTGCTCGATTCCGTTCGGAAATAGCTCCAAATCACCTATAATCAACATAGAACTAGTGTAGACATCCATATCGACAATATAGGCAATACTAGGTCACATATGCACAAAGATCAATCAAAGACTATCAATATGAATCAAATACGTTAAGAAACGTGCCTAAAATATCACAATATTTCATGCTAACATGCTACCACCGAGAAAGAGTTGTTAGCGGTGGTGTATGCATTTGAGAAGTTCCGCTCATACCTTGTTGGAGCGAAGGTCATAGTTTATACGGATCATGCTGCGATCCGTTATCTACTTACAAAGAAGGATGCCAAACCAAGGTTGATTCGGTGGATCCTTCTTCTTCAAGAGTTTGATTTGGAAATACGGGACAAGAAGGGATCCGAGAACTCGGTGGCGGATCACCTTAGTAGACTCCCACCGTTAGAGCTTGAAAGAGATGACATCCCGATTGATGACTCATTCCGGGATAAGCAATTGCAGATGGTAGAGGAATGCTTGTTCCAAGTGTCTAGAGGAAATGAGCCATGGTTTGCCGACATTGTGAACTACTTAGTGTGTGAGGAAGTGCCTCCCGGATTGACAAATGCACAAAGAAAGAAGTTCTTCAACGATGTGAGGCACTACTATTGGAGTGAACCACTTCTATTCAAGAGAGGACCGGATGGGATGTTTAGAAGGTGCATACCGGAAGATGAAGTGGAGAGTGTGATCCGACATTGTCACTCTTTACCATGTGGAGGCCATGCTAGCTCACACAAGACGTGTGCAAAGGTATTGCAATCCGGTTTTTATTGGCCTAACTTGTTTAGAGATGTGCAAGGTTTTGTAGCGGCATGTGATGCTTGCCAAAGGACGGGCAACATCTCAAGGAGGAATGAAATGCCCTTGAACAACATCCAAGAAGTCGAAATATTTAATGTGTGGGGTGTGGATTTCATGGGACCATTCCCTTCCTCATGTGGAAATCTCTACATCCTATTGGCGGTTGACTACGTTTCAAGATGGGTGGAGGCAATCGCCTCTCCTACAAATGACGCCAAGGTTGTGGTGCGGTTCTTCAACCGGGTGATCTTCCCTAGGTTTGGAACACCAAGGGTGATCATAAGTGATGGAGGAAAGCACTTCACCAATAGGAACTTTGGGGCACTTTTGGCCAAGTATGGGGTGACTCATAAGGTGGCAACACCTTACCACCCCCAAACTAGTGGCCAAGTGGAGATCTCCAACCGGGAGATAAAGGCCATCCTTGAGAAGACGGTCTCTAAAACGACAAAGGATTGGGCTATGAAGCTCAATGACGCATTATGGGCATATAGAACCGCCTTCAAGACACCAATCGGCACCACTCCTTACAAGTTAGTCTATGGAAAGTCTTGCCATCTTCCGGTGGAAATGGAGCATAGAGCTTATTGGGCCATTAAGTGGCTAAATTTTGACCTCAAGGAGGCGGGAGAGAAGAGGTTGCTTGATATAAACGCCCTTGAAGAGATTCGGTTGGAAGCTTATGAGAATGCCCGGATCTACAAAGAAAGGACCAAACGGTGGCATGACAAGCGCCTCATCCCGAAGGAGTTGAGTGAAGGCGACCTTGTCCTTCTCTTCAACTCAAGGCTGCGGCTCTTTCCCGGAAAGCTCAAATCAAGATGGACCGGGCCATATGTGGTGAAGAAGATCTATTCCCATGGAGCTATTGAGATAGGAGGGGAGCATTGTGGAAATTTCAAAGTGAATGGGCACCGCTTGAAGAAGTATATTCCGGGAGCTCCGGTAAACATGATTGCCCCACTTCACCTTGCATAGACACCCCCGAGTTTGGTCAAGCTAATGACCTTAAAGAAGCGCTTGGTGGGAGGCAACCCATTGGTAACGTTTTTCCCTTTTCATTTTTCGTTTTTGCTTAGATTTTTTCTTTTTTTGTGTGTGTTTTGTCTACCTTGTGTGCGTGTGTTAGAGCCTTAGTAGCATTGGAAGCCTTGCTTGGCATATGAATGATGAGGATGAACCCCTCATCAATTATGGGTGGAGCGGACGCGGAACTTGGACGGCTAGCGGTGCCTAGCGCGGGTCCCGAAGCTTTGATGGATGCTTAAGAGCTCTCTACTATTGTTGATAGGATCATCCAACATCAATTAACTATTGAGCAATTCCAAATACCATGGCAAACCATTTTTACATTGTGAGAACCTTCTTTCACTCTTCTTTACTTCATTTACACATTGGGGACAATGTGTTTCTAAGTATGGGGTGGGGTTTGCATGATCCTTTGCATGATGAGCATCTAGGATAGTTTAATATTTGCACATGTCTTGCATTGTAGATACATATTTCGAAAATCCCATAAAAATCAGAAAATTTAAAAAATTTTGTGCTTTCTAGGCTTGGATATGATCCTAATGATGAATCTTGTCTTGTGGATGGGCTATGGATGGCCTCATGTGTTAGGATTGATGAATGCATATGTGGACTTGAAGTACTTCTCTTGAATTCTATAAATGACTTGTGATCATGATGTTGCCTAGAATGGATTGGGTATTGAAAGTCGAAATTACATGATAGTTCTTGCATACCATCTAGGAATGAATGAGGCAATTCATTTTTCTCTACTTCTCATCTTAATCATGTTGCTTGAGCACCTCAATTGATTATAATTTGACCTCTTTTGACCCATCCGGGAATAGGAGCATGTTAGTGTGTTGATGTGTGTGAAAAGCAAGTGTGGGGTGAAGTTGCTAATGAAAGATTGTCATGAATGAAATGCTGAATTTATTGTGAAAGTGTAGCCAAAAATATAGGTTTGGGGGCGTTGGTTTAAATGACAAGTAACTCGGTACACTTCACATAATCGGGTGTTGGTGCCTTGCCAAAGTCAAATAAATCAATAGTCCTAACGAGCTTTGGTATGTGTGCCCGGTGTGGATGCACCTCGAAAAATAGAAAAAGCCCGAGGATGGCTAATCACCAAGGTTTCGGCTATTGTACACCAATGCCATTGTCTCAAAAATAAGTCAAAGAAAAAGAAAAGAAAGAAAGATAGGAAAAAATATACACTTGAGGGAAGTTGATCGAGGATAAGGATGTGGAGTTAGTTCCATTCCCGGATTAGCATCACATAACCTAGAAAATTCCCCACCTAATCACAACGTTTCTTGGCCTTTTATGTCACAAGACCTTATGACCTACTTGCATGTTTGTAAGACTTAGTAATCTAGATTGGATATACTCTTGATCTTCTTGACCTCTTCATCCTTACATCTCATGCATGCTTTTGAGTTAAGTACAATTGTCTTTCCATGCCTTCATTTATTTGATATATAATTGCTTGTCCATTGCCATAAAACATGACTATGAAGTTGATCCAATAGTAGAAGCACAAACCCAAAAAGATTTTGCCATTTTTCTGCATACATAAATCATGTTATCTCTATAGTTGGGAATTTGCTTGGGGACGAGCAAACCTTAAGTATGGGGTATTTTGATAACACGATTTATTGCTTAGTTTTAGGTAATCATTTAGATAGATTTCTCACTCATTCATGCATGGTTTAGCACTAGTTCACGACGTTTGCATTCAATTCACGTACTTTGTCGAGATAGACGTCTACACGGACTTGTGCGTTGCTTTGTAGGTATTTTGGGAGATTTAGGAGCTAAAACGATACGTTGAGGATCGTTCGTCAAGATGACACATCCTCGGACTCATTAGGATGCAAACTAAGGGCTAAGAAGGACTCATGGAACCTTGCCAACACAAGCCATTCACCAAACCATAGCTTAACGAGCATAGGAGAAGCTTCTGGAGCAAAACACGGTCTAGACCAAGACCACGACCGTGGTTCTACCCGTGAATTTTGCCAGATTCTTGTGACAGCTGTGCCACGACTCTCATGGCCAGCTCATGCAAATTTGTTATAAAAGTGGTCCTGCATGGGCTGTGAGAGGCATCTTGGAGCAGCTCTCCATTATCCATTATCCTCTAACAAAAATATTCTTTCAACAAGAAGTCTTTCTAGGAAGAAAAGTGTCAAAAAGGAAGAAGAAGAGCTCCATTGAAGAGGAGAAGAAGAACACACACCATTACCACACCTTGATAATTTTTGTAGTGAAGAATTTCGGATTCTATTTCTAGAGTTGTATGAACCATTTGAACCTTCTTTTGGAAGGGTTGTGAGTCATTCTAATCTCATTTTCAGTTTGGTTTTGTTTACTTCACCTATTCATCTCTTTCTCTTTATTATCTTGCAAATGGATGCCATAATTTTGTGTTTGATTGTTTCGATTTCTACTATGAATGTTGTAGGATAAATAGATGTGGTTCTAGGGTAAGGAAAGGATGGTTATGGCTAGGGCTATGATAGGATGGACTTAGATATACCTTTGGATGACTTGTGTGCATGAACGTACCCTCTGTTAGGAACCACGGTTAGTTCTTGCCAAACCACGGCCGTGGTTTAGGTAGAACACCCCGTGATTTTCCCTGGTTCGATGGATCTAGTCTTAGATTGTTAGAATGTTGAAATCCTAAGTGTTTGTTGAGTTAAATCTATCCTAGGGTGACCTAGTGTTAGCAACTAAGTGTTAGGAGAGACTTACCCGGTAATCCTTACTCTTAGATTCCAAAGATAACAAACCTTAGGTAGTGGTGAGCCTAATAAGCCGCCATTGGATTAAGTGTGTTGGATGGTAGCTTAGGACTAACCCTTCCGAGACTTACCCGGTGAGGATAGGTTGGATCTTTAGATAACAATCCGGTTTGAGTAGAATTCCGCCCCTTAGGTTCTTAGAGACTTACCCGGTGATGAGACCTTGGGAATGGACTAGCGGACCATGAGACTTACCCGGTGATTGATCCCAATTTAGAAACACTTAACCCCAACATAGTTAATCCAAGGAACGAATAGATAGCTTGAGTCCTATGCCATAACCGGAACTTCCAAACCCTAGAATCCGTCTTTTCTTTCTTTGATCTATATCTTGTTTGGCTTGTCTATTTGTGTTGATTCATAGTTTAGTTGATTGTTTACTTTGCATGAATTGTGATCTTTGATTGATCACCAAAAACCAACCAAAAACATTTGAGATTTTCACTTCTTTATTTCTTTCTCCTTTCTTAACATAGATCTTCACTAGACTTAATCATAAATTGAATCAATCTCACTTTAGTCTTTGTGTTCGACCTCGGAATACTATCCCTACTACGAACGTCCCGTACATTGCGGGTTTCGCTAGGAGTTAGGATAAATATAACGAGAATATAAATTTAAAACCCGTTTGCGCATCACGATCTTAGCGTAACAAAAAGCCTTAAATTTATACTCGTTATATTTATCCTAACTCCTAGCGAACCCGCAGTGTACGGGACGTTTGTAGTAGGGATAGTATTCTGAGGTCGAACACAAAGACTAAGGTAAAATCGAGTCAAACAATGGTCATAGATAGTATTGATCTAATCAAAGAAAATGTCAAGAAACAAAGAAATGAAAATCTCAATATTTTTGGTTGGTTTTGTGGTGATCAAGCAAAGATCACAAATCAAGCAAGGCAATAAAACAAGCTAACTACTCAACTAGCAAACAAACAAGTAACTCAAAACACAAGTATATGATCAAGAGAGAAAAGTGGATTCTAGAGGTCAAGATTTCCGGTTATGGCATTGGACTCAAGGTTCTAAGGATTCTAAGGACAAGCTGCGGTGTTGGGGAAGAGTATTTCACTAATGGAAGCAATTACCAGGTAGGTCTCTCACTTCACTAGTCCCGCATCTAACTCCTATTACCGGGTAGGTCTCAAGGTGGTTAAATAGGGAATTCTACACAAACCGGATACTACTTAAGGGGCAACCCTCTCCTTACCGGGTAAGTCTCGGAATAAGGAAGTCTCAAGCGCTAATCCTAGCACACTCGATCCAATAGCGGCTTATGAGGCTCACTACTACCTAGCATTCATCATCTTAGGTACCTAAGGTCGGAAATCATCGGGTAGATCTCTTCCCTCACTTAGATTGATAGCATTAGGTGATCCTAAGCTAAAGTAGGCTTAATAAACACTAGGATTTAAACAACCAAACACCCTAACATTCAGATTCATCATTTAAAGAGCAACAGGAGAATAAATCGGGCTGTTCTACAGATAAATCGGCCGATCTGGTCATGAACAGGGCGATTTTTCTCACTGGTCTGGGTTTCGTGCATACAAATCATCCAAAACTAACATATAAGTCCATTCTATCATCACCCTAGCCATAACCATCAATCCATCACTCCAGAATCACAATAAACTAGCCAATAGTATGCATATCAAGATCCAAAATCATCATACAAGCATACATGGTTCTCATAGATGGATAATGAAAGATAAGCAAGTAAAATCAACAATCTTAGCTAAATCCAAGTTGTAGCAAGACTTACAAACTCTTAAATGAAGATTCAAAACGTTCCTAACAACCCTTGCAATAGTTCTTCAATCCAAGATTACAAAAATCACTCCCAAATCACTCAAAACCTCACTATCCTTCCTAAAAATGGTGTTCTTCTTCTTCCTTCAATCCTTTAGAGTTTTCTTCTCCTCCAAATCTTTTCCCCCAAATTGGTGAGCTGTGAATGAGAGTGTGGGAGAGGAGAGATGCTCAGCAACAACCTGCAGGACCACTTATATTCTCCACCAAGAGCAAGGGCGGATCAAGAGATCGTGGGACACGTGGCTTAAGTTGTCAAAGGCAGAAAAATCGACCCAGAGGAATAAATCGGCCGATTTTCCTGGCACTTGGTCCGATTTTCTTCAGCAGAAACTTGTTATGATCATCTAGCCATGAGTTGCTCCCTTGCTTGCACCATTGGTGGTCTTTGTGTCCTTTGTTGCTCCGATTATGCTCCTTCAAAGCTTTGGATGTGTACCATCATGAGGCTTGACCCTCGAATGCATCGGTTAATGTCCAAAAGATTCCCGAAATACCTACAAAGCAATACACAAGTCCGTGTAGACGTCTATCTCGACAAAATACGTGAATTGAGTGCAAACGTCGTGAATTAGTGCTAAACCATGCATGAATGAGTGAGAAATCTATCTAAATGATTACCTAAACCTAAGTCATAAATCGTGTTATCAACTAACTATCCAAATATAAGCATAAATAATAGTAGCATAAACACACTCAAGGTAATATAGACAAACATCATGCTGGCACACAACCGGTTATTATCTGTCACTTAAGTGATTCACCTTATTCCATTTTCCAGTTGTGGCACGAGAACTCTTAACAGTTCTCGCCTCCGTTCCTTATCCAATTGTGTGTGGGTCTAGCTTACCTCCGCCGGTAGCATCACTACAAACCGAGTGTGGACTAGTCCCTAAAGAAACCCTCAGCGCCCTTAGGCTAACTGAGCAGAATGCCACCGCCCGTTACTCTTAGGCCAAGGTATAGGTTGATAGATAATTAATACTAAGTACAACTATAAACATTTCATTCACACACCACTATCATTATTCACACTCATATCCAGAAGCTAGCTAAGTAAGCCCAAAGGACTTACCTGAATCAATCTCGACTGACTAAATCTTCATTCGGTCTACAACCGTGGAATACTCGATCGCCTATTATACAAGGCAAGTGTGTCAAACTCACATCCCATATCTCTCAGAAGTTATAAACTTATAAGATGTACAATCTCAAGAAGAGAATTTACTAAAATGCCCTCTTAAGGTAAAATGACTATTTTACCCCCGATCCCGAAAACTCCAAAATAATCTATGACTTAGTTCCAAATTCTCCATTGAAACCTATTTCCATAATCTAGTTCTCACGAGATAGTTAGCTAAGGATTTATAAAATTAACCCAAAAATCTAGATTTCCAAACGAGTCGCTAAGATCCGACTTTTACTTAAAAAAACGAGGCTCGAATAAACATATAAAAATTCCAAATTAAATCTCTACGTCCTCTATGATATACATACTACTCATAGGAGCAAAGATCTCTCGAAAACACTCAACAACAACTCTCACAAAAATCTCCAAAGATGGTTCCAAAAATCCAAAAATCTATACTTAGCCAATTTCTGAGTTCTTTCCCAATCAGCTGAACTAGCCTACTTTGGGCTCCTATAGATCCAGATCCGACCGTTCGATCGGTCTCAACTTTTGATATGTTAATCTATGTATATTCTTCTATGTCATACTAAAAATTGAACGGTGGATTACGTCTATAAGGTATCGAAATAATTCCTCAAAGTTTGCAGTTTCAGCATCCAAATTTGGGAAATAAGAGGGCAGTGAGAGAGGTCTTTATTTCGACTCCCACTGTCATTAAAATTTCAACAAAACCTTCCCCCACATGTCCTAAGTTCGAGTTTCTGCAACAACAACTTTAAGAGCCCGGTCCATGTCCAAACCTTTCACATCTATAAGCCATCGTCTACTAAGTATACATCTAGCACTAAATCTTCAGGTATAGAAATTGATTAACAAGACTAAGCACTGGCTTACCCAACCGCAGCAGGATAGAACAACATTCCATTTTCGAATGGTGATGAGGAACTCCGGCAATGGTTGTTGTCGACAGGGCGGCGCAAATAACTGTGGTACCTCTTGGAAATCATAGGAGAATAAGTGCAAGGCGCCGAAGTGAAGTCTGTACAGAGACACCAAATTACAATTCCAGTCGCCATAGTGCACGTCCAGGGCAATTACAAAGAAGGAAGAGGGAGGCCAGTGTTTACCTCTGCGTGAGCTCGTTGGGGCCGGAGTGCAGACGAGGTAGGACACCCCCTTGACGCTCGCAGGTCGTGTCATCGAAGACTGGGTAGACTCTCCCTATGTGCAGAAGGAAACGGCGTGCGGTTACGTTGCGAGTAGGAGTCTCTGCGTGTCGACTACCAGAGGAACCCTCCATCGTTGCAGGTCGACCACACTATCCCGTAAACAAGGATAGGCGAAGGGAGGATGGCAAGACGACAGGAGACCCCCCATGTTGCAGGAGGAGTTCCGATCGCTGGTCGACAACGGGAATGCAAGGTACGGCGGTGCTGATCTCGTGAAGGGTAGAAGACAAGAGTAAGGCGGCTAGGGTTGTCAATTTGAACGTGCCTCTGTAGATAGACGTAGTCGTACGCGATCCAGAAGCTGTAGGCGGATCTTCAATCACGCTCAGCAAAACGTGGGAAGGAGGAGTCAGAGCGTGATTCGGTGCAGTTAAGAGGGGAGAGATTCCCTCACTTGCCCGTTACAGAAGATAGGAGAGAGAGAAGGCAGTCCAACGTCCATCCGGGCCTTCATCAGTTGCTGGGCTGCTCACCAAGGGATGGGTTGGAACTAGGTTGCCGCTGGGCTGGAGTAAGGTGAACACTGGGCTGGAGTAAAGTGAAAAATTGGGCTGGAAGCAAGCAAGAGGGGTTTTGAGGTTGTCAAAAAACTTGTCTCGGATTGGTCAAACCCTTGTCACGACCTCATCTTTGTCTCGTCAAAACTCGTCGTTAAGAACTAATTATGAGAACTAGGGTTTGGTATTATTCTATCATTTTATGTGAATTAATTCTACATAAAATGATAGAATTTATGGAAGTAAGAAATACTAGATAGAATAGAAAAGAGTCAACGGATCGAAATCCGATTTGACTTTAAATAACCGGGATAAAAAATTTTACGGATATTACATCAGTACCCCCTTAAAATAAGTTTCGTCCCGAAACTTATAGTACGGTATCTATTCAAACTATTTCTCAAAAAGATTTGTATTATTTGGCCTCTGTAACAGTTAAATTTATTTTCTTAGCATGCAACCACTCTGTCATCATAGTCAGACAACAAATCAAAGAAACACCATCACACAATCCAATATAACCCATAAAGGTCAAACAAAACAACATCACAATACTAACTCGTCGGTACAGAAGAAGCGGCTAACCCCGCAAAGAACTCAGAACAACTACGTCTAATACTCTCCTTTGTCTCACAGGTAGCCTTATCGGCTCCTCGTCTAGACCACTGGATCCTCAACATCGGTATCTCCTTAGAACGTAGACGTCTAGTATTGCGCTCTAGGACGGCTACTGGATATTCCACAAAAGTGTGGTCTGCTCAACTATCAGATCCTCATGGTTGATGACGTGTTTGGGATCCGGTATGTAATCTCTCAGATGAGATACATGAAAGACCGTATGGACCCCCTCCAATCTCGGTGACAGTGCTAATCAGTAGGAAACCTCTCCGACTCTCTCCAAGATCTCAAATGGGCCGACATATTTGGGACTCAGATTCCCCTTAAAGCCGAAACGCCGGACGCCTCTCGTCGGTGACACTCTCAACCACACCTGTGCACCTACTCTAAACTCCAATGGCCGACGCCTCTTGTCGGCGTAGGATTTCCAACGACTCTGAGTTGCCAACATCCGCTCTCTGACTAAGGCAATCCGAGTGATGTCATCCTGTATCTGATATGGAGCTACTCCATCAGCTCTGCTAGGCTCGTCCCAGCATAATGATGTGCGACATCTCCGTTTGTACAAAGCCTCATAAGGTGTCATTCCAATAGACGCGTGCCCACTGTTATTATATGAAAACTCCACAAGGGGGAGGTAATCAGGCCATACCTATCCCCAATCCAGTACACAAGCTCGCAGCATGTCTTCCAACGTCTGAATGGTCCTCTCAGACTGACCGTCGGTATGTGGGTGATAAGCAGTGGTGAAGTGGAGACTCGTCCCCAAGGCAGTATGCACCTGCTGCCACAATCTCGAGGTGAAACGTCCATCCCTGTCGGAGATGATAGTCATCGGTACTTCATAGAGTCTCACATTATGTCTAGTAAACTCCTCAGCTAGACGGCTTACCGGCCACGTTTCCATATTCACTAGTATCATCCGGCTCAACAGTCTGATTTTCCAATTTGATAACCTAACTTGTGTGTGGTAGGTATCTCTCCACAAAATCCGTGTAAGAATGGGTCACACTTCTAAACCGCTTTAAAGTCTCACATGGTTTTCCTATAGCACTCGCCTCCAAGTTCCGAGTATATGATCTAGGATATCACCCTTATACATCTCCCAAAACTTTACTAAGTGCTTACAGCTAGTTGTATCACAACTCACTTGGTCTTGTCTCTTAATATGACTCAGTCATATGGTCCCTCTATTAAAGAATCATCATCTGCTCATTTTTTGTCTTAAACTTGATATAACTTAATAATCACAATCCGGTAGTCAAATCCGAAGATCATTTAATAGATCTCTAACATATCATTAACTCCACCTCATACTTCTTACACCATTTCCAAGATCTTAAAGTGATAGAGAATGTGTCCGGAACGACGGTACTAGACACAAGGTGATCTCACATCCCCGTCGTTGATCATAACTACTCAATAGATGATAACACCCCATCAGCACTAGACTCTCTCATCCACCCCGTCTATTAGACTAGTAATATCCCTCTGTCTCAAAACGCACCTCTTATTTGTCCCGATATAACATTACACGTATACTCTATTATGATAGTATGTTTTCTCTATGCACTGTTACTGGATTGAAAGTATACTCTCTTAGCTTCTTTTCTTATATGTCTTTCGACTCGATACGTTAGTTACTCATCTTGAGCTCCCTAGTGTAAACCCTGCACCATACTTTTATTACGTCGTTAAATTTTTTTTTTTTCTATCAAGAAAACTCACTCCAGAGTACTCCGTTAGTATAGCATTCAAGACCACTTGTCTAGCAACATGTAATGAAGCCTCCATTCTTCACTCGGATCCATAATAGGGTAACACTCTTTTTCTATAACCTCTATATTCTCATACAGTCTTCCCAGTCACTCCGCGTAGCCTATCTCACGTTCTTTCCAAACAATAATGCATTTCACCTACTAACATCATTTTAAGCTCAACACGTCGTTTTTTTATACCATTGAGCTTCCTTCTCTATGGGTTAGGACCCACTCCTCTTCCGTTGCGTTACTCTGATAGTTCTGCTGTCATCCATCAATCATAAGGACATTATCTGTGAGTCCAAAGTGAGTGTCCCCCAAAACTCTTTCCCCCGATTACATCATAAGTCCTATCCGGATGAAATATCAAGAACCTTCCTTACTTGACTTAAGGAAATAAGATAACGGTTAGAAGATAACCTCTCTCGTTCACTTTTTTTTTGAATTCTTCTAACATGGATCCAAACGCTTTGACTCGACCGGAGTTTGATCTGAACCAGCAATCACGAAATCTCTAACATGGTTCTCTTTATACCTTTAGTTCATCCAAGAAGGTTGTCGTTGCCTACTGGAGGAAATCCTCTAAGGTGTCGGTAAAGCCACTTCATAGATCCACATACACAAATATCTCTTCTCGACGGCACATAACTTGTCAATACCAAACAACACTTGCACGTCCTCGATTATCGTCGGTCAGTCTAAAATTGGCTTATCTCAATTTGCCGGATTTACTTTTCTCCTACCTCTTTTGCCGTTGAGAATTTCCTGGTGAGCACTACTTACTCGAGTTTATCCCTTTATACTCCTTTAGATCGTTCTACATTACAAACTTACAGTTCCTCCGTGAGCTAACTCCATTCCTTGAGTCCAAATGTGTCGTCCATCTGACATCAATGGTTCTTTCTAGGTCTTCCACTATAGCTTGTAAGCAAGTCTACACGACTCTCATGACCTTAACTTTCATCCGCTTGCGGTTTATCTAGTATGGAATGCTACACATCCTCTGCCTGGATTGACATAGAACCTTATCAAAATTATATATCCTTACTTTTCCAGTGTTTCTTTGACTATCCATCTCTACTGGTTGTGATATGTACTCTTTTCCTAGCGAGTAGGTAGTAAATCACTCACACAATTCCCTTGGTCTCAAATGACATAAGAGTGTCATTCCTGGCCGTCTAGTTCTTCTTCTTAAGTTCTTAATTAGAGTTATTGGCTCGAACTCACTCCATGTTACTAGTACGGGTACTAGCACTTGTATCGATTTAGCTTCACATTTATCGCCATTGATCTCTTGAAGGGTCCCCCAGATGTCTATAAAATTCTTCCATAAGCCTATAGTTATTCTCTTTATATTTCAACCGGTTACCACTAGTTGACCTGCACGTTTTATGTCTCATTTATTATCAATTAGTCCGTCGTTGACCTTGTATAAGATCATTGACTTATTGTTCTTCAATCTCTTTTGAAGTTTGATATACTTGGTGAAAATCTATCTCCTCCAATTTCTTTATTAATACACCTTTAGCTCCTTCCAAGTCTGTACTTCTCTTTTTCTCTTCTAGGATCCCTATACTCTTCTGAGTCTAGTTCTAACATTCATCTGCCGTCACTGAGTTTATTAAATCTTCACAATTCTTATTACTTTGTTCATCGTCTGTTTGCGGTTCTCTAATATGACCGTTAATGTTGGTAACTTAGATCTTTATTTAATGAGAAGTTATTGTGGACTCTCTAGTCCACCAAAATCACTTTCCCACATTCTTCCCTTTGTCTGGTGTTGTGTTGTAACGCCACCTTCATAGAATTCCGTTGCCTTAATTTCAGACTTTTCCTATATTTGATACTTACGTCATGGTTTCTTGAAAACTCTTGCATCTCCGAGTAATTCCAACCGTCTCTGTGATGATGAAATTTATTTCACGTCTTTAAACTCATTTGTCTTTGTACTCCTTTAATTCTTCACCTTGGGTTCAACACTATATCTTCTTTGTACTCTCAGGCCCATATTTGCCTATGACGTCGTCCACCTTGGTTGCACTGTCATTTTACCCGCCAAGTGTAGTTGTTCTCTGCCATGCTTCATTTGTATTCCGATATTGTCCTCTTCCATCTACGCTTCTTATCAATCCTTACATGCATCTTGGAGTTTCATTTCTCGTCTTCAATCCGTTAAGTCCCTTGAATGGCTTCATATTACTTCTTTTTGAGTTGATATGCTATTCTTTCTCATCTAATTGTTATTGTGGTGAAAATTATCTTAACAACTTTACTTCTTTGCCCACCCATTCTTCGGATGATTTATAGGGTCACCAAGACGCCCACCTGAGTATAATACTCCATCCTAGGTCTGAATTCATTGTCTCTCGTTGAAACTCTTCAAGTCCGCTACCGTTTTATCATGAGGCGATAATCGCTTCATGATGTCACAAATAAAGAATATAAGATATCCTTTAGAATACTAACATGCTACACATACACATATATATAATCTGAAACTAAAACATATCAATATAAGTCTATATACTAACTCACCTAACATTCCAAGTTGCAGAGATCTACGGATAATGATGGTGGTCCGACGTACTATTAACCCAACAACCCGACTATGCACGTGTGTAAAAACAGAAAACCGTTTTCAAAATCTTAGATCCCTTTCGGTTCTAGTTATTTTATACATTCGGTCTTTCAGAAGATTTCAAGTGCCATTGTTGCCAACCTGGCTCTGATACCATGTTGTAACACCCCAAGTTCTCAGTACTCGGGGAGCTACTAGTTAGGACCTCACAATGGGTCCCGACATTGGTTTAACAACAACTTTACTAAGATCTTACAACAAGGCACAAATGTATTTAAAACAATTTCAAAACATAAAATTTTATCGTATGAATGTACACATGTGACAGCCTTACAAAGCATCTATATATTATATAACAACATGCAAAAAGGAAGACTCCCCCGCCCCCATCTAATGAGTACGTGGACCCGGCTGACCATCCGTCCCGGATCTCTCTGCAACTGTTTATCTCTACAAATCTACAACACGGATAAACCGTTAGCTAACTATCCAAATATAAGCATAAATAATAGTAGCACAAACACATCAAGGTAATATAGACAAACATCATGCTGGCACACAACCGGTTATTATCTGTCACTTAAGTGATTCACCTTATTCCATTTTACAGTTGTGGCACGAGAACTCTTAACAGTTCTCGCCTCCGTTCCTTATCCAACTGGGTGTAGGTCTAGCTTACCTCCGCCGGTAGCATCACTACAAACCGAGTGTGGACTAGTCCCTAAAGAAACCCCCAACGCCCTCAAGCTAACTGAGCAGAATGCCACCGCCCGTTACTCTTAGGCCAAGGTATAGGTTGATAGATAATTAATACTAAGTACAACTATAAACATTTCATTCACACACCACTATCATTATTCACACTCATATCCAGAAGCTAGCTAAGTAAGCCCAAAGGACTTACCTGAATCAATCTCGACTGACTAAATCTTCATTCGGTCTGCAACCGTGGAATACTCGATCGCCTGTTATACAAGGCAAGTGTGTCAAACTCACATCCCATATCTCTCAGAAGTTATAAACTTCTAAGATGTACAATCTCAAGAAGAGAATTTACTAAAATGCCCTCTTAAGGTAAAATGACTATTTTACCGCCGATCCCGAAAACTCCAAAATAATCTATGACTTAGTTCCAAATTCTCCTTTGAAACCTATTTCCATAATCTAGTTCTCACGAGATAGTTAGCTAAGGATTTATAAAATTAACCCAAAAATCTAGATTTCCAAACGAGTCGCTAAGATCCGACTTTTACTTAAAAAAACGAGACTCGGATAAACATATAAAAATTCCGAATTAAATCTCTACGTCCTCTATGATATACATACTACTCATAGGAGCAAAGATCTCTCGAAAACACTCAACAACAACTCTCACAAAAATCTCCAAAGATGGTTCCAAAAATCCAGAAATCTATACTTAGCCAATTTCTGAGTTCTTTCCCAATCAGCTGAACTAGCCTACTTTGGGCTCCTGTAGATCCAGATCCGACCGTTCGATCGGTCTCAACTTTTGATATGTTAATCTATGTATATTCTTCTATGTCATACTAAAAATTGAACGGTGGATTACGTCTATAAGGTATCGAAATAATTCCTCAAAGTTTGCAGTTTCAGCATCCAAATTTGGGAAATAAGAGGGCAGTGAGAGAGGTCTTTATTTCGACTCCCACTGTCATTAAAATTTCAACAAAACCTTCCTCACATGTCCTAAGTTCGAGTTTCTGCAACAACAACTTTAAGAGCCCGGTCCATGTCCAAACCTTTCACATCTATATGCCATCGTCTACTAAGTATACATCTAGCACTAAATCTTCAGGTATAGGAATTGATTAACAAGACTAAGACCTGGCTTACCCAACCGCAGCAGGATAGAACAACATTCCATTTTCGAATGGTGATGAGGAACTCCGGCAATGGTTGTTGTCGACAGGGCGGCGCAAATAACTGTGGTACCTCTTGGAAATCATAGGAGAATAAGTGCAAGGCGCCGAAGTGAAGTCTGTACAGAGACACCAAATTACAATTCCAGTCGCCATAGTGCACGTCCAGCGCAATTACAAAGAAGGAAGAGGGAGGCCAGCGTTTACCTCTGCGTGAGTTCGTTGGGGCCGGAGTGCAGACGAGGTAGGACACCCCCTTGACGCTCGCAGGTCGTGTCATCAAAGACTGGGTAGACTCTCCCTATGTGCAGAAGGAAATGGCGTGCGGTTACGTTGCGAGTAGGAGTCTCTACGTGTCGACTACAAGAGGAACCCTCCATCGCTGCAGGTCGACCACACTATCCCGTAAACAAGGATAGGTGAAGGGAGGATGGCAAGACGACAGGAGACCCCCCATGTTGCAGGAGGAGTTCCGATCGCTGGTCGACAACGGGAATGCAATGTACGGCGGTGCTGATCTCGTGAAGGGTAGAAGACAAGAGTAAGGCGGCTAGGGTTGTCAATTTGAACGTGCCTCTGTAGATAGACGTAGTCGTACGCGATCCAAAAGCTGTAGGCGGATCTTCAATCACGCTCAGCAAAACATGGGAAGGAGGAGTCAGAGCGTGATTCGGTGCAGTTAAGAGGGGAGAGATTCCCTCACTTGCCCGTTACAGAAGATAGGAGAGAGAGAAGGCAGTCCAACGTCCATCCGGGCCTTCATCAGTTGCTGGGCTGCTCACCAAGGGATGGGTTGGAACTAGGTTGCCGCTGGGCTGGAGTAAGGTGAACACTAGGCTGGAGTAAAGTGAAAAATTGGGCTGGAAGCAAGCAAGAGGGGTTTTGAGGTTGTCAAAAAACTTGTCTCGGATTGGTCAAACCCTTGTCACGACCTCATCTTTGTCTCGTCAAAACTCGTTGTTAAGAACTAATTATGAGAACTAGGGTTTGGTATTATTCTATCATTTTATGTGAATTAATTCTACATAAAATGATAGAATTTATGGAAGTAAGAAATACTAGATAGAATGGAAAAGAGTCAACGGATCGAAATCCGATTTGACTTTGAATAACCGGGATAAAAATTTTTACGGATATTACACAAGATAAGATACATTGTCCATTCCGATACGAAGAATTAAAGAGCCGAAAAATAAAAGCTTATAGGTTGCTAGTAAGGGGAAGGCCGATTTCACCGAAATGGAAGTGGTGTGACCTCCTAGAACACACAAGAATTTCAACAAGGATCGGATCTCTATAGAGGCGGAAATACAAGTAGCACCCCAAGGGAGAAAACTCACAAAGGGTTTTAAGTTAATAACACTAGCGGGTCATAACAGAGAACCGCAAGTGAACAATAACTCGGGTAAAAAGAATCATGGAGAAATGCCTACAAGTTATAGTAGAAGAAGTGATAAGTCCGTTGACGGAGACGAAGATACAACTAGACTCGTAAGAGTATAGTACTCTTATAGGAGTGTAATTTGTAGAAGGAGCTAATGAGTATAAATGGAAGAGATATATTTAATATCAAACCTCGAGATAGAAGAAAAGTAAGTCTTCGATCTTATAGAAGGTCAACTACAGACTAATTGGTAACAATAGAGAATTTACACGTACTAGCTAACTAGCGATGGTTGGTTGACAGATAAGAAGAATAACCACAAGGTTATAAAGGAATTTTACCGACATCTGGTGAATTTCTTCCAGAGATCAACGACGACAATGGTGAAGTTAAATCAATACAAGTACTAGTAGCCTTGATGGTAACATTGAATGAGTCCAATATGATATCTCAAATAAGAAATTAAAAAGCAGCTCTTGACAGACGATAATGACCATTGATGATAGAAATGGTGTAATGGGAATTGTTGTGAGTAGTTACTTACTACTGACTAAGGAAAGATACATATTAAAGTTAGTATGAAGGGATCCCTGTAAGAAGAACTAGAAGAGTAAGAAGAAGTAGATGATTGTGAACATGTCCTATGACTTAGCATTCCACACAAGTAGGACTGATGGTGCTCCTCCGAGAAAAGGTGGGGTCAAACTGTCTATATTGACAGGGGAAACTCTTGTGATTTAAAGATGTGACACAGAATAATTGGTATTTCAGAAGCGGCACAAACATAGAGAGTATGATTTAAAGCCTTGGTGAAATGTGTGGTCGAGTTGTGAGGTGATTGCAGGTGGAATCTACATGTTGGCTAGAACAGACATGTGAAGGAGTAAAGTTGAGAAATGGAGGTACTCCAAGGTTGGACCGATGACATAAGAGTTGATGAAAGTAATAAGATCAACCAACGTGGTCCGTAAAGCGTGTACGAGAAAACTCAAAGGGATTTAACTATCTTACGGGGTGTAAAGATTTAAAGAAGGTAAAGCGACATGAGTATAAGGAAAACATAATAAATGCGATGCGAGAAATTTGATTGGTGAGAAAATCATATGCATCTAATGTGTCGTATACAAATGGTACCATTAGATGTTTAATAAAAATCATACTATCGGACTGAGGGCACTATGATGGATTAAGGGTAAACCAAGTCTATAACTTAACCAGTGAGAAGGAAAGTCATGTATCAAAATGCGGGTCATGCTAAATTTAAATAAAGTCTTGAGATGAGGATGTCCTTAGGAAATCTATGCAAGATTACAAAGTAACTGAAGTTCCAACACAGAATGGGTAGTAATGATCAACAGACAGTTAGAGACCGATGAAGAGAGAAAAAAAAAACGTATAAGATGAGTCACCTAGTGGAAGAATTCACAAGACAAGCTTGAGAGACCAAAAGAGATAAAATGTCGACCCGGATATGAGGATCTAAGGTGCATGGAATGTGTAACACCCCGAATTCTCGGAACTCGGGACGTCACTAGTTAGGACCTCACAATGGGTCCCGACCTGAGTTTGACAACAATTTTACTAGGATCTTGCAACAAGACACAAATAAAGAAACCGAAATTCATAAAACAATATTTTAGAGAGATGAATGCAACCCAAAGTCTAACAGCCAACACTACCTAATAACCATAAAAGTCTATCTGATAAAAGAACAATAAAGCAAACATCCAACCCCGCTCTAAGAAGTACGGAAACCCGGTTGACCACTACTTCCGGATTACTCAGCTGCTGCTCTAACCTGTGGTAAATCTAAACAACACAACAAAACAACCGTTAGCTAGCTATGTGAAAGTTAGATAAATGAGAATAGCACACACACACACATCATAGAAAAACTAAACACTCATCATGCTTTCAAACAATCCATTTATTATCTTTACTTTAGGTGATTCACTCTTACTAATGATACTTATTTTGTGACACGAGGGATTCCCAAACCTCGCCTCCGCCCCCGTGTAACCATCAAGAATGGATCCGATGCATCTCACCTTGTACCTGCCTGGTCTGGGTATAGAGAATCTCCCAGTCTCCTGTCAGAGCTGGGTAGTGATGTCACGGCCCGTTATACATACACTTGGGCCTTAAAACAGAATAATAATTGTCGTCCTATCGAGTTGTTATTATAAACACACATTGCACACACCACCATTATCACTCAACTAACATCCAGAAAGCAAGCTAAGTAAGTCACAAGGACTTACCTGAATAAAATCTCAAATCTCTTAATCTCAACTCGGTCTGCAACCGTAGCAACTCAATCGCCTGTTATACAAGGCAAGTGTATCAAAAAACATCCCATATTCTTAGAAGTCTATAACTTCTAAGATGTACAATCTTCTTCAAGAGAAAAATACTAAAAAAATTGCCCTCTTAAGGTAAAATGACTATTTTACCCCTGGACCCGAAAACTCCAAAAATAATCTATAACCTAGTTCCAAATTCTCCTTTTGACCTATTTCCATAGTCTAGTTCTCAAAAGATAGGTTGCAAAAGATTTATAAAAGTTACCCAAAATTCTAGATTTTCTAAAGAGTCGCTAAGGTCCGACTTTAGCTCAAGATATGGGGCTCGAATAAAAATATAAAAATTCCGAAATAAATCCCTAGATCCTCTAGGATATTCATACTAATCATAGGAGCAAAGACCTCTCATAAACACTCAACCACAACTCCTATATAAATCTCTAAAGTTGGGTATAACATCTAGAATTTCCAGACTTCGTCAATTTTTCCTCTGCTGGAAAAACAGCTCAACTACTCTACTTTGGGACCTTATAACTTTTAATCCGACCGTTCGTTTATTCTCAAATTTTGACACAGTAAACTACATATATCCATCAATGACCTATCAAAATTTCAACGGTGGATCTTCAATCTAACTCCTTAACATTGATCTACAATATTGACAGTTTCCAACTTACAAAAACTAAAGAAATGAAATTTATTTACAGCAAGTCCTTGTTTCTACCATTTCTGACATCACAACTCAGCCACTCAAGCCCTAACCTAGACATATCCATACTTGCACGGAGGATGGTAAAACTAAGCTATTAATTAAGGGTCCAAAGGTGATTGCTTATTTTATATTTATGCCCAGTAGTAAGCACAAATATCAAAAGTTTGAACCCCCCACTGTTTATGTTTCCTGAAATTAGCCAACTCCCTTACCCGGTTCGGACCCTTGTAGCCACAACAGTCTCGGCACTACCATGGTCACATCTACCCTACTGACCCATCTTAACCCAATACTCCATATCAAACAAAGCTATAATACTTACAACTATTTACAAGGACGGTACAACCTAAATCAAAAGGAGAAGTTGGTGATTCTTACCACTGAACTTGCAAGTGTTGGTTGATCCGGCACTACCGGCGGTTGATCAAACCGTTTGGAATTGGTCGCAGTTGAGAGAAGGTTACCGGTTCAGCAACTCGCTCAAGGTCGACCCTACACTAGAAAACGACAAGTTGGGTTCAATGGTGGACATTTTGGGTGTAAAGACAGCCAGGGCTGGACTCACCTGGCACTAGTGTTGGCGATGGGTTCGACCAGGACGGTGGCAGCTCTAGACGGCCTGCGTGGAAGAGACGGGGGAAGATCATTGATCCGCTTGATGCCGTCTACAAGAATGCTTTGCTTGCTCGCTCACTTTCGCAAGTTGGCGGTGTGAATGAGTGTCCAGCTATCGGCTCCCAATGTCGATGTCCAAAAGGTGTGAGGCACCGATGATCGAGGGAAGGCCTGCGTCTAGGTTTACGAAAAGAAGGGCTCTGCTGTGGAATAAAATCCCGCACGTTAACGCAGAGAAGTAACGGTAGTTTGGGAAGGAAGGAAAGGATTTTCTGCAGTTGAAACGTTCGTGAAACAGCCTTAAAAAGCGGACGTATAGGTATGATGTGGGGAAGATGGACAACTCAGCAGTTTAGTCATCAAGGTAAGGAATGGGCTGACGGTGAATGTTAGAATAAAGTGGGTTTTATGGCCTGTTATCCGGCCCAAAAGGCTTTGTTAATTCTAATAGTAGTACCAATTAATTAATTAGGGATAAGTATATTTTATGTGGTTAATAATCTCACATAAAATAATAACTTGTTTGATTCATGTCACTAAAATTACGGTGTAACAGCTCGAGTTGCTTGACATCCGGTTTGGCTCGAAAAATAAAAGGAATAAAAAAAATTCTGGATATTACAGAATGGATACCTACAATGGAGTGTAGAAGCAAGATGTAGACTATACAAGTGTGAAGAGGTTTTGACCTCCTCAAAGATATAGAAATTTGAAAGAAATCGCAATGCCGGTACCAAAGAGTTGAAACCCTGTAGCGGAAACGATGGTGTTGCATGAAGGAAATATTGCCGGTAACACCACCGAAGGAATGTATATATGAGAACGGCCTTGGTGGACTCGAAAGTCCAAGGCGACCCCAATTATCACGGGACCTAAGTCATCAACACCGACGGTCCATGCAAGGGGAGTTGCAAGGAGATGATAATTAAAGTCACCAGAACTACAAAGAGACTTAACGGCCATCGTTGAAGACTTGGAATGACTATTTATGTCAGGATGAATGACCCAATTGGGCTCGAGAAGTAGAGTTAGCCTAAGGAAACAGAAGTGTGGAAGATAAAACGAATTAGCGAAGCATGAAAGGATTAATCGGACAGATAATGCTCGCCAAGAATTTAACGCCAATATAGGTATGAGAAGAGTAAGTCCGGGATATTGAGATAAGTCAATTATAGACGGACCGACGTCAGCTGAGGACGTGTAAGTGTTGGTTGGTATTGACGAGTAGGTACCGTTAAGAAGAGACATTAGTGACTGCAAATTTAAGAGGTAACTTTACCGATGCCTTGGAGGATTCCCAAATAGGCAACGACAACCTTCTAGGATGATCTAAGGATATGGAGAGAATCGGGTTAGAGGTTGCTTACTGGTTGGTTAAGAACAGACTACGGTTGAGTAAGAGAATAAGGGTCTGTTTGAAGAGGACCTTGCTAATATTAGAAGGGAAGTATATGCGGGAGTGGGTAAATCATGTTGACCCACAAAAGCGTGGTAGGCCCATAACCCAAAAATGAAGAAAATCAATGTTAGATTAACTATGAATTCAAGTTAAGGAATTTGAGAACTATATGAAGATCTCCACCGGGAGTGTGATCTTGGATTACAACCAACCGAAAGCTTGACAAGAAGTAGGTGATGAGGTATTATTTGAGAAACGGTCCGACTGAGTCGTATTAGGGAGACAAGACCAAGTGAGTGGTCTTACAAAGAGCATTAACCACCTATTAAAGTGTCGGGAGGTGTCTTAGATCATTGTTTCAGAATTTATAGACGGGATCTTCCAAAAAGTCGGGAGCAAATGGATTCAATAGAAGGAAGAAAGTTTTATTGTTATTTTGGTAGTCGCCAAAAGATTTAGAGGTGAGTTTAGAAAGGGAACCGTTGATATATATAAACTGATTGAGCCTTCATTTTATCGATTGACACTATTACCCATACTAGAGGATGTACGCCCACCGTTCCCCATGTCTCAGTGGGAGAGTACTTACCGGATAAGAGTCACGTCATCAGCTTTAAAAATCGGATAGATGAGCCAAAGCAAACCTTTATGGAGTACCCAATAGCATTCCTAGAGCGTAGTACTAGACGTCTGTGGTCCAAGGAGATACCGATGTTGAGGATTCAGTGGTCTAGACGAGGAGCTGATGAGGCCACTTGGGAGACCGAGGAAAGTATTAGACGTAACTATCCCGAGTTCTTTGCGAGGTTATATGTCACTTCGGTTTTGACGAGTTAGTACTCGGATGTGTGTTGTTGACCGTTCAGGTTTTATATTGGATTGAATGATTATGTTTTATGTGATGTTGGTCTGAGTATGATGATTGAGTAGTTGCTTGTAGAAAACAGAAATTTTACGAAACTAAGAACTTCAAAGAAAGTCGAATGATTAGTTACATTATTCTAAGTTTCGGGACGAAACTTCTTTTAAGAGGGCACTGATGTAATACCCGTAAAATTTAAACTCAGTTTAATACCGGATCAAACCGAATTCCGATCCGCCAACCTTAATTCTTTTAAATAAAAGAACACGATATTAAATTCGATCATTTTATGTGACCTTGATTCACATAAAATGATAACTTAAATAATCCCGTACTTTTAACGATTCCGGGCGAATAGCGAGTATTCTTTCAGCTCATTTGTTTATTTAATGAGCAGGCCCAACAGCTGGTCCAATAACCTTTCAGCCGGCCCAACCCATACATTAACCTCCCCTGTAATTAGTTTAACCTAATTGTTTCTTAACCTAATCTAACGCTGACCTAATCGATTGTACGCTATCTACGAGAGTTTCTGCACAAATGAACCAGTCCAAAGATCCCCTTGTCGATCTTCTATTGCACGGCGAGGACAAGTTGCCGGCGTCGGACCACCACCGAGAGAGATCAGATGCCGCCGACGCCCTGGTAGTAGGTAAGGCGGCGCAACCCTCTTCACCCCTTCTCCTCTAACTCCGCTACACCACCCATTGCTTACGCTGCTGCACACAGGGGGAGTTGTTGCTGCTGCCACCAGCCCGGTCGCACGCTAGCCTCATCAACGACGACGGAGCAAGGGACCGTTGGTGCCGCCGCCTCGAGCCCAGTTGGAACAGTAGCAAAGGTACCGCCCTACCCCTCTTTCTGAACCGTTTTACTCCATCCCTCCGCTGAACCTTTGTAGCCTTCGATCACCAGTAGCGTGAGATCGTCAGCCTTACCGTTGACACCAGCAGTGCTCCTCCTCCCTTGCTGCAGTGGACCGATCGACACAACACCGGTGAGTCTTTCGTCTCTCTTCCCTCTGTTACTCTCCTCTTCCCGTGCTAACCGAGAGAGTGTGGGTCTTGCGGGATCCTGCAGTAGCGAGCCAAGGAGTGTGGTGCAACGTGTGGGAGGGCAAGCAACCGAGCCAGCTTCGACCCTCTGCGACAGCCACATTGTAGGACCGTACTGAGTCGTGGTCCCTCTCCGAGTGCGTGACGAGTAGTCAGGACGAGTATGTAACTCTCCTCAGCTTACTGTTATACGTGCATAGGTATATATGAGTAGGAAAGGAAATGTATAGATATTTATGTATAAGTTAGTGCAGAGTATGCAGGTACCACATATATATAGGCTTACGTATAGATAAATGTACGAAATGGAATATATGTGAATAGAGAGTGTATAAGTATATATACTTAGATGAAGAAATGGAAGTATGAGTAGGTATATATATATATATATACAGACCCTAGTACAGTACGCGGTTACATATATAAGAGTATAGAAGGAGATGTAAAAATAAGTATAAACGTAGCTACCAGAATAATATATACATAAGTATATAAAGAAGTATATGAGTAAAGTGGTGAGGATAGGAACCAAAGAAACGAGTGGTAGAATCGGAACCGGAAAGGATAAGAGTAATGTGATCGGATAGGGAACTGTAGAAGAAGGTTGCGATGGTTCTGAGGAGTAGTCGAGAGTTTCCGGTTAATGATTTCTACTTGAAAAACATTCTAAGCCAGGCTCGTTTAGGATTTGATCTGAGACCTAGTGGTTAAGAGTAAGGTCGGACCGTAGCAAATCTTTGGAAGTTTAAACCTCGTTAACTTTAGAACCTCTAGTAAGTTATCATTTAGAAATAGATGATGAACTTAAATTCTAAAAGAGAATATTAAAACTAAATGATAGACTTTCCGAAGTTCGGATCAAGGGCAAAATAGTCTTTTAACTTAAGAGAACTTTTTCATAAATTCTCTTCATGAGATCGTACAACTCAGAAGTTATAATTTCTAAGAGTGGGATAAAATGTTGATACACATGCCTTGTTTAACAGGCGTTTGAGTTACCACGGGTACGGACCGAGTTGAGATTTGTAAGAGTGGTCTTTGATTCAGGTAAGTCCTTGCGACTTACTTAGCTAGTTTTTGGACGTTGGTTGAGTGGTAATAGTGGTGTGTGTGATGTGTGTTTATAATAATAACTTGATAGGCGACTGTTATTATTATTATATTTTAAGGCCCAAGTGTATGTATAACGGGTCGTGACATCACTGTCCAGCTCTGCCAGGAGACTAGGAGGTTCTCTATACCCAGACCATACAGGTATACGGTGAGATGCATCGGATCCATTCCTGATGGGTACAAGGGGGCGGAGGCGAGGTTTGAGAATCCCTCGTGTCACAAATTAAGTATCATTAGTAAGAGTGAATCACCTAAGTAAAGATAATAAATGGACTGTTTGAAAGCATGATGAGTGTTTATTATTTTATGTGTGTGTGTGCTATTATTATTCTCCTAATGTTTAGATAACTAGCTAATGGTTGTTTTGTTGTGTTTTTAGATTTACCGCAGGTTAGAGCAGCAGTTGAGTGATCCGGAAGTAGTGGTCAGCCGGGTCTCCGTACTCTTTAGAGTGGGGGGTTGGGATGTTGTTTCTCGTTCTTTCTTTTGTTAAGACAGTTGGTCTTTTTCCCTTTGTTTAAGTACTATAGGCTGCTAGCCCTTGTTGCATTCATTCCTTTAAAAATACTATTTTCATGAATTTCGGTTTTTTTTATTTGTGTCTTGTTGCAAGATCCTAGTATTATTGTTGTCAAACTGAGGTCGGGACCCATTGTGAGGTCCTAACCAGTAACGTCCCGAGTTTTGAGAATTCGGGGTGTTACATATCAAGTATAATAAAAATCCTTTAAGCATTTAAAAATCCATAAAGGACCCAAAAAAGTCTCGTTTACGACGTATGAGCTAGAAAAGGTACAAAGACCAAAACATTCGATGATAGTTAGAAGTCCTCGAAGTGTAACACTCCAAATTCTCAGAACTCGGGTAGCTACGGGTTAGGACCTCACAATGGGTCCAAACCCTAGCTTTACAACAATCTCATCGGATCTTACAAAGGCACAAATAAAAAGGGGAAAACCGAATAATATAATATGCAATAATGTCATGTTCCAAAAAGAAAGACTCTCAACCGAGTACTACATAAGTACGATAATCCGAAATGACCAATGCAAACATGAAAGACCAATATATGGAAACCCAAATTCCGTCCTATAATGTGCGGGAAATCGGCTGATCACTTCGTCCGAATCCTATTTATTAGATTTAAGTTATGAAACCCAAATCCGAAATGTCATGTTCCAAAAAAATTTTGTTATCTAGGTTCGTTGATGAATAAAAGAATCAATTAAACTAACGAATTAGATATTGTTTTAAAATAATTAGATATTATTTGGATTTTATTTATTAGATTTAAAATAATTAGATATTGTTTGGATTCGTTAATTTTTTTTTAAACTAACTAATTAGATATTGGTTTGATTCCATTTAAAACCGATTGTAATAAACTTGTGATCTACGACTCATTATTAGAAAGGTAATTCGAGATTTTTGTAACTAACTAATTAAATATAGTTTTAAACTAACAAATTAGATATTGTTTTATTAGATTAGTTAAAAAAGATTTTTTTTTTTTTTAGATTTTGCTTTAATAAAAAAAAGATTTATTAGTATTTTGTAAAGTATATAGCTTGTTTATTTTATTAGCAAAAACACTTAGTAATACATGATAATAAGTTGTTATAGTAATAATCTTAACCAAATGAATCTATCAATATTTGAAAAATATACATAAAAAGATTTTGTATCAGTAATTTTAAAATATATAATTTTAATAATTGTAATTTAGTAATATATAGGGATTTGGCGTAAATTCTCAATTTTCAGCTTTCCACGTTATCAAAATATACTCTACTTTAGTATGTATATATAGATATATAGATTTCATTCGAGAAAAAAATATGGGCGTCACGTCAACTGGTGTATTTTTAAAGTATATAGATTTTGCTGAATAAAAATAATTGAGTTGAGGTTAAATCGGGTGAAGACATGCGCTTTAATATATATAAGATAAGATAAAATTTATTCGGTCCGATTTTTTTAAAATTTTATAAATAAATAAATAAAGTCGATTTTTAAGAGTAACAAACCAATTTAAGTTAAAGAGATTTTAAAAGTAAGAAGGAGATTCAACAAGTAAATTTGTTAACGCTATTTTTTGGTGAATCTTTATGACACACTAGTTCATAACTTCCCGATCAAGACCAGCCCTAAAGCGTGCTGCTGGGAGCGCTCAGTGCTGTTTGAGAGGGAGTTCAGAGGGCGGGAGAGAGATCGAGAGAATAAAGGGGGACGAGAGTTTGAAAATATGAATGGCGGTGAAGTACCGGCTTCGACCATGACAATGACCTCAGATGATATGGCGGAGCAGTATGTTACTGCAAAAACATCGGTTTGGTGGGACATTGAAAACTGCTCGGTTCCTAAGGGTTGCGATGGTCTTTCTATTGCTCGGAACATCAACTCTGCCCTCTGTAATATGGGTTACCGTGGATCTGTCTCCATTTCTGCCTATGGTGACATCCGTCTGATTCCTCCCGGCCTTCAGCAAGCCCTTTCTAGCACAGGTGTCACTCTCAATCATGTCCCTTCCGGTAATTTCTCTTCCCCAATCGCCAAACCCTAATTTATGCTTTGTGTTGTGTGTGTATGGATTTTGGTTTCAATTTATGCAAGAATCAAGAATGTGGCTGTGAATCTTTTGGATGATAGGTTTACGTCACCATTATCTTGTGGTGTGAATCTTTTAGTGTCATCGCCAATCTAAAAGGGGGCTAGGGTTACTCTAAGCCGGATTTCAGTTCTTGAATTTGGACTTGATTTCACACTTTTGGACTGCGACAGGTGCTAAAGATGCGAGTGACAAGAAGATTTTAGTGGATATGTTGTTCTGGGCAATGCAAAACCCTGCACCTGCCAATTGTATGTTGATTTCCGGTGATCGAGATTTTGCCAACGCACTTCATAACTTGCGAAACATAAAATACAATATCCTTTTAGCACAACCTTCTCAAGCATCTCCTGCCCTTGCGACTGCAGCTAAGAGTGTGTGGTGGTGGCCAACTTTAGTAATGGGTGGTGACCCGTTGACAAAGAATGAACCCACACAGAAGTCCGCAGAAAATCAGAAGAACACACTCCCAGTCAAAGTTGCTAAGGTTGATCCCAGTTACAAGTGGCAACCTGTTAAGAAAAACTCCTATCCGCCAATTACTGCCCAGATGAGGATCCAAGATAACAATTCCAAGTCGGCCTATGAACAAACAATGTTATTTAAGATGGCCCCCCATGAATTCTTTTGCTCAAATAACTGCCCTGACAATCCGGATCCATCTGCTAATGTGAAGCGATTTGAATTCAAGCAAGAAGCGGATCAAAAACCTTCTGAGTACACGACTTCATCCTCAGTGTCGCCCACTATTTCTCTAGATGTGCTTGATAACCCAGATGTTGGGGAGATGTCTAAGTTGTATTCTACAGAGAATCCAATTACTGAAAGCAAAATCTCATTGGACACTCAATCAAATGTTTCTTTGAGTTCTGGACCTTCTGGTACCGGAGTAGATGAAGGACTTGAGCTATTGGGGCTTGTTCTGGATGCTATAGACTGCCTTAAAAAAGACAAGATGTTACCTACTGAAGCAAATATAAGTGACTGTATTTGCTTCAAAGACCTAAAGTACAGCAATTTCGACATTAAGAAGGCTTTGGATGTTGCAACTAAAAGACAGACGGTGACAACTCTTCGCGTAGGAGGTGCGTTGCTGATGTATGTTAGGAAAAACCAGAGAATATGGGACTGTATAAATCCTGAAGGTGGTGACCCTAAGCACTATGAGAAAGCAACATTGGAGAAAATTCAGCAGTTTCTTATCTCTTCCAGTGGACAATCAGCTATGATTGCTTCTTCGTGCAAGTAAGCTGATTACCGTTATATGTTATAATCCTTCTTGATTCTTGTTTGAGTTATCGACTCATTGCATTGGTATTTGCCTGACTTGTTAGGTATGAAGCAGCGTTAATCTTGAAGCAATCATGTCTGCAAAATCGCCCTCTGGGAGGTGTTATTCAGATCATAAATATGCTAGTTGCAACTTTAAAATGGATTAAACCAAATCACTCTGGATGGAAGCCAATTGCCATCACTCTAAGTAAAGAGGCTGCTTCTTGATTTAATCAAGAACACTGTGGTGACCATATAGAGTACGAAGGTGATTAAATCTTGAGAAGACTGAGTTAATCACTATAGAAGTAGAGTCCTTCAGTTTTTTCATATGTAGTGGGATACCCTAGCCCACATTTTTGGACACTTGAGCAACTTGCTGGTGTCCTCCAGGCTCTGCTAATGACACAACTGTGGCGGCAGAGTAGAAAAGATCAAAAAAGGTATATTCCCATTATTAAGCTCGGCTAAATATCATGAACTGTTCTACATGGTAGTTTCTGCTTACTAGAATGATGAGTATTGAGAAACATAGAACTTGATGCTTTTGGTCTTAAAACATTGAACATGTTTGGCCAGCTAGGAATCTAGCCGAGATAGAATGAAAGTTTCTAGTTGGTTTACCGAAAACTCCATGGAAGTAGGGTTGTAATATGTGACAAGCTACTCGGACGCGACTCGTGTTTGGCTCATCAAAAATTCGACTTGAGCACATCCATTTTCTAAACGAGCCGAATACGAATACATTTTAAAGCTACTCGTTTATAAATGAGCCAAGTTTGAGCATGTCGATGCTCATTCGGTAAAGTTCGACTCATTCGGCTAAAATGACACTATAGGAGCATTGTTTTAGCCAAGCTACTCAGGATTGGCTCGTCAAAAGCTCAGTTCGAGCTTGTTCACTTTTAATGTGGTGACACACAACATACGAAGGTCGTTAAATTTTGAGAAGACGAGTTGATCACTATACAAGTATGAATCCTTCAGTTTTTTCATATGTTGTGGGTACCCTAGCTCACATTTTTGGACACTTGAGGAACTTGCTGGTGTCCTCCCGGCTCAACATGGTTGTACATAATTCATGCTATCACCCAATGTGGTTACACTCTATCCATGTCTTGATGATGACAACAAGGCGCAATCATATATATCTATTAAAGCAGAAGTCTCTTTTGTCAAATGTCAACCTCATGTTTCTCAAAAAAAAATTATTTTAAAAAATGATTTATATATTTATATAAATTGGAAGGTGATTTCTAAATTTTTAAAAAAATGTCTAAATAAATAATTTACAAAAATAGAATTCAAATTTTTAGAATTTTTTTGCATCGATTTTACCAACAATCATATCTTAATAAAATCACCTTAAATTCAACTCGCACAATGTGCGGGTAGACGGATACGGAATGGAGAGGCAAAGTCTACCGTGTAGATGGTCGAACGGCCTTCTAGACGGCCAATACGTTTTGCCTTATTTTTATGTATTTTGCCCTAAATGCAAGAAAATAAGTTAGGTTACCACAATTCACAAGAGTCACAACACTTGAACATCCAGAATTTCAAGATGAAAACTAATTTGTTTAGGGTTTGGTTTTAGAAATTAGGGTTTTGAATCATTTAGACCGTATTGAAACCGTCTAGACCATATAAACCCAAATTTTTTTCATCTTGAACCCGTCTTGAACCGTCCAGTTTCTGAACCTGTCCAGGAAAAACCGTCTAAAGTTGGTTTCGGTCCGGTCCAAAAACCGAACCAGACAAATTAACGGCCCTACTCTTAATATAGGTCTTCTTCACCCTAATTGTGATTTATCTTGATCTAGCTCCTATCCGATGATTATACGAGTGAATCAATCTTTCATCCTCTGGTAAAAGCGGCAAAATAGACCAGCCACCGGAAATATAGCAAAATTTTGTGTGTTTCATAAAGACAATATCAATTTTAGGGTCTAAAAAGACTCTAATCATAGAATTCAACCCCAAACGGTATATATACCAATTTCGTGTTGTAAATAACTATGCACTACAACAAATAAACCAACAGAGTGCATAATAGGGGGGAGAGAGTACAATTAAGGAGAACCCTAATTTGTGTTCTCCATCCTTCCTACTCCAAATCAACCCATATAATCTTTGTGTAACTAACCGACCAGAAATCCGGTTAGTCGCCGCCGTATGGCGGCTAGTAAAACGGCCGTTAGCGTTACGTCCCTAGTTTGTGTGGTGGGCGTAGTGATCGGACTGGTTGCCCTAGTCCAAAGCAGTGGCGGAGCCAGAGATAGTGGCCCTAAGAAGGAAAACCTCTCGTCGTCTCAGAAGAGCGTCACTGCACTATGTCAAGCCGCGATGTATAGAGACACGTGCGAACATACCCTTGATAACGCCGTGCGTAATGAAAGTGCTACAACCGAAGATTTAATCAAGGCTGGGGCTAAGGTTGCATTAGCTAGCATCATCGAGAACTTTAACCTAACCGAGACGTTGAAGAACCAAGCAAATGATTCCTTGAAACACGACGGTGCGAAGATGGCCGTCGATGATTGCATTGATCTTTTTCAAATCTCGATCAAGAAACTCGAAAATGCGATCGATAAGATTGGTGACCCGGGTTCGTTCAAGGATGAAAGTAAGACGTGGGACTTAAGGTTTGTTAATGTGTTTTCAATGCTTTGGACATCTTTTTATTGAATTCTTTAGGTATTACGCTCGTTTATTTTCTAAATGAGTCATAATTATTTTTAAATTTTTGCCCTAACAAGGTTATGGTTGAGCGACGTGATAACGTACCAAGAGAACTGCATGGACGGGCTAGAGGGAGCAAACGCGACGGAGTTCGAGGACGGAATGAGGGGCGGCATGAAGAAGGCGACGGAGATCACGATGAGCATTCTCGATGTCGTGACGTACTTCAGTAAAGCGCTGAGCGAAGTGGGGTACGGAATGGACCCCAATAAGATCATTGACGCGCTCAAGGGTGGTGGCGGGAGACGACGTTTGCTGACGGAGATGTTGGACGGAGACGGGCTCCCTAGGTGGTTGTCGAAGGCGGATAGGCGGTTGTTGAGCCTCGAGAGCGAAGCACCTGCGGAGCACAACCTTGGTGGGATGAGGGTGTCCCCGGATGTTGTGGTGGCGCAGGATGGGAGTGGGCAGTTTGAGAGCATCACGGATGCAATTGAAGCCTATGAGGCCAACACTTCTCTTCCTACGGGGGATAGGTACGTAATAAATAAGTGAAGGGTCGATTCATGCATTCAGGATGAAAACAAACAAAATATTTTATAATATAGGTTTATACATTTTTGTTCCAATTTAGTTATATTTTTATGTATTTTTCATTAGTAGATGTTTAAACTAATAAAATACACAAATATTACACTAATGGTATAAAAGTTTGAAAGATATAATATTATAAAAAGTTTACAAAAATATAACTAGAATATAATACAATATATATATATATATATAATACAAAATATTTAAACTAATAGAACAAGTTATATCAACTAATAACATAAATTTTTTTAACAAATTAAAATTATAATAAAATGAACTAACAAAATTTGTACTCCCTAGATATAAAATTGAGAATAGTAAAACAAAATATGAACTAACACTAGAAAACATTTAACTAATGAAACGTTAATATAATATTATAGAATTAAAAAAAAACTTTTCTTTTTTAGCTTTGTTTTGAAAGTACTTAAAAATTTAGATAAAATTTTATTAGCTAAAAAATCCGTATATATGTTACCTACATTCAATTTATTTGTTCGTAATTCTATACCGAAATGAGCGGTTTCGATCGAACAACTCCTTAAAATATACAGTAGAGTTTAGAATTTATATTAACTAGTTTATATCTCACACCTTGTGCGGGTATATTTATATATTTGATATTTTTTTAATAAAATAATATTAACTTTTGTACGTGAAAACTAATGATATATTTTATTTAAAAAATTATTAAATATTTATTTTAGTTTATTACTAACAAAAAATTTGTAAAAAAAATAAAATAAAATATAACTTTTAAGTTACAAAATCTTACCTTTAAATCTTTTTGACATTTAAAAAAAGTGAAATATGATCAAAATTTTGTTAAAAAAGATTCTCTTGAAAACAATAGATATTAAAGATAAAATCGAATATCTTTTTATAAAAAATGCTTTATAAGATCTTTTAATTTATCACTAACAAATTTTTTATAAAGAAAAAAAAAAGAGTTTAGTTTTTGTGAAAGATGTTTGTAAATATTTAAAAAATGAATTTGATCAAAAAATTTAAAAATTGTCTAGTTGCTTATTAGATGGTTTTTAGGTGGATCGAAATCTGATTAAAATTTTCAAAAAATTTGGCATTTAAAAAAATGAATCTAATCAAAATTTTAAAAAGTTGTCTATTGCTTATGAGATTGTGTTTTGGTTGATTGAAATCTGATCAATATTTTTTTAAAAAAAAATACTACGAAACATGAAAAATACGACGAAGCTTAGTAGATGGAACATGGAAAATACGACAAAACATGGAATATTTTTAAAAAAAACATATCAATATGCAAACTTTTTCTTATTAGATGGTGCGAGAGTTAACTGATAAAATACGACGAATCAATAAAATTGTAACCTAGAAAATATCTTCAAATCATGGGAACCTGAAAAAGACGACAAAACATGATCAATAAACAGTAGAATTGGATTTGGAAGATGTAGAAATTTGTAGATTAACATGGAAAATGAGAAAAGTGTATTGGCTTATGAGAAGGTGCATTTCATATATATAGTAAAAATAATGTGAGAAGTGTACTTTAGAAGTCTACGTCAAGAATATCCGAAATCAAGATTTTGCTTCTCTGGTAAGTTAACATCGTAGCGTACATGAGAAGCTTAAAACTCAATCTATCATATCTTTAAAAAATTAAACATATATAATTTAGATATTGTTTTAGTAAAAAAAAAATAAAACTCAATTTATCATATCTTTAAAAAATTAATCATAGATAATTTAGATACTGTTCTAGTAAAAAAAATGGCTTAATTTGTAATTTAGTAAAAATATAATAATCATAATTCAATTATAGATTAATCGATAAAACAAATTAAATATGTTAGTTCCAACTGGTCTTGTTACGATTTCTAAAGATGCTGATCTAGTTAAATTTAAAAATTTTATTTAGCTTTAGCAAAAATGATTTATTAACTTAATTTTTGATTTACTAAAAAGTTAGACCGAAAAAAAAAACGTGAAGGCGTCATGCCAACATTAATATA
>BSUD01000001.1:18752918-18775650 GCA_033239045.1 Fagopyrum esculentum | reverse complement strand
ATGAGATCAACCAAATTTTCATATTAAAAAAAATGAAAACTGAATATAATGCAATAGTAATGAAAAATATAATCCAAAATAAGCATATCACCATATTCGTAATATGGTAAATTATAATATAAGTGATTAAAATGTTTAAAAAATAATCAAAATAAGATAAGTAATTATAATTTTAAATTTGAAATAATTAGATTTTATTTTTGAAATATAAAAATTATATAATGCAAATAAAATAGATGTAAAAAGCCAAAAATAAAATATGATTCATTATGATCTTAAAAATACATAAAATTGTGATTGGAAGAGATAAAGAATTAATTGTAATCGAAATAGTTACAAAAAATAGATAAAGATAAAGAAAATTTATATACAAAATAGATAAATTTTTAATCGAAATACTCAAAATATATCATATTTTATAATAGAAATATATAAAATTGTAATCGAAATATATAAAAAAGTGAATTGGAAAAAAGATACTCGATAATTATAATCAGAATGCAACAAATTTTATAATAAAAATACATAAAATTGTAAACGAAAGATATAAAAGTGTAATCGAAAAAGATACAAAAGTGAACAACAATTGAAATAATACAAGAATGTAAAGATCAGAAGAATGTAGAGATCACAAAATCTTACAATTTTTTGTACAAACATGAATTTAAGGTGAAAAACGCATACATGATAATAACGGAGAATTGGTGGCTATGATTGGAGACAGTATGCAATAACTACCTGCGTGAGGCAACATAGAGATCAGAAGCAAACAACGATAGATATTGAAAGTGAGTCAAAGAAGCGTGAATCATTAAAGATCATTGTTACGACAAAATTGTAAAAGTATAGAAACTACAAAATAAATATAACGTACCTGAATGAATCAGAGAGTATGGATTTTAAGCTATGAAACGTGAATATGTTACGACTAAAATTGATGTAGTCATAACATATGTTAAATTAACTTGAAGTTAGAAAAATATGATCACATAAAATCTCATTTTCTGATGTGAAAAAAATAAAAGTAAAATAAAAGAGGCATTCAAATCAAATCAATTTCTATTAACTTGAAAAACATAAATTGTGTAACTGATTTTAAAAAATCGAACAACCTAAAAAATTGGATACGTCGAGTATATAGATTTGTTATTGTGAATTGTTGTACAAACTGTAAAATTAGCATTAACAAAATAAAACAAAAAATATCATTAAGTTGATAAACAAAAATCGGACGTGTGTTATCTTTGGAGATTGAAAATGTAACTATAAAAAGGGAGATAATAATAAATAAATAAAAGAAGAGAATCTTAAAATATTATTTAACAAAAAAAATTTTCAACAAAAATACGATGATAAGGCAAAAAGTTATAATTAAAAATTATTTAACAAAATTGTAATATTAAAAAATTATTCAACCAAATCATTTAACAAAAAATTTTAATCAGCGTAAAATTTGTTAAAAAAATTTCCCTAAAAGTAGGCTACTAAAATATTTATTGTATTGAAAAATAAAAACAGCCAAATATTGATCAACGAATGTAGAGATTCGGTTATAAAAAAAATTTTGACCTTAAAAACAAAAGATTAATGGAAGTTAATTGTGAGAGCTCTATTTTTTCAATACTGACTCCACATAGTGTCACGTCAGCGTCAATTACATTGTTTTAGTAGAGTATATAGATGTGCTCTTGTGTATATAACTATCATTTATTTTATCAATAAATGAACTTGAAACGTGGTACGTGACAGGTACGTTATTTACGTGAAGGCAGGCACTTACGAGGAGCAAGTATTAGTGCCGAGCAAGATGTCGAATCTGCTCATGTACGGCGACGGTGCCACAAAGACCATCGTAACAGGCAAGAAATTCTACATCAAAGATCTCGTCACCACCTCCCGAACTCACTCCTTCGCAGTCCAAGCCGACAACTTCGTGTGCAAGGACATGGGCTTCGAGAACACCGCCGGCCCTCAAGGCCACCAGGCCGTCGCCCTCAGGGCTAACGCCGAGAAACAGGTTTTCTTGAAATGCGCCTTCAGTGGCTACCAAGACACCCTATACGCTCAAGGCGGCTCACACTTCTTCCGCGACTGCACCATCTCCGGAACCATCGACTTCATCTTCGGAAACGGCGCCACCGTCTTCCAACGATGTACCATCGTCGTCCGGATGCCCATGGCGAACCAATTCAACGCCGTCACGGCTCAAGGCCGTACTGGCCCGAGCATGCCTACAGGGATCGTGATCCAAGGGTGCGACGTAAAGGCCGAGCCGGATTTGGACAAGAAACAAATTAAGACTTATCTTGGGCGTCCGTGGAAACAGTACGCCAGGACGGTGTTCATGGAAACCGAAATTGGAGACTTTATCTCACCCGATGGGTATAAGGCATGGGACGAGCCCATGCACAATGACACGGCGTTTTACGGGGAGTATGCGAATACGGGGCCGGGAGCGGAGACGAATGCACGCGTGAAGTGGCCTAACATGAGGGTGTTGAGTGCACAAGAAGCTCAGGCTTATACCGCCAACGCGTTCTTGCCGAGCGCCGAGTCTTGGTTGAAGCCATCGGGTGCACCTTATTACCTCGGTTTCAAGTCATAGCTAGCTAGATATTGGAGCTCTCTTAAAGGTTGGAGTATAGTGGGGAACTAATCATCACTTATGTTGGTTTGTTTAGGTTTTTGAATAAATGGATTACTCTTTTAGGGTGGGATATGAGAGATAATGCATCAAATTAATTTCACGTCTACTAATTAGATTGTATTCATCTTATTCACTTATTCAAGTAGGTGTTGTTCATTGTGCATTTTCTTCGAAAACGTGTTTTTACCGTTTTCCTTTGTTTCAACTTCTTTCATTTTTCTCTCGTGTTTCTCTTAACTAGTTTCTGTAGAAACCTGTAATACATCAGTTAAACTACATGCAATATAACAGTAAGGGTCAAAATTTCATACCACCGCAGTGCGTATGTTGAGTAGAGTCGAGATCAGAATCTCTTTCTTTAATTCTAAAAACACCCCGTATTACGACGGTTACCGGTATTTAAGAATCTCAGGATACAACTGCTGTTCGAATCTGTTCTTTGTAATAGAACCGGAAGCCTACGAACCAGTAATGCGTTGCACTCTTGAGATCAGAAAAGCTCACAAGCTTGAAGAGAGAGAAGAGAGAAGATTGATAGTATGATTGAAATGAGAGGAAGAGTTCTCTATTTATAGGAGCTGGAGGAGATGGATTGGGCTATGGGCTTCGGAGCCCATTGACCAGCCTAAAAACGGAGCCAATAGGATGCTGGCACTTGCCCAACAACCCTTGATTTTCGGATATGTTGGATTGGGTAATTTGACTGATCCGATGGGCCTGCAGATCCGATCCGCTTGTACAAATGGGCCTGGCCCAAGGCCTTCCTCATCTGAACTGTTGGACTTCGAGTTGGGTCGGCCCAAAAATAATATAGGTGGTCAGCCCAGATTATAATTAGGTCCACCCGCCCCGCCCCGCAGCACGGCACGGCTCGGACTCGGCACGACCACGACCACGACCCGGCTCGGCACGCGTGCGCGTGTGTGGTGGTTTGCCTACGCCGTTCACCCATTGAAAATGGGTAGTGACCCAAGGCCACATGCCTTAGAGCAAACTTGCCCTATATAACCCATTGTTTCTCCCTCCATATAGTCGATGTGGGAAACACCCAATTTTGACTATTTTCTCAAGTTATTGCCTAACACGCAACCAACTTTGGGCATCCATTTATCATTCAAACAGAACTCAAATTTAACGTATGAATATACCACGAGCAAGAGCTCGCGGAGACAAAGCCAACGCTCCCACTTTCCGGTGTTGATATGGCCGGAGCCCACCGGAAATGTGCCCGAAAAAGTGCCCGGCGCACACATGTGTTAAAACATGTTTTATTCATTCATTTCCTAATTTAGTTCCAACAATCCCCCACGTGAATAGAAATGATTCTAAACATATGCTTCTCTGTTTTTTAGACAGACAGAATTCTCAAGAGTACAGTCGAAAAATCACTACATCTGGATTCTAGACTGGTGTCATGTTTCATGCTTGAACCGTCCGTAGTGAATAGCTATCGGATTTACTCGACCAGGTAGTGACTATGATGTCTTGAACCACCCGGGCTTTTACGTAAACCGAGACAACAACTATCACACAATTTCATTTTCTCGCAGAACGTTTAGTTCTCTAGTTGTGTTCATTTTGGCCTTGAACATCTCTGGTTTATTCAGGGCGTGTACAATTGGTTAAGTACATAAGACTCCCATTACACATGCATACTCAAGTTGTGGCACTGAGTCCCCCACATTTTTGGTCAGGTGGAGTTGAGGATCCACAGGACTCTTCGTTGTCCCACTCGAGTAGTTCTTGAACTTCTCAAGGATCTTTTCAGCATAATGAGATTGGGATATGATAATACCTTCGGAGTATCTAATGATTTTAATCCCTAGAATGACATCCGCTAATCCCATCTTTCATGTCAAACTGACCCCTAAGTAAATTCTTAGTTCGGTTGATCATGTCTTTGTTGCTTCCAATGATAAGCATATCATCGACATATAGACATAGCAAGACATATCCCGTAGGAGTATTCTTGATATATATGCACTTGTCGCATTCATTAATGCTGAAACCATTTGACATCATTACGTTGTCAAAATTTTCATGCCACTACTTCGCAGCTTGTTTGAGTCCATAAAGGGACTTGACAAGTCTACACACCTTGTGTTCTGTCCATACACAACATACTCTTCAAGTTGTTTTATGTAGATCTCCTCTTCTAAATATCCATTTAGAAAAGCAGTTTTTACATCCATTTGATGGATTTCTAGGTTTCGTAATGCCGCTATTGCTATTAGCAGTCTTATAGAAGTTATTCTCGTAACGGGAGAATAGGTGTCAAAGAAATCCAACCCTTCTTTTTGTCGGAATCCTTGCACTACAAGCCTAGCCTTGTACTTCTCGATTGAGCCATCGGTTTTCAACTTGGTTTTGAAAATCCATTTGCACCCAAGTGCTTTACACCCTTTTGGTAAGTCAACTAACTCCCATGTATGGTTTTGCATAATGGAGTCAATCTCACTTTTGACTGCTTCCTTCCATGAAGGTGCGTCAGGTCTAAACATGGCTTCTATGTAACTTCTTGGTTCTTTCTCCATGAGAAATGCCGTTATGAAGTCATTCCCAAACGAATTTTCCATTCGAGCTCTTTTGCTTATTCGAGGTTCTTCCTCGACTATTTCATTTCCAGAAGTGCTTTCTTCCCTTTGTTCATGAGTTCATTTTGGATTATCTTTATCCTTACACGGAAACACGTTTTCAAAGAAAGAAGCATTCCTAGATTCCATTATTGTATTAACATGTATATATGGTATATTTGATTTATGTACCAAAAATCGATAAACACTACTGTTGTGTGCATATCCTATGAAAATACAATCAACGGTTTTAGGTCCGATGGTGACCTTTTTAGGAGGCGGTACAACCACTTTTGCTAGGCACCCCCACACTTTGAGGTATTTGTACGATGGTACTTTACCTTTCCAAAGTTCATATGGCGTTTTGCCAGTTACCTTATGAGGTATTTTGTTGAGGATGTAATTGGTAGTAAGCAATGCTTCCCCCACATGTTTTGGGGTAACCCAGAATCCTACAACAAAGCATTCATCATTTCTTTCAGAGTTCGGTTCTTTTGTTCCGCAACTCCGTTAGATTCAAGTGAATAGGGAGTAGTTATTTGATGAACTATCCCGTGTTCTCTACAGAACGCGTTGAAAGGCTCTTCGTACTCGCCTCCTCTATCACTTCGTACGACTTTGATTGTCTTACTAAGTTGGTTTTCAACTTCCAACTTGTAGTCCTTGAATTTTTCCAGGGCATCATCCTTGCTTCGCAAGTAGATATAATAATATCTTGTACAGTCGTCAATAAATGTGACGAAGTACTTTTTACCTCCTCTAGTTTGTATAAACTTCAAATCACACAAATTAGTGTGAATTAAGCCTAGAGGTTTTGTGGTTCTCTCCACTTGTGGAGATGGCGTTTTTGTGAGTTTTGCCTGTACGCAGACTTCACATTTGTCTTTGTTTAATTTGCATTTTGGGATTAGGTTTAAATTCATCAGTATTTGGATAGACTTATAATTTACATGTCCTAATCGTTTATGTCAAATATTGAAAGACTCAACAACATAAGCAATAGGAGTTTTATTCATTGAAACTTCATTGGTTACAATGTCTGGGATGACTATCAATACACACATTTTGAACAGTCCATCCTTTTGATACCCCTTGCTTACATAAATCCCACGTTTAGTGAGAGTTAGCTGATTGGATCCTATTTTGACGTTGAATCCGTTCTTGCTCAACAAAGATGAGGAAATCAAGTTCTCCCGGATATCTGGCACGTGGATGACATTTTTGAGAGTCATCTCTTTCTCAAATGTCATTTTCAGCACTATCTTGCCATGACCTTCGACCTTGATGTGGACGAATTCCCCATAAACAGGTGCTTGTCCTGCTTATTCTTCTGATAGGTGGAGAACATCCCCTTGTCAGAACAGATGTGGCGGGTAGCACCAGTGTCATACCACCACTCCATCGGGTTACTCCGACCATGTTCACTTCAGACGTCACAACAACCATTTCAACCAAAGTCAGATCGCCTTCAACTACTTGGGCTTGAGCTTGAGCTTTAACCTTGCCTTTGCGTGGGTCGCCCTTGTTCCGACATTCCTCGGACTTGTGACCCATTTTGCCACACGCGTGACACTTGTCGGCGAACTTCTTTTCAATGGTAACCCTGAGTTCCCTAGAAGTTTCAACCAGTATGTACACTTGGTACAACGAGTCAGACATGCGGCTTAGAATCCACCCTTTGCACGTATAGACGATGTTTAGATAAGCTTGGAGTTCCTCCACATTTGCGGGTTTACCCTCAGTCACATATCTGTCGAGTTTGTGCATGGTTAAGAAGAATAACATCTTCTGTTGCCAGATCTTGAAATTAGTTCCATTGAACTTGTCTAGCAGCAATCCTACGCTCGGAGAGCCAGACATTGATACTGTTTGAGTAACAGGTTGTTGACCAGACTGTACACCACTTGGAAGTGGATTAGTCCTGGTTGGTGGGTTTGACAACTTAGCCGGTGGTAGACCACTCCCATATTGAATATGGGGTGTTTGTTCACCCCTATTTGTAGCATCACTAAGGAGCCTCAGGATACTTTCATCATCGAAAGTGTTCGCACCGTCGGTAGTTTCTGTGTTATGAGCCATTTCAGTTACACGGAAACAATCACGGTTAGTATTTCAATTTTTTGATAAAAAATCAAAACTCAAAAAATCGAGGGATAATTTTTTCGGGTATAAGTCCGTACAAGAACAGACTTGTTTTCGATTTAATATTTAAATTGAATTCAGGTTTAAAAACAAACTCTTTTTTGTTTTAAAAATTAATTTTTAAAACTGAATTTAAAATTCAATTTTTAAAACTAATTCCGGTAGATAACAGTTTAACAAGTTTTTTAGAATTAAGACTGTAGGAACCTGTAATACATCAGTTAAACTACATGCAATATAACAGTAAGGGTCAGAATTTCATACCACCGCAGTGCGTATGTTGAGTAGAGTTGAGATCGGAATCTCTTTCCTTAATTCTAAAAACATCCCGTATTACGACGGTTACCGGTGTTTAAGAATCTCATGATACAACTGCTATGGGCTTCGACTATTGAGATCAGAAAAGCTCGCAGGCGAAGAGAGAGAAGATTGATGGTATGATTGAAATGGGAGGAATAGCTCTCTATTTATAGGAGTTGGAGGAGATGGATTGGGCTATGGGCTTTAGAGCCCATTGACCAGCCCAAAAACGGAGCCAAAGCTCGGCTCGGCGCGCGCACGTGTGGTGGTTTGCCTACGATGTTCCCCATTGAAAATGGGTAGTGACTCAAGGCCACATGCCTTAGAGCAAACTTGTCCTATATAACCCATTGTTTCTCCCTCCATATAGTCGATGTGAGAAGCGCCCAATTTTGACTATTTTCCCAAGTTATTGCCTAACACGCAACCAACTTTGGGCATCTATTTCTCATTCAAACGGAACTCAAATTTAACGTATGAATATACCATGAGCAAGAGCTCGCGGAGACGAAGCCAACGCTCTCCACTTTCCGGTGTTGATAATGGTCGGAGCCCACCGGAAATGTGCCCGGAAAAGTGTCCGGCGGACACATGTGTTAAAACATGTTTTATTCATTCATTTATTAATTTAGTTCCAACAGTTTCTACAATGTCGATATGTTTGACATGCTTTTTTAAGGGATTATAAGAAGATTATTTTGGTCAAGATACTTTAAAAATTCTTTTTTAACTAGAAGACATGAAATGAATACCAATCTAACATAACTCTCCCTCACTTACACATATATAGTGGAAAAACCGAACCGGAAAGGGCCAAGAGCCTTTATAATGATGTCGGCTAGTTGATCCCAACAATGTATATATATCCGGCTTTCAAACACTCATCCCGACTTGTCATTAACATACAAAAGCTCTTAACTTTCTCAACTTGGTTATCCATGCTTCCTTCATGAACCGAAACATATCACATTCAATCAAGTATTGAGCTTATTTATCATCATGAAAACTCTAGGTTATTTCTTTAACTAATTATTTTTAGGATTTTCATTTCCAAAAGTAACTCTAAATTCTCACATCAGTATCACTTAATGTAGCCAACTTGTGATTTTCCTTTTCGTACTATAACTAAAGACATTTTAATACAAATCGTAAACTTAAATCTTATTTCATAAAAATCGTAACATTTTTTCTTCATAATATCATATATCTTATTGGAATTCATAAAATATGATAAATATAGATTATAAAAATATCATACAACGAACTAAAATCACAACAGTGAAAGTTTTTCAGGGATCATCAATCAAAAAGAGTCATAGAGTATGTATAATTTTTTTCAGTTGCTTACAAAAAATATTGATGAGTTTTTTTTAACTGGTATAGAAGAAATAAAGAAAGAGATAAATATGATAAAAAAATCTTGAAAAAGAGTTAAATACACGGCGTCGGATTTACTAATGCATAATTGACACATAGTCGTAGTGTGCGTCAGATATACACAATAAACCCCACAACGTAAATTCAAATTTTAAATGAGATATTGGACATTCTTATCGGTCAAAATCAAGTCGTCTTTCTTCGAACTCAAGTTAACATTTATTTGAATTGAATAAATACTACATTTTTCATAATTCAAGGATATTTAGGCTAATAATTGGAAACTATAGAAAACGGAAATATGTCTTTAATCGAAATTGTACACTTACGAATTCCATTTAGGTGTGTCATTGCTATCCGCATTGGCTATTTTCACTTCAACATAACATGTGAATGTTTAGCGTTATTTTGTTGTGCACTATCTCCTTTATGTTCTACACACACTTGTACAGTTGTACCCACTACCACCTTCATCGCTATCTTTAGCCCTTAGCCCAATTGGGAATTGGCATTTGCAGGTACTTTCTTTTTCCCTCTTCTCTTTGCTTTCCGGCATCAATTCAATTGCCCACCTTCTCTCTCCTGCATTATTGTCCGGACTAACCCACCACCACCATTTCCCCATTCTTAAGCAGCAAACTTCCATTGCTCCTCTTCTGGCCAGTTTCATTCTCTTCTCTTTCCACTAGCTTTCTTCAAGCTTCAGCCTTCTTCATCGTTTTAAACACAGATTTGTTTCTGGGTATAGTCATTTGCTACTTCAAAGCTTTGATTAGTGTTTGGGTATTCTGTTTCTTCGCAGTTTTCACTTGGGTATATTCCAATATGGTGCTTCCCTGCCCCAATTTGCGTTAATTTTTCTTGTTTTGGATCATTTGGGATCCATCTTTATAGAGTTTATGGACTTTTGATGCAAAATCTCTACTGATAGCTTAAATCCCCGTGTTATAGCTCTTGCCAATATGGAACAAGCTCAGCAATTATATGGTATAAGAACCCTAGGGAAGATGAATTTGGATTGGGATTTGAACCAGTGGAAGTGGGATGGAAATCTTTTCATTGCCAGCCCACTAGATCCTGCTTCAGTCCCTTCCAATTTTACTGGTCAGAAGTTTGTTCAGATTCCGGTTGCTGTCGGGCAATCTTCCAACAGTTCATCTTCATGCTCAGAGGATCTGCAACTAGATCCTAATATTCAGAGAGGACAAGCAAGGGATTTGGACAGGAAAAGAAGGGTTATTATAGTTGATGATGAAGAGGATGATCATGAGGCTGGAAATTTGTCCCTTAAGCTTGGTGGTTATCCTTGTCTTGCTCAATCCCAAGTGCATTTAGGGGGTGATTTGGAGGGATTAAGTGGCAAAAGGACTAAAGTGGCTGGAGTCTCTATGAACCGTGCAGCTTGCCAAGTTGAAGGTTGTGGTGCTGATCTTAGTAATGCTAAGGATTATCACAGGCGCCATAAGGTCTGTGAGTTGCACTCTAAAGCCACCCATGCCCTTGTTGCAAATGTTATGCAGCGGTTTTGTCAGCAGTGTAGTAGGTTTGTCTTTGTTTTTCTTCTTCAATCTTTAAATGAATGTCAGTGTTTCTATAATTCTGCTGAATTGAATTTACTGCAATTGAGTTTCAGTTGTCAATGCCCTTTACCTAAACAGTAGTTTTTATATTTTCTAAAGTGATTCAATTTACTGAACAATAAAACTTGAGGTGGTTTAACCTTAAGATAGGGATGAGAGTCTGGAGTCGAGATTTGAGCAATTGCGTTCTTATTAGAACCTTGTAGTTAGCTCCTGTGATAGTTGTTTGATTTATTGAATGGTTTATTGCTAGATTCCATGCTCTTCAAGAATTTGATGAAGGGAAACGAAGTTGCAGAAGGCGTTTGGCAGGCCATAATAAGAGGAGAAGGAAGACACAGCCCGAGCCAGTGATCAGTGGACAGCCTGCAAAAGAGGAGCAGGCCAGCAATTACATATTAATCAGTCTTCTGAAGCTACTTTCCAATATCCGTAGTGAGTTATTACTTTGGCTTTAATAAATTATTAACTATGCCTCACTAAAGGGTCCATTTTCGACAAGTTCTTGACCTATTGCATTCATCGTATAATTTTTCGTATTGATTCCATAGATTCTGTCTGTGCAAGACTGGCTGAAGTAGATATGTCAAGTGATTAAAACTGGAGAACCAGTTTTTAGCTGGTTGTTGTTTGCAACTTATGCAAGCTGGATTGATAATGCTGCCAAAGAAACTAGTGCCAAACTCTAAGTTATTCCCTTCTGGGCTCCCCCATAATTATGCCCTTTCCTTTCTACTTTTGACAAGAGATGGCATGTTCCATTGCTTTACTTTTATGCTAGTTATGGAGATCTCTGGTATCATCTACTGCATATGGGACAACCTGTTAAACCATGTGATTTGCCCTTTCCTTGTATTTGAGTATGTTTAAGTGGATGCTATGTAGCGATAATATTGATGGATTGGTACACAAGCTTTATATGAAATTTGAAGACTGCAGATGAACAGTAAATTATTGTTGGAATTTGTATTGTGATATGTCACATAACTAGATTCCTTAATTATTGCAGATGCTCTTCTGCTTGATCTGTTAAAAGTGGATTTAGAGTGAGAAATAAATTATCATTTATGTTATTGCAGCTAATAATAGATCAGATCCGGCCACTGATCATGATCTAGTTGCTCGTCTTTTGAGGAGCATTGCAAGCCAGTCTGGCTTACCCGGTTTGAATGACTTACCTGGGCTGCTCCACGAATCTCAGAAATTACTAAACGGCGCGATATCTGAAGGCAGCACGGAAAAGATTTCAGCTTTACTCTCTGGGACTCCTCCACGTCCTCCCGGGCCCACAAGCACGCATCTCGGAATGCCTGCCTCGGAAGCCCCACGCAAACAAATGCACACAGATGGTGGCAGGAGCGGGAATACGCAGGCCATATCCTCCCAGAAACCAGACAGCAGTTTCTTGAAGGATAGTCCTCCAACTTACTCAGAAGTCAGGGATAGTGCTGTAGAGAGGACAAAGCTGAATAACTTTGACTTGAATGACATTTATGTTGATTTAGATGATGGGGTTGAAGACCTTGAGAGGTCACCTGTGACCGTGACCGGAACCTTTGGAACTGGGTCTGTTGATTGTCCATCATGGGCACAGCAAGACTCCCACCAGTCAAGCCCCCCTCAAGTTAGTGGAACCTCTGACTCTGCTTCTGCCCCGTCACCTTCTAGTTCAAGTGGAGAAACGCAGGTACTGCAGAGTTTCTAAGTGTTACGAATATTTCACTCACTAGGTAGTATGATGTTGTACTACTGCATTGAATCCGTTATAATTAACTATTGTGTCTGTTCTATTCGCCCTTCCATTTATACAGATACTTGGGCATATTATTCTTAATATTTGTCTTCTTGCTACTTTTCCAGAGCCGCACTGATCGTATCGTTTTCAAACTTTTTGGTAAAGAACCAAGTGATTTACCTATGATGCTGAGAGGACAGGTGAACACAATATGTCCTCCAAGTCTCCAACCTTCTTTGTATCTGTTAATCTCGTTAACATCAAAAGTCTAATTATTTCTGATTTTGACTCTGTAGATCCTCGACTGGCTAGCTCACAGTCCTACTGAGATTGAAAGTTATATTAGACCTGGTTGCATTGTCCTGACCTTATACCTTCGCTTGGCTGAGCCTGTTTGGGATGAGGTGCAGTCTCTTTGGAAGGAATTTTTTTTTTTGGAGTATTTGACTAGTCAGATGTAAAATAATATGTCTTTTGTATGTGACTTGTCAGATAACTGTTAACAAATTGTGTATATCTTCACACAGCTTTCCTCTGATCTTGGCTCCAACTTATCTCAACTTTTGGGCATTACTGATGAATCTTTCTGGCGAACTGGATGGATGTATGCAAGGGTGGAGAATCAAGTAGTTTTTTGCTACAATGGTTAGATTCATATGATAGGACCTTTATTGGGTTTTTCATTTCCCATCTACGTCTTGTAACTGGCAGGATTAACCTCTAACCCCTTCATGTATATCTCTTTCCTTTTTTCAGGTCAAATTGTGGTAGATAAATTATTACCTTGCGACAATAGTTGTTGTGGTAGAATTTTGAGTGTGATACCAATAGCTGTTCCGATATCAGAACTAGCTCAGTTCCAAATTAAGGGTTCCAACCTGTCCAGACCTTCGTCAAGGTCAGTAATATTTTACTGGTTTAAGTACTTGGATACCTTATATATGTGATCCTTAATGCCTGACGGACTGATGAGCCAGTGAAATATTCTATAATTCTGCCAATAAACCCTCTAAGCAACTATTTTTCCTCAAACTTCTATAAATGCAGATTACTATGTGCACTAGAAGGGAAGTATCTTCCCCTGGAACCCCATCAAGATTTAAGAACAGATGAGGATACCCTTATCGGAGATGATGATATTGAGTGTGTCACTTTGTCTTGCTCCATCCCTTCTGTGACTGGTAGAGGCTTTATTGAGGTAGTATAGCATGTACTCTGTACCTGCAATCTTGTTATACCTTTTGATCTGAAATAATAAAGTAAAAAAAGGAAAAATAACTTAAAGTGATATCAACTATCAACTTTGAATCCAAAATAATAAGAACATTAAAAAAATTATTGAAACTAGTACAAACTAATAATGTATTTACCCAAAATAATATGGTTTCTTTATCCAGTAAAATTTCCGGTATCGGCCATGAATTAGGACCCGAATTTTGACATGTCGTCATTTTGGGTGTTGAAACTTTGAGTGTGTGATTTGGATTTTGTAAAAAAAAAAAAAATTAAACTCAAAGCATTAAAGCAAATAACATAGGTTGCATTTGGTAAACCCAAATTAAAAGAATGAAGATGAAATTGACGATTATAGGGACGAGATTATGAAATTAATTTCGTTTGGTTGGGAATGAAGGAGATTAAGAGAGCGGATGAAGGGAATTAGATTATGGAGAAATTGTAATCCCCATTTACTCCGATTATAAGGATTAAAGAGCATAAAATTTCATTTTTACCCTTCTTCTTCCTTTTCTTCATCTCCTTTATCTACAAAAAGAATTTAAGTCATACTTTTTTCGTAATTTTATCCACAATCATCTTCATTCTACCAAACACTCATTTTACTTATTCTCCTTAAACAATTTCATCTCCTTAATTCTTCATTTCACTAATTATCTTCATCTACATAAACGTACCTGATGAGTGATAATGATTAAGAAGATTAAGTAAACTACACATCTTTTTTATGTCCACATCGCACACTGAAACACCCAAAAGATGTGTCAAATTCTGATGCCACATGATTGCCAGTACCAAAAATTTTTGCCGGATAAAGAAACCGTATTATTTTTGGTAAATATGTTAATAGTTTGTAGTTTTGTACTTTGTACTACTCTCAGTTTTTCAATGTTCGTATTATATTGGGTTTAAGGTTGATAATTAGTAATATTTTTTAGCCATTTCCAAAAAACAAAAAACATGTACTCTACTCTTTTTCCCTTACAAGATAACCCTTAATACAAATTAAAGCACTATATGGACCCTTTCCAAAAATAAACATGTATCTCAGCTTTTGCTCCTTACTGGGTATCTGAAGTTTGAACCCACTATATGGACCCAATTGATCCCCGGTAAATTCCCAGTGATCATTCCTACCCCCTCCCTTGAACTGGCGACCTGGAGGAAAGTCTTATTAAAAGTTTAGTGATTACTGCCAATAAATATTCGATGTTTAGTGATTAATGCCAATAAATATTCGAAGTTTAGTGATTGCTGCCAATAAAAATATTCGAAGTTGAGTGATTGCTGGTCTGGAACTAACCTTAACATCTAAATTCCGCACGGGATTCTTTTGGACAATTGTGTAGTGCAGAGTAGCCTCTCTTACAATTAGTCTGAAATTTCACTTGTTCTTTTGACTATTTATCTCACAGCATTTGATTCATCCAATGTACTTTATCCTTTATGTTAGATTTCTATTTCAAACTTTACGAGTATGCAAAGATTCAGAATCTGAGCCAAGTTCTTCTATATTATATCCAGATCGAAGATCATGGTCTGAGCAGCAGCTTTGTCCCTTTTATTGTCGCTGAGAAAGAGGTTTGCTCCGAAATTCGTATGCTTGAACGTATACTGGAGGCAACTAATAGTCAAGAACCCACTGGAAAATGGGAAGCAAAACATCAAGCCATGGACTTCATACATGAAATGGGATGGTTGCTTCAACGAAGTCAATTGAAGTCCAGACTCGGTCACCAAAATCCCAACACTGAATTATTCTCTATGAAAAGGTTTCGGTGGCTCATGGAGTTCTCAATCGACCATGATTGGTGTGCCGTTGTTAAGAAATTGCTTGACATTTTACACGAAGGTAATGTAAGTTATGGCGAGCATCCTTCCCTAGATATCGTTTTGTCGGAGATGGGACTCCTACACAGGGCAGTGCGTAGAAATGGTAGGGCTCTTGTAGAGCTACTATTGAGATACGTTCCAGTGAGCTATTCACAAGACTTGAGTCAGAACTTCGTATTCAGACCAGACGTTAAAGGCCCGGCTGGTTTGACCCCACTTCACATTGCAGCTGGAATTGACGGTTCTGAAGCTGTGTTGGATGCTCTAACAGATGATCCCGGGAAGGTATGCTTCCTAAGGCTTTTCATCAGTCAAGGTAAGAAGCATTTTTCTTACAATGGCTCACATCATTGCTGTCTTTGGTTGATTTAGGTGGGAATTGAAGCATGGAAAAATGCACGAGACATCACGGGCTCAACTCCAGAAGACTACTCGCGTTTAAGGGGCCACTACACGTACATCCGCTTAATTGAGAAGAAAATAAGCAAAAGATCATCAACAGGGTGTGTGGTGGTTGACATGCCAGAAGATACAAAGACAAAAAACAGTGTCATATCAAGCCTTGAGATCGCTACAAGCTTGTCTCGGAACATTGGCCAGAGCTGTAAAGCTTGTGAAAGCAAGCTAGTGTATGGAGTTGCAGGGAGATTTCGGGTTTATAGACCTGCAATGTTGTCAATGGTAGCCATTGCTGCAGTCTGTGTCTGTGTCGCCTTGTTTTTCAAGACTTCACCTGTTGTCTACATTTTCCGGCCTTTCTGCTGGGAATCGCTTGATTTCGGCTCTATCTAAGCTTTTACCTTTCCTTTGTTCTTTTTTGCCAGTTTTTGTTACTATATATATATATGGCCGGTTAAGGCTCTACTGTAATGGCATAAAAGAGATGTCAGCTGAAGAAAAAACTGACTATATCTCTCAGGCTTTTGACTGCCACCATTTGATATTTATGGTGTTTCAACTGTTTGACAGATTACTGCAAGTTCGTTTTCACTATATATGACCAGATTGAATCCAGACCCATTTCACACCCAAAAGTGTTCTCAATCGTATTGCCTATGCTAAGTAGCAGTCACAAATTAACACTAAGGGCTCGCTTGAAAACGCAAAGAATCATTCTCGGTAACAGAATAATTTCGAATCAATAAAAACTACGTTTTTTTAGAGGTCTTTTAATATATGAAAGTAATCCCATTATTTCCATTTTGTCTCCAATCAAACGGGCACTAAATTGATCGGACTTGCTTTATGCATATAAACTAAATGACTTGATCCAAGCAGATTTCTAAAATCGATTGAGAATATGAGCTGCCACAACCTTATATATTCGGCCGGCACGAGAATATAAAAACCATTGAGATGTTTAATGTCGAATGAAAATAGGAGTCGTCCCCAGCTGATTCCATTTTCTGGCAAAGGGGCAATACAATAAGGGACCAGCTTTTAGAGTATTTGAAATAAAAAAAGAGTTTATTATTTCACACATTTTTTAAAAATTATATAAGAAAAAAATAAAAAGAAATAAATATCATTTTCAAGAACAATAAATATATCATTTTTGTTGTAAAGTTTTGACAATAAATAATTTTTTATCGACAAATAATGCAAAACAGGAGTATTACGTGGGCTATGTATTTGTTCACAAAAATGTGCACACTACATTTTCCTAGCAAAGGCATTATAACGAATGAAAGAGCTTTGAAGACAAAACTTCCTTTTTTTCATAGTTATTCCCACGTTACATCCCGGCATCAAATCATCAGCAGCAGTAAAGGGACAAGTAAAAATGAAATTGCCATGACAAAGCAAATCCAAAAAATGGAAACAAATCAAACACAGACACGTTTTGAAGGTTTACATATAAGATCTATTAGTTCTAGACTCGCTCTTCAAGCTTGAGGCTTCTCCCATTTCAGGGGCTTGACGACTTCCCAGGTGAAGTCAGCGTCGTCCCTTCCGAAGTGACCGTAGGCAGCGGTCTTCAAGAACCTACCGTTTCCACCCCTCTTCAGATCAAGGTTGATGGAAATCATCCCAGGCCTGAAGTCGAATGTCTCCTTCACAATCTTGAGGATTTCCTTGTCAGGGATCTTTCCGGTTCCGTATGTGTCAACAAAGACGGAAAGAGGCTCAGGGACACCAATGGCATAGGAGACCTGGACAATGCACCTCCTAGCGAGCCCGTTTGCTACAATGCTCTTGGCTGCTTGCCTGACAATGTAGGCTCCACTCCTGTCAACCTTGGTCGGGTCCTTACCAGAGAAAGCACCACCTCCGTGAGCACCCCAACCACCATAGGTATCGATGATGATCTTACGCCCTGTAAGTCCAGCATCTCCATGGGGTCCACCAATCACAAAACGGCCTGATGGGTTGAGGTGGAAGATGGTCTTCTCGTCTAGGTACTTCTCAGGAATGACAGGCTTGATCACATGCTCCTTGAGGTCAGCAGCAATCTCGTCATTGGTGACAGTCTCGTCGTGCTGTGTAGAGATCAAGACTGTGTGGACACGGACTGGAACCATGGCACCCTTTTCATTGTAGTACTCAACAGTCACCTGGGTCTTACCATCAGGCCTCAACCATGAACAGGTTCCGTTCTTGCGGACCTCAGTGAGGCGAGCACCAAGCTTGGTGGCCAGAACATGGCTAAGGGGCATGAGCTCAGGGGTTTCATCAGTGGCATAGCCAAACATGTGACCCTGGTCACCTGCACCAATCTCCTCAGGGCGCTTGGTAAGGTGACCATGGACACCCTGGGCAATATCTGGGCTTTGCTGCTCGATGTTCACTAAAACCTTGCACTTGTCAGCATCAAGACCCACATCATCAGATGTAAATCCAATTTCACGACAGGTGTCACGCACGATCTTCTCATAGTCTATATTGGCCTTGGTGGTGATCTCACCAAAAACCATGACCATGTTGGTCTTGGTGCAAGTTTCGCAAGCCACCTTGCTCTCGGGATCCTGGGCAAGGCAAGCATCTAGCACTGCATCAGAGACCTGGTCGCAGAGTTTATCGGGGTGTCCCTCATTCACGGACTCAGAGGTAAATAGGAAGGTCTCCAATGCCATTTCTCAAGCTGCAACCAACAAGATAGCATAAGACCATGATCAAAAGGATATCAAACCACAATACCAGATCCTAAGTTCATTCCATTAGATCATTATAGCAATTTCACACTCGATTTCTCACACGAGAAGAAAATTTGTGAAAACTGCTTTTGCCTAGTTGAACAGATTTTTAATCAAGGTCGAAAGTTAATATTTCTTAACAGGCATCATGTTTTTCAGAGAATATGAAGTAATTTAATCAATGATTGAAAGATTATAGTGTAGTAGAATAAACGGAAGCAAGACCTGACACGCAGGCTCGGTTTTAACAATAAACGGAGGCAAGATCTGACACATACACTCAGTTTCGACAAAATTCGAAGTATCTAAAGCATAAGAGGAGATTCTGATGGCAGTTGAATTCGGACTTAATTAATACTTTGTAGATCTACGGGAAGTGAAAAGTGCACGTTTGGCAGTTGAAATTAAGCATTAATCTAGACAAGTTTAAACAGCAAATACCACACACGCACAGTTGAGCAACTTCATTAATCCAAAATTAAGCAAAGATGCAGATCCATAATCCAATAACAAACACTAAACCTAGATCTAACTCCCTTTCTCCAGTGCAAAATTCCAGTCTATTATAAAAATCCACCACAAAAGCCGTAGATCAATATATAATCTTCAACATGTGAATGATTAACAAGAACGAATGTTTGAAATGGCGCTTACCGGGATCAGAAGACAACAGATCCGGAAATGTGAGAAAAGGAGACTTCCGAGAAGAACGAAGGGAGAAATCGGAATCGAGCGACTGAAATTGGACACCCAACCTATCCTTTTATAGGTGAGATCTGCTCAGACTCGTGGGACCCACTTCAACCGGATACCGGATCAACCGATCATGGGTTGGTGAATTGCTTTTTTTTTTTTAAAGTTAAATACACACAGACATAATTTAGTAATGTAAAAATGAATCCCAATCTACTAACGCCTAGACATGTGCTGATACTTAATTTTTTTGCTTTTTCATCCCGTTTTTGTCTAGATTGTATCGTTTTTATATACTTATGAAATTTATTTGATGTCTTTTATTATTTGCAAATCAATTTAAATGTAAAATAATTCAGATGAATTTTAACTGAGTAGGATACCTTTTTTTATACCCAATCCTAGTATCCTACCCACAAGTGCCGGTTGGATGGGGAAAATATGGATGCTGAGCTTTCAGGAAGTGCAAATTTGTGTTGTGGGTTGGTGAGATTAGGTATTAATCAAAGTTTGAGATTTTTGTTGATCAAATGATATAATCAATTTAGGTTTTACCGGGAAGCGCCGGTTCATCACCTACCACCAGCCGGTGTGCTTCAGTACACTCCATTTCCATTGGTTCGGAGAAATCATATTGAAAGTCGTTAGTTTTGGTCAACAAATGTTAAATGTTACTCCCTATAAGTAAAATAAATAATGATTTTAACTCGCGTTTTAAAGATATAGGTTAACTATGGTTGAATTTTTGAATTAATCTATTGAGTTTTAAAATGGTAACTAGTTTAGTTCCTGTGTCTTGCACGATATTTGATAAAAAAAAATAATTTGAATGTAGTTTTTTTTTGTCTCAATGAAATATTTTCAATATTGATTTCTATCTCGATGAGATTTGTTCTAGATAATTAAGAATTAATAGCAACAAATTAATAATTTAAAGTTAATTGTGACGTTCAAGAACAACTTACCCATGAAATCTCATCTCAATCAATAACATATAGATTCCAATTGAGCCTAAAAACTTAATATTACACGGAATATTTTATAAGCAACATTTCTATTCATAATTTTGGCCAAAATATAAAATTGCCGATCCTCAAAATATGTATTCAACTATAATAAGGAGTTACTAAACACTTTTTTTAAAATAATATATTATACCTTTAACTTGTGGTACTTCTAGTGCAATCTAATAATTGAAAGTGTAAGATCTAAAAACATGTTTTGATTAGCCTCCGTAGCAAAAAAAACAGAAAATTAGAAAATGTGTTTTATTAGCGTTTGATGTGATTTAAAACTTGACGGTAAATTTAGTATTGTCAATTGTTTAAATAATTTTTTTTAAATTGAAAAATGAACGGAAAAATTGTGAACGTAACGAACGAATTTGATTTGAAATTTTACAATAATAATAATAATAATAATAATAATAATAATAATAATAATAATAATAATAATAATAATAATAATAAAGGCTTGTTAGGTAAACCACCGTAAGGGTTTAGCAAAATATATTTACTTTTTTTGTTTATAACTTTCATTGGCTCATAAAAATTGAAGTATAAATCAAACGAATTTTTAAATATAAAAAATTGTGGGTTTTTTTAGGTTAGATAATTGTAGAATAATCAAATTTGTTAAGGAGTTTAAAAAAATCTGATTTTAGATATTGATTCAAAACAATAAAATAAAAAGGAAAAAAGAATTAAAATTGTGAGATGGTTAGAAAATGTGTTTTTATAAGGTTTTTTAGGTTAGATGATTGTAGAATAATCATATTAAAAAGAAAAGGAAAACTAAATCAAATCTATATAACAACCAAAATTTCATATTAAAAATAAAAGGAAAACTAAACCATGTTCATTTATATTAAGAGTAATGGAAATCACAATTTGATTGGATTTATAATTGATAACTTGATAATTATTAACTAAATTTTTATAAAACGTAAAAAATAAATTTTGGATTTTGGTAAAAAGAGAAAAACTTGCCAGCTATTGGAAATATTTAACGAATAATCCAAACGTATTAGTTCATCGAATCGACAAGAGTTTGTTCGTTTGATCGGAAAATCGAAGTTTGTTCGTTCCATCGTTTGATATCTTGTAGAAAAAAAATTGTTTGATCGGAGATTGAAAAGAATAAGCAAGCAGATTATGTACCACCAGTGTAAACATAAAGAAAGTTAGATGATCAATGTAATGACAATAAAAAATAATAAAAAAAAAAAGAGCAGTGACCTTAAACATGAATGAGAGATTATCAACTACCTTGGCACCCTGTGAGCACACATTTAAAAGGGAGCAAAGGCATTTGTGTAGGTTTGTGACGATGAGAGTACCAAATATTTATAGTGGGTTAGTGTATGATGGAAGATTCGTTAAAATATATATTTATTAGTTCGATATTATCTCATTTGAGATCCGTAGCTTTCATATGAAGTCTTAATTATAGATTTTACAAAAACAAAAAAATTGAACTTTTGTTAAACCAATCAAAACAATTAAAATAAATTATAAATTTAATAACAATAAGTTTAAGTAAAATCAGATTTAAAAACAAAAAAAATCATATTGAATATGAAAATTGAAACTCATCGATTAGAATTTATTTATTTATTTATAAAACTTTTTCTATTTTAAAGGGAGATATCTTCTAATTCAAAGACGTTTTATTAATTATTTTTGGATGTATATATATCTAAACAACTTAAAAATTAATATAGAAACTTCTGATTCACTCTAACTTTTTCTATCGATATATATCTAAACAACTTACAAATTTATGAATATTTTTGTTATTTTAAAGGGAGATATCTTCAACAAATAATGGTAAATCTCCTAATTATTTAACTTTTAATAAGATTTTGGTTAAAATATGGTTACAGAATAATGTTTATCAATTTTTTAGTATATTTATTTTTAGAAAAAAATTGAATGGCAGTTTAGTAAATATTTCACAAAAAATCCTATGTGGCATTACTCGTTGAATGACACGTGGCGCTAGCGTCTTTAGTTTTAGTAAGTAACTAGTTTATAGCCCGCACCTTGTGCGGGTATATTTTATATATTTAATATTTTTTTTAGTAAAATGTTATTATCACGGCAAAGTACGGGTATATATATTTAATATTTTTTAGTAAAATTTCATTATCAAGTATATATATGTGAAACATATTTATGAAACATTAATGATATGATTCTAATTATGGTTGACTTTAATTCAATTATTATACAAGACACGACTTCGTTTTAGGTTTATAGATAGAGTATATGACCCTAAGTATGCCCAATGTCACTCCCATATTGATTTATTTCCCTCAAAATTTACACAAACAAATAAGTTGGGTAAACAAATGAAAATATAATATAAACGAAAAAGTAAATCAGATTTAACCGGAAAGTTTAAAAATCGGACAATCTAAATCTTGAAAGATATCGAATTCTAATACCGTAAAATCATATAACAAACATAAAGATATCATA
>BSUD01000001.1:18729016-18752550 GCA_033239045.1 Fagopyrum esculentum | reverse complement strand
CATTACAAATTGGAAGATAAATTTACGTAAAATTTAAAAAAGCATACTACTTTTACAAACCAAAAAACTAATATCTAAAATTTTTACTTATCGGAATATAGTAGAAAAGAAAAATAATATATAATTAAGCGGAACTTAAAAAATAGGATAATATTTAATATGGAAAGATAACGAATTTTATAATTCACAATAATGAAAAGCATATATTTGCTATATTTAAAATGGAATATATTAGATAAAAAAGAAGGAAAAATTACAAAAATCGGTTGAAAAAATTGGGAAAAAAAAGAAACAAAATCACGTAAAATTGGAATATTCATCCGGAAATTGAAAATGAAAACAAAAAACCCTACTAAATGGGAATATATTAAATAAATAAAATTGAAAAATTTATTGAAAAAATAAAATCACGTATTAATTTGAAGATGATTAAACAATTTGAATTAACAAATTGATATAACAACTCGAATATGATCAATGATGAATTGGTTGGAAAAGTTAGATGATAATTAAAAATCGATTAAAATCGGGAATACTAAGAAGCAAAATCACGTATTAATTTGAAGATGTTCAAATAATCCGTCAAAAAATCGGTATACAATTGGAATATGATCAATGAAAAACCATATAATATACCATGAAACACGTAAATTTCAAAAATCGTTCACAAATTGAAAATGAAAGCAAAATCACCTATTAACTTGAAGATGGTCAAACAATCCGTTTAAAATATCGGTATAAAATCAATAGTAAATTTGTTCAGAAATTAAAAACGATAGACACGTAAAATAGAAAATTTGTTCAGAAATTAAAAACGATAGACCGTGAAAGAAGATGAGACACGAAATATGTAAATATCTTGAGAAGATCAGAAGAAAGGTTCAAAACCAATAGTAAAAAATGAAAGTCAAGGTGTTCGATATATATAGTGAAAGTACGTAATGCTTCTCCAGAAAGTTTCTACAGAATCGTATATGAGAAGTTTAACTTTTGATAATATCCTTTAATTTTTTTTAGTTTTGTTTTGGAAATCGTAGACGAATTTTGGTTTAGAAAATATTTAATACCGATTTATTTAGAACTAAAATCAACTACTCACTATTCAACAGATTCATTTACGTTTTTAAATCTATTATGTAAATTAAGATTGCAATTAAAACTTACGGTTAACAATCTAATCTTTTTAATTTTAAAACTTACAAAAGAACTTTAAATTTTAAGAAAATATATATTTTTTAATTTTTTCTTTAAATTGAATTGCAATTATAGTTTATTACGGATTTTTTAATTTAAAACCCAAAGTTGTGAGATCCATTTGGATTTTTTCAGCATTAATAATCAATTTGGGTAAGGAATTGATTAATCAAATATTATGGTAAAAGTTATACGAATATCTTCTACCGAATTTTAAATTTTTATTTATTTTGTTTAGTAAAATCGGATTTAAAAAGCAGTAAATAAACCAGTTAAGATACGGAGAGGATTTGTTAAAGAAGAATCAGGCTATATAATTTTAATTTATTCGATTATTATAAATGACAGTTTAGTAATTTTTTTACAAATAAGCTGATGTGGCATATCTCGTTGCTTGACACGTGGCATTAGCGTCCTTTGTTTTAGTAAGTTATTATATAGATATAGATTTAATCTTAATTTTTTTTATTTTTGCTTTAATCTTAATTTTAAAAAATTGTTTTTTATGATTTTTTTCATACTTTGCAATTATATACTATCAATTTTAAAAAAATATATAAATAGAGAGATTCTTTTTTTTTTAATTTAATTAAAGGAAAAAAATAAAGATGAAAACTCACTAATATAGATAGAGAGATTTTAACTCCGTGTCACGTGACATTCACATAATAACTTCGTGATACGTGTCATTTTCTCATAGTTTTTATTTTTATACTTTACCATTTAACTAATAAATACAAATTCACTAATATAGATAATAAATACGGAGTATATTATTTTCAATTTTAATTACAATCTTCTACATATTCTTAAGATATCTTTAAAATATTTTTAATTTTATTAATAAAATGATTAGGATTTCCTATTTTAACTTTAACATACATGTATTCTAACTTTACCTTATAAGTTAATTATTATTTTTCACTAAATTAACAAATGTATAGATTATAATAATATTAATATTACGTCTTCTTTGTTTTTCAAAGATCATATTTAAAATCACTTACAAAAATTAAAATTGAACTTCTAAAATTATCCTATTTTAATATTTATATTTATATTTTCTAAATATTTTTTATTACTTTAATCTCACTTTGTGATATTTAAAATAGTTAGGGGCAATTTTGGTAACTAGGCCTTTTTGAGAAACTAGAGTAGTAACCAAACTTTTTAATGTTTCAATTAAGTAAATATACCCAACCTTTTGTATTTATTTTCAAAATCTACACACTCTTCTCTCAAGGGGTACATTAACTAAACACAAAACTAGAAAAAGTCTAGTAAACCAAATTGTTTCAATAAGTTAATTGATAATAATACATTTTTTTTGATATTTTATAAGAGTAAAAAAAATTTTATATATAATATCACCTAAATTAGTCTATTTTTATCGTTTATCGAAAAATATAATTAATTTAATAATAAAAATTTTACTTTAGTTTTTCTTCAAATTAATTAATTAAAATCACTACCATACTTTGAAACTCTTTTTATAAATTATAATTTATATTTACCTATCAAATTAAAAGTATAATCGTTCCATGGGAACTATACTAGTTATAATGATAGTGAAATAAATTAAAACAAAATTTATAATTAGTTATTCACTCTATATATATCAATTTTAAAATACTCTAATATGATGGTTTAAATTACTTGAATTTTTATACATGTATATAATATAATATAAAAAATATATAAGTATTTAAAATGAATTGTTATTCTCCCAAACAACTGCCCTTATTTTTGTCAGGCTGAATATAATCCACCTCCCATTTGTACTAGGAATGTGACTCTCGGGTGAACTACTTATCCTATTTCGTGTAAAATTTGAATGTTGCTTCAACGCTCATAATTGTAGTCGTTGGATTCGGTATCGAACGCACCACAAATACATCTTCCGGCTCAATGGGAATCCGCCCCTTATGCCAACACTCACCAAATTTTAAACGTTGAAGTACCAATTATAAATCCCAAAGAAGCATTTTCTAAGGTATACAAATGCTCAAACACTCTCACAATGCGAGTGAGAGGCGAATTGGTTGTGCGCTTAAAATCCGTCCTTATAATACGGGTTTGGATTGTGGGTTCGGATTTAGGAATTGAATTTAGAGTTCGGGTTCGTTTTTGGATTTTGGATTTCGGGTATCAATTTAAATTGGTTGTGCGCTTAAAATCCGTCCTTATAATACGGGTTTGAATTGTGGGTTCGGATTTAGGAATTGAATTTAGAGTTCGGGTTCGTTTTTGGATTTTGGATTTCGGGTATCAATTTAATTGTTTCTTAGTAAATTATGAGTACAACTAAAATCAAACATGATTCTTATTTAATGCCCTTTAGAATTAGACCATTTGTAGTGGCCTTTTTTTAAACAAAAGAATTTCTTTATTTTTAATTATTCAATACATTAATATTTTAGCATATATCAAAATTAAATTAAAATTTGACTTCAAATGAAATTGGTAGAGAAAAATATAATAGATTATGTAAGATAATTTATGACACATTCTCGTGTCTAGTTTTGTAGGTATGCAAAGTTGTATAGAAATTAATTTTGATTTTAAATAATTATTTGTTCATATACCACATAATAATTACACATATAGAGATAGTAATATATTACATTTTTTATATTATACATTAAAAATAATTATCTGTCAATACAATTAATTTTATAAATATTTCATCATACTATTTGTAATTAAATATAGTGACTTTATTTTTCTAATAACCCAAAATCTTTCTATATAATCATATACTAGTGTATTACCCGCACAAAGTGCCGGTTCAGTTTTAATAAATATTTAATACTTAAAAATTATATGTATATTTTTGTAAAATAAAAATTCGAAAAATGAAATTATAATCAATATTATGATTTTTAATTCTCTTTTAAGTATTTATCTCTTCTAATTAATTATATTTTTAAATTGATTTGTTAAGATATGCTTGTTGGTAAAAAAAATTCATAGAAGTTAAAAAACTATTTGTATAAAACTATTTATTTAAATATTTTTAAAAAAAATTAGAAATCAATTTTCAATTTATATTAACATTTAAAAATCGCTTTTTAAAATAATTTTTTAGTCTTCGAAAAACCTGGCGTTGACACGTGGCAATAAAGGCTTATGTTTTAATAGATATAAGATATGGTAGATCTTACACCATATTAATTTATTTAATTTATTTTTTCATTTAAATATAATATCTTAATTATATTAAAATAAGTTGGTAAAAGAGTTTTTTTTTTTTTTATGGCCCTTTGTTTTGTAAAATTTTCTAATTTATGTTATGAACCTACTGATCAGTATTTGTAAAAGGCCTAGTAAGTAAATTTGAACAATTATATCTATGATTTTTATTACGTAAATAATTTCCACTTATTACAAAAATAACACTTCATTTAAAATTTGATCAACATCCATGAAAGAGTTTAATATCTCTTAATAATTCTGAACCACAAGTCTAAAAAGTACCTAACTATGTTAATGCTATATTTTTGTAAAGGTACGAATTCTTTGTTGTACTACATGTTTTTCTTACCTTAAAAAGAAAATATTAATAAATGCATCAATGCTATTTAAATATTATAGATCGGTCAAGACTCAAGATTAATTTTTAAGCTTTTTTGGTACTTTTTTTTGGAATGTAATGTGTTATATTTTCACTTTCGCAAACAATAAATTAGAAACATTTCAAGAAACTGTGATTTTTTTTAGGTGAGAAGATGTCAAGTGGGCACCCACTAACCCCCAAATTGACATGATATTAATGTAAGAAAGGCCGTGTATTCAATCCGGACCTTTAAAAATTTTGATTGATTCTTAATAATCATAGAATTTGCTATTTCGTGGAATATTTTAATTCCATATAGAGTCAATACAGATTATGTGAAAATCTTCTGTGTTGGGGAAAAACTTTTATGCAGTTTAGGTATGTACAAAAAGTAATAAAGAATCCTACAAAATCAATGAAATAATCGATTCTTTTAAAATCAACAAACTTGTAAATATCATAAGAATTTTATGGAAAATTTTAAATCCTAATTAAATACCAAAAAATTTATATGGATTTTTAAAAATCTATATTAAATATCCATATACTTTTAAACTCCAAAAAATTTCTATAAACTCTTAATTGAATACACTCCTCTAAATTACTTGTAATTGTTGTCAATACCTTTTAATGATGAAATATACTTTATTTTCACATTAAAAAACGTATAAATGCATTATTAAAAACCTCATAAGAACGTGAAGTGTTATTTATTAGGTCGTGGTTTCAATGATAAGTTGTTTAATGTGAAAATAATATATTTTACACGCATTTTTATGCAATTTAAAAATATAATTTTTTTACTAAAAAAAACAAACATGTGTTTTATGTATTTTATATATAGCGTGATGTATTTTACACACCCTGCATATTTAACGAATTTTGCCTGGGTAAATATTTTTTTTTTTGTAAGAAGGAGAGTCAGTGCTCTTCGCGCATCTATTCACGTTTCATATAAAATAAAAGTGGCTAAATGTTCATCACACGGGAGATAGCCTTACCCCTAACATCATCAACAAGAAAGCGTAAAATACTCTCGGGAGGGTCACACAATACATGAAAGCCAAGTTCAAAAGAAAAAGCTATAGACGTTAGAAATCTGCAACACAATTACCTTCACGGTAAATATTTCGAACTTGGACAATCCAAACTATTTAAAAAAAACCTTGACACATATGTATCAGGCTAGAAAGTGAATGACATCGGGATAGTTGTATCGGTAAATATAAGTCATGTGTATTATTAAGACTTAAATTATGTGATCGTGATGCAATGTTGCATATCTACCGTAGCCTTGCTGTCGGTTGGAAAGTCAATTCGTGGTCCCTTCTCTTCATTATCAATTTACTCTAATTTTGTATCTACTAGTCTAATACCCGCACCGTGTGCGGGATTAGCTTTAATAAATTGTAAAACAAATCTAATTATTAATTAAAAGTGAGTTTGAAGATAATATTAAAAGGGAAAGTAAAAGATAATAAAAACATAAAGGGATATTTTTAAATAAATGATAGTTTACATGTTTTTGATAAAAAAACGTCTTAAATGAAATTGAACGTTAAAACGACCAGTAATATTAAAATATATGGAACCATGGTTTATGTAATTAAGGTTTTTTTTATTATTAGTATATATATATATATATATAGAGAGAGAGAGAGAGTATAGATCTTATGAGAACACCCCCTAACGTGTAAACATGAGAACAGATTCGTAATTATTATTAGTTTTGTTACGAATTTGTCATATCATTTAATGTATTATTCGTAGTTATTGTTGATTGAGTGAATTATTCGTAGTTATTGTTGGATTCCTAATTATTATTATTCGTAATTTTTATTATTTTTTATATCTACTCTAAATCTCAACTCTTAATACTCACATCCAACGGTGTACGATTGTTCTCATGTTCTCACGTTAGGGGTGTTCTCATGGGAACCACACCCGATATATATATATATATATATATATATATATATATATATATATATATATATATATATATATATATATTTTTTTTTAACACTAATAGTATATATACATATATGTTTGGTAAGTAGATAAATATAAGTTCTATAATAGGATAATTAAAATATGGTAACTATATATATTATTTAAAAAAAATAAAATTCTAAATAAATGACATGTGGCATATTTTTTATTAGGATGAACCACGTCGAAGTAAACGCTTCTGCTTTAATATATGTATATAGATTATATCAACATTTACTCTATATATACAACGAGCAAAAATATATTAAAAACAATCTGTATATAAAGTAAAAGTTTTTTATTATAAAGTTTACAGGATTAAATAAATAAGTGGATTTTTAATAATGTAAAATATTTTTTATTTTTCCAATTAGATTCTAAATTGATTTTTAAAAAGTATAACCACCCTCCTACAAAAAAAAAATGTTTATTTTAACAACATTGAAAGGGTTTTATTTATCCAATTCTTGAGCTATAAATACATATGAAAACATAATAGATAATGATATTTTTAAAAGGATTATAAAATGAATAAAAAAATTTAATAGTTTTTAGCTATGGATACAACTCTCTGTATTAAGTAGTAGTTAGAGTCATTTATAATTTCAAATTGAAAGAATGACATGTTATATATATATATATATATATATATATATATATATATATATATATATATATATATATACTTAATAGTACTAATAGTAATAATAAAAATTAATAAGATTGAAAAATCTGAATAACTTTAATTCGAATTTTTTTGATGAAATAACTTTAATTGGAATAATGTAGGTACGAAATTGTAACGCCCCAATTTTGGCGCGTTTGCGATATTGATTTTTATCAGGCTTTTATCGATATTTTAATAGGTTAAAAAAAATTTATGAATATTTTCACGTCGTTAATTAAATTCTACGAGTATCTATATATATATACATCGATATATTTTATTACCCGTGTTAATGTCTTAAATAATTTGCGAGAATGGTTTCTATATCGCAAAGTATATTTTTGCGATTTGATTTATTATTTGATCCATACATATTTTCCGTATTTTTACTTTTCGGAAAAGGTTCGTGAAAGTTTTCCGATCCGAAAGTTCCATTCCGATTAAAATTTATCGAGTTATTCTATGGCTTTTTGTTTCCTTTTTATGTTGTTTATTTTTCTATTCTTTTTTGTTTTTCTTTCTTCCCTCTCTTCTCCCTCTCCTTCACCCCTGATGAGCTGCAACACTGCAGTGACCCCTCGACCTTTACACGCTAGCTCCCCTGCAGCCTATGGCTGCTAGTCCGGCCTTTGGCCGCACCTGTCTACCCCCATCTCACATCTCTGGATCTCTCCCTCGCTTTACTTCATCTGCTTTTAGCACCTTCACACCTCTCCCCTTCAAACCCCCACTGAATCGTCTCCTCTGCTACAACCTTCCATCTTCCCTCAACCTTCAGCCTCATGTCTTCAGGATCATCTCCTCATCTCACCCTCTGCAAGCACTGGACCGGGATGCCTTCCGCCTTTATTGACCGGAGTCACTAGGTACCCGACTCCTGGTGCCCTTAGTTTCCCTTTCTTCTCTGTTCTTAACTGCGCCAGCATCGTGCCCCACCAAGCGTCACCGGAGAAGTGGTTGTCGCCGACGCTAGACGCAGCCGCCACCAGAGGAGCCGCCTTCGCCCTGCCTCGCCGTCCTCTGCTCTCCACCCAAGCAACGCCTGAAGCCTCGCCCTCTCACCGGAATCAAAGACCAATCTGTCTAGGCCACTTGTTGTCGCCGAAGAGTCATCACCGCCTCGCTGTGCCACCGAATGACCACCGGAGCGAGCCCATCGGAGCCTCCCTGCCATGGCTCTACCTTCGCCTCACCCGGATCTGCCCCACTGAGGTTCTGGCGGCCGCCCAGTTCCTGCTTCTTTTCTTTTTCCCCACACAGCGTGTATCGCTTGGGAGTTGGGAAGAAGCCCTTTTTAGGGTATATTAAATCGGGCCCCTATCTTTATGGTTAATTACGAATTGTGCCCCATGCTTTATAATTGCAGTTTTGACCCACACTTTTGGAAGTTTGTATTTATAACCTTGTAGGAAAATAATTACATATTTTGATCCGGTTTTACAAATTATCAATTACGCCCTTGCTGGATTAATTTCGGATTATGACCCCAAACATTTTAATTGTGGTTTATGACCAAGTTCCTATGTCGTATTATTTGCCTCGGAAAATGTTTGAGCGGTTTTAACCTCGGTTTTGAAAGCAAGTCTTCCTTAGATTTATATATATTAAATCTTCCGTTCAAATTTAGCGTATTAGCTAAATTTGCTTAGCTTTGTTTTTAGGTCCGGAAGCGCCCCGATAAAGGCCTAAAGAGTCCAAGTTCGATATCCGTCTTTTGACGTCATGTGAGTTACCTTCTCCCTCGATCTAGTTATGTTTAGCATTAGTATCATGCTAGGTTAGATCTAGCATAAATTAGTAGAAATGCCAAGTAGTGGCTTTGGACCTTAGGTGAGTGTTTGAGGATTTTTGAAATGTCTTAAGACTCGAGGTGTTGATGTTATCTTGTGAGGATTGTAGGGCGTTGAGTGTTTGGTTGATCTTGTGAGCTTATGAGGATTGAGATTATGGTTGTATGATCTTGTTGAGATTATGGAGACTAGAACGAGAGTATCCTAGCCTGTTTTGTGATGGTTATGACCTGGTGAGATCGGGATGACTAGGAGTTTGTTATCCTAGCATATTTGTGGTTTATGGTCTTGCGAGATCATTGGGACTAGAAGTCTAAGAACTTCTAGCTTACGAGAGAGTTGTTGATCGTGTGCCTTGTTTTGACCAGGCATTGAGTGCCTTCCTACGGGAAGTTGAGAGCAGTGGTTATCGGGTTTACCTATGGGACGAGGTAAGTCTCCGGACTTACTTAACTCGTATTCCTTGTATTAGCATTGATGTGTGTTTGGTGGTGTGTGATTATTCTTTATTGTTTATAACAACTAAACATGTAATAGGACCACCGACCTTATATTATTTTGGCTCAAGTGTATGATAACGGGCGGTGACATCATCTGCCTAGCTCTTGCAAGAGTCTAGGAGGTTCTTGGCGACTAGCCCGTGCTGGTTAGACGGTCGGAGGCATCCGCACCGTTCCATGCCGGTAAGTAGGGACCGAGGCGGGACCACGGTGGTCTCGTGTCACAAAACTAAGTTGAATTAGAGCGGGATATGACTTAATAATTAAAAGATAATAAACAGGAACTGTGTGCTTTGAGAATGTTGTGTGTTTATGATGATTTACTTGTGTTTGTGCCTTTCCCATTGATTCTAATGCTTCGAATATGAGCTAACGGTTTTATACCGTCTGTTGTAGATTGCATTGCAGGTTAGGATTGCGGCCGAGAGATCTGGAAGAGTGGGCAGCCGGGGTCCGTACATTTTAGGATTTGGTTTTGGGTGGAGTCAAGTTTGAGTATTGTATTTATTGTATGTTGTATGGCGTTTAGTCTTCGGGGTTGTATTTTCGGCTGAAGTCCTTTGTTGTATTCTTTCGGGTTTTTCTTTTCATTGCATAAAAATGTATTTCGGTTTTGGCCTTTATTTGTGCCTTGTTGTAAGATCCGGTGAAATTGTTGTCAAGATAAGGGTCGGGACCCATTGTGAGGTCCCAACCCGTAGCGCCCTGAGTCCCGCGGATTCGGGGTGTTACAGAAATACTACTAATAAATTGTTAACAATTTTTTTTAAAAAAAAATGGAAAGCGGTTAGGTTGATATATCTTTTAAATGTAGTCCACCATAAAACATTCATGTGGATGATAAAAAAAAGTCAAGTATTGGGGTCAATATTCTCATATGGGTCACTCGGTCAGCAATACAGTTAATTTCTTTGATAACATGTCCGATCTGAACTTTGTTGAAAAATATATGTTCCTAATTTTGTTACATGAATAAAAGTTTTATATTTATAGTCTTGTTTTTATAACCGACAACTATGTAGAAATAGTTAAAGATAAACAAAATAAAGAAAATGATATATAAAGCTAAGATTGGACAAGTCTAAAGTTGAGAAGTTAGGTCATTTAGCTATCCTCCTCTTAGGTATGTTCGAACTTCTAAATTAAGACTCTAAGAGACTAAGACATGACATAGAGAATGCCCTATAGAGTAGGTGAACGAGGGGATTTATGACACCTAACAAATCCTATTTAAGAAAATAAGGTATAACTTTTTTTAAGCAGTCATATAACTTGTTTGAAACGAATTTAGAAGTAATTAATGTGCAATGTGGATTTGAATGTGATAAGGATTTGTTAATTGATACACACTTAGATCAAATTGATAATGTTGTAATGTAACGTAGATACTAACTTAGTGATCAACCAATATGTTCATATTGTGTTAACATGGTGATATATACAACATTTGCCTGCGGCTTGGATGATGAAATTGTACCATCTTGTACAATAGAGTATTTAATTTGCTGGCTTGATGGAAGGATTTTGGTATAACATAAAAACATCGGCAAATTGATTTTGAGTTGGAATATAACACATGGAGATGCCCTTTCATGACCTTGTCGATCACGAGTAAAATAATCGACTTTTATATGTTATGTACGTTCATGAAACCTTTGGCTATTCCGGATTTGGATTACAAAGCTATTGTCATAGAAAAAAGTTAGACAAGTTAGGGAGGAGAAATGTCAAGCTCTTGAAGAAGACAAATGAGTCGGGTGACTTCACTAGTGGCTTGGGCTAGAGCTTCATACTTCATAACGTCCATTTAGGTGTCTTTTTCACCATCATTCTTATTATTCCTTGAACATTTAGTATATACTTTCATTGCATTATGGTATATTTTCTTATGTTTTGTATTTTGGAGATCTACTCATGCATAAATGATAATGCATGCATTGTAGTCCTTATAAGAGCTAAAATTGAGTTATTCTCGGAATAACGCTTGCTACACACTAAGGATAACCCCAAAATCAAGGAAGCCGAGTTCAATACTGAAATGATTCAGATTTGAGAGTAAGGAAATAAAGACCACTCACGTAAGAGTTTTCACTTTTCAATGGGTTGATTTGCCCCATCTAGTTGGCCGATCCATCCCTAGTTTCTGAGCAAATGGCATATTCTCCAAGACAATGCATTTTGCTACGAGTTAACCTATACATAAGAGATCGGTTGATTTGACCCGTAAAGTCAACCGATTTGTCCTCATCCCGCATCCATCTTGGGCGGTCTATCTTATCATTCTTTCCTTTTTCTTTTTTTTTGTTTTGGGTTGTCTTTCAACCTGGACGTTTTTTTTTTTTTTTATCTTTTATCCTTAAATATAAGATTTAGTAGGATTACACTCAAACCCTAAGAGGATTGGGTTAAATATCCTCCCTATAAATAAGGCTTTTTCAACCTTAATTTCTTACCAAGTTTTTACTATTCAATTTTCGAGACCTTAAATAGCATAGAAGAAGATTGAACCGATAAGATCAACCTCTATAGGAGATCGGCCGATCGGTCCACCTAAATCGGCCGATATGTTTGTGATCTAGTCCGACTTGTCTTGTGCTTAACACATACTGATCGTGTAATTTTTTACCAAATAGTTAACAACAACCTCCCTTGCAAGGATACGGGTTCGGATGTAGTATATTTGGATATCGAATTCAAAGGGACCGCGTCTGCTTGGATATATATGATAACAATTACACACAGAGAGAGAGAGAGAGAGAGAGAGTGAGAGAGAGAGAGAGAGAGAGAGAGAGAGAGAGAGAGAGAGAGAGATTTCACTAGATCAAGAGTAAGAGCATTGAAGAAGTAGTCTCAACCATATGGAGGGATCTATCACTAGATCTAAACTCTAAAGCAAAAACCCTTCAAGAGGAGGTTTCTAGTTTGTTAACATCTTTAGCTTCTAAGGAGATCATAAGTGAGTTTTTTTGTGTCTAAGTCTCCATTAGTCACATTGATGACGATTCTAGCCATGAAGGACATGCATGTGTCTTTTATAAAATGGCCGAGTAAAGAGAAAAAAAATGGTAGTTCTGTTGATTTTTCTTGTCTTGAACCACATGCACGTGTCTTTAACCCTTGATAAAGCCTCTCAACCCTTTTATCTGGCTTTGACCACCCAAAAGATCAAGAATTGGCTCATACATACGGACATGTTGTATGGACCTTTCACTTTTTTGACGTGTTATATTCTAACTGTTGTGTATCAAGAAAGTATAGATTGCGGCGCTTCCAACTCCATCTCGGCTGGCATCCTACTCTCGAAGAGGTGCATTGCTCGTTTTTTTTTTTGGTGTGAATGCATTGCGCGTTGTTGCGCCCTACACTTCTTACCATACGCGTTGATTTATTAAAAATGTTGGGATTTGAACAAAGAAAAAAAATCATCGTACAGATAACATTTTCTAAAACAAATTATTAATAAAACTTACAATTAGAAGAAAAAAAATATTTTAAAAAAAGTTGTAGGGTTCTCCGGTTGAATCTACCGACAAGTTTGTTCGTCCTGAATCCACCGACAATTGGTATTAATGTAGCAGCAGCAATTGGGCGCACAAAATCAAAGCCCACGGAAAAAGAGACGAAAAATCTATCAACTGAAAAACACCAACTTGTATGCTTATAATTTAATGCTGAGATATGTATGTCACCCTCACCGTCAGCGTCACCCCATCACCGTCTTTATGAGTTGCTTACCACGTGGAGAGTGAGTCATTCCAGGGAATGGCGGAATCAACTAACATGCTTCCATACTGATTGAACCCATTTTCATTCAGATCAGATCCAGGCAAATTGGCAAAGTGGGGTGCTATCTGTTCTTCACTGTCCTCTTACAAACATACAATCAACTCATACCAAAATATATGTGACCTTTTGACACAAGGTCCACATGCTTATGAGAAATTTATAATATTAACCCCTCTTTCACTTTCAAACTGTCTGATTATGAGGCTCTTTGGACCATTTCTGGATTGTGTTTGCGCACTGTAATCGTTGCCGTCGCCCGGTAGCCGAACAATCATGAGAGTTTTGGCTCGTTCTGTATCCAGCTGACCCACAACTAATTACAGGTTCAAGTTCCAACTTCCAATCTTGGGCTAAGCTGCACCACATTTGCCAAACATATGGACATGTAAAATGAGATAAGATCACTCTTGCTAACTTCAAAGTAAGGCTGTTCATTTTCGGTTTCGACCAATATTTTGGACCGGACACTGGTTATTCAGGTCCGGTTTCGACCGGTCAGTCAAAATATAAAGGGTCCAAAACTTGGCCCTATAAAGGACCAATTCAATTCAAAAAACATTTGGCCCAACCAGTACACAGGACCGGTCCTGGACCAGTGACCAACCGGTCCAACCCTACTTGAAACTCTTAGAGAAAGAACTGTGTTGTCACTACTTACTAAGGGAAAGGTTCGAGCTCATAAAACTCTTTTGGTACAGAAATATGGACTAAGGGCCCGTTTGGTTGTAACTCCGGAATGGAAACGAATCTAGTCCATAAGTATATCTTTGTTCATGAAATTTTTTGGAATCATTCCTTTCCTTGTGGTTTATGGTAATTGTAGTAGCACTTGATTACTTTTAATACCCTATAGGGAAACAAAATAGTGGGAAGCAATGGATTTTGCATGAAACCAAAATGAATGATTCCAAAAAATTTCATGAACAAGGTTTACATATGGACTAGATTCGTTTCCATTCCGTTTCCGTTTCCGGAGTTACAACCAAACGGGGGGTAAATTCATTCATATTTGAGTAACATATGGTTCATAGTTTACAAACATTTATTTTATAAGTACTGATAGACGTCGTCCTACCTGATCCTTTCTCAATCATGCCAGTATAGGACTTTTTAAGGTCAGTTATGAGGTAGAAGTATACTAATAAGGTAATGAAAAATGCTTTTTTCCAGCCTACTGAACAGACCCGGTAGCAAGAGCATTGCCCATGAAACATGTATTTGTTAAATTGACTATCCCATGGTGGGAAATTAGAGGACGAATAAATGGAATGAATTCGTATATAACTATATAAGGAGTATTTAGAACGTACACTGGGAGGGAGACCTCATTCACCATTATCCATGTCACCGGATGTGGAGAACTCAACCATTTGCATCCCTCTTCCGGCAACAACAATCTGATAACAGTTCCTGGGGAAACAATGCAAGAATATGAATTAGATAGTGACAAACTGGCAATGATATAATATTAAGAAGCACGTCTTTTAGAACAGTTGTTGTGAGGGCATTACCTATCAGTGGCTCTAGCATCAAGTGCTTCGGGCTCTGGTACACTGATTATCAACTGTGAATGCTCGGTTATTTCTCCATGATCATGAAGACGCCAACAACGAACTCTTTGGTCAAGACCTGTTGAGAATACCCAACTTCCATCTGTCCAAACACCTGTACCAACAAAAAAACAACATTCTCAAGTTGACAAGGATGAGACCTAATAGTACAAATCAAGCCACGAATGAATCAAATTTATTTCATATAGTACAAATCAAAATATGTGAATATCTAAAGGCAAGATGTTTTCAGCTCTAACCTTTCACAGCAGAACTATGAGATGATGCTATTCTTCTCTGATATAAGAATCTCAGTGTAACGCTTTGATTTTGACAAAAAATAAAATCGTTCCCTAGGGTCGCCATGTTTATGTTCATTTTCCTATAGTCAGCTTTGGAGCTAGTTGAAGTAGGTGCAACACTGAATTTGAGGAATGTCAGCGCTTGGTCATCTCCACCACTTACAATGTCATACAGGGACCCATTATGAGAGCTTTGACTGCCCTTATTCTTTGAGACATAGAGGCAATTGACACCAGATTGGTGAACTTTATTCAAGACACACAAGGCCAGTATTTCACGAACTTTGGGCATAGGATTATCAGATTCTGCATCATTCCCAGAATTCATTGAGCTTGATGATGTTTCAAGAAGCCCATTGTCCTCACGTCCTGCTTGACTACTCAACGTTGGACTACCACTACCAACTTTTTTCATCGCATTAATGGATCTCCGCCATCGCCCTCCCTGGCTTCCTCTTCCAGTCCGTGGACGTTTCTGGAAATCTATGGAATTTTCTAGATGTAGAGATGAAATTTGGTCAACGAAGTCTTCCACAATCTCACTCAAATCCCAAAAGGCAATACTTCCATCTGTACATCCGCTGATGACAACATATATGTTCTTAATCTGCAAGTCACCTGATTACCATACACTATATGTAAGCACAAGAATACAAATAAAACTGATTCCGCATACAATAGGAAGTTTCCTTACGCTTCAACTTTCAGCTTTTTTCAACGTGGAATTTTATTTTTAATGCCATTTTACGTTCCACTTTTCTCATACTTTACCAATCAGTTAGCTAGCCAGTAGAATTATATGCCATGATTGTCCCTTAGAGATTGAATGACTACTACTTCTGTTTCAAACCCTTTACACGGAGCAACTTTAGTTTGCTAGATAACATTCTTCCTAAGAGTTGAGTTGCTTAATAGTTACAATTCAGAATTTCCTATCTACAGGTGTTGGAGATCAGGAAACAATGCAAGCGAAAAAAAGGCAGGCTCAACAACAATTGCTATAGCCGTTTGGCTTGAAAGGGAACCTAGAAAGCTATGAGCAACAAGTCATAACCCTAAGCTTGTGTGAGGAAACTTATAATAGAAATCATTGTAGGATCAAACCTAAAGGTTCAGCTATTAGATACAGGCTGAACATGGAAATTAATTTTTCCTGCCCATGTAAGGAAAATATGCACTAAAGAAAATTTTTTTTATAACAATGTCATTATTTGAAAATTCTTGAAGCCATAACTTACACACCAGATGAATTTTCAGCGGCACAGTACAAGGGAGTGACAACATGCTGCAAGGTCAAAACAGGAGATGACAAGGGAGCCAAAGATGCAACATCAAACCTGCAAGGAAGAAGAAAAGTAAGCATGATTTGAGATCAATATTATACACATTAGACCATTAAGTAAGGGTCAGCTGCCATGTACCAAAATCGATGAGGTAAAATCAGGGCACGCAGAGTAAGAGTTGCATCAGAAGCAGCAACCACAACAAAACAGATTGTTAACCTACAAGAGAATGTAGCATCAAGGCTGGTTAATAGAGTGGATACGCATACGTATAAATGCTTATCTATTTCTTTTTAGAAGGGATAGGAAAGAGAAACTGTGGGACAACAGAAGTGGAAAATTGGTGGAAGGAGAGGAAAAGACCTTGAATTGGAAACCTTCACCAGAAAAGCAGTGACAGCCATAAATCTCCAGTCATTATCATCTATATCCCCACCTTCAGCTTTCTTATGATTATGACCATTTCTTGTAGGCATGTCAGTCGAAAGCCACTTAAACGATATTGATGCCAAGTCACTCGGAAAAGACATCCCAGACTCGCCATTAATACTATTTGCAGGCTCTATTTCACTGATCTCCTTAGTTCTTAGTAACCAGGAGGTTAGGACACGTTTTGCACCAACAGATAGCAACAAACATGGATGCTCAATGTTCTCTGATGTACCATTTGGGGCATATTTTCCATTTGGATAATTAATTCCAGGAGCTCCTCCTGATTGTATGCTTGAGACAAAATATAATGACCTCACAGCTGATCCACCAACATGTTCCCCTAGTAATTTTGATGCAGACCAGTTCTCAGTCCCAGGACTATACCTGATTTGTAACAGAACAATTCATTTCATCCATCAAAGATTTTTGTTTCACAGGATTACAGGAATAAAAGGGCATTAAGCTGAAATGCTCCAGAAAAACAAATAACCTAATTGTTGAGTAGCAAAAGATTGAGTCCAACCAAAAAAACTCAGCAATCATTGCTAGAAAATGGAAATTAATAGCATACCTTGTCAACCTCACCGTACCATCTTCACATCCAGTAGCAATCCAGCTCAAGTTGGAGCGACCATTCTGACTTGTATTTGGCAAAATAAAACGTAAACAGTGTATCTCTCTTCCATGAAATTGCAAATGAATATTCTGAGGTAGAATCTTTTGATCACCAGCTTTCACTGATTGCCTATGAACATAGATAATTTCATCCTACAAAAGTAAGAGCAGAGTGGAAATCTATGAATTCCCCATTTCCCAAGAAGGAAGAATTGCTTTCTGAAAAGAATTTTATCTACCGCAACTGAATCAGATCTAAGTCCTAACAGAAGGAATTTACCAAAGAAATCATACCTTAACATATGCAAAGCAACTTTTGTTTTCAGGTATACAACCAAGGTAGTGAGAATGTGGGCGGCGCCATCCACCACATGAGACTTGCACTACCTGTACCAAAACACACATTCAATTGTCGAGCCTTACAGCACGAACGAAGGAGCAGGGTGAGGGATACCTTTGCTTCTGTCAGCAAATTCCACACCAGAAAATCTGTTGAGGAGAACCCAACAGCATAGATGTTATCCACTGAATCAAGACAACTATCACTGGTATAGATAGACTCAACCAGACTCAGTTCTTTCACTTGCTTCATTCCGACAAATTCCAATATTTGTTGATCTTTGTCATATTCAAGATAGCAGACACATCCATCAGCTCCAGTCTGAACAATGGAAATATGAGACAAAATTACAAGATATGTCAGTGTGGTGAACTGTTGAAGGGAAATAACCCAAAAATAATAAATGATGCCACAAAGAAATTTTTGAACATGATTGGGAGGGATAGTAATTAAAATTAATAGCCTTTGACCTATTTAACGTTAGGGAGGTGGGAGTTGGAACTTTAAGATATAGGATAACAAATACAACTATCAAGAATGTCAGTGATTGATAGTGCTATACCCTATCAACAACAGGTACTGAAGAAGTTTAATTGAAGAGAATCATAATTTTGTTTATGGAAACAAGGTTCTGAAAAGACTGGGACAAATAAAACAGCATACCGAGCAAATTTCAACCAACTGGGAGCTGAATGTAGCTAAGGAAATGCTGGACACAGCAGATATCCCATGAGCACCTTTGAAACTAGTCACAGGAGGTATGTTCTGCATTGGTTCAACACATGTACCAAGCAGCATGCTCCCTGACAATGGGAACAGGGTTAGATTGCCACGCAAATCTCCACACACCAACACCTGTAGTAGATTATAAGCTTATCATAATGTCCTTGTCTGGTTTAGCAAGGCTGCAAGAAGAGGCTCAAATTCTGCAAAATTAACCTAAGCACTCTATCAATTTTATATGTCATGACATTAAGGGTTTGGAATGCAGGACAATAGAAGACTATTACCATAGGTGCATGAACATTTGGAACCCCTAATCTATCATTCCAAGAGAATAAGAGGAGATGAAACAATACCTTCTCCTCAATTGATGCATCCAAACACATAATCCTTGCTCCAAAAGAGGACTTGAATTCTGCTACAAGACATTGACTAAACTCTTTTGTACAACACTCTGAGGAAGTTTGTATAGAATTGAATAACCTCCACAGCTTCAGGTTTCCTCTCGGGTCTGATGTAAAGAGATATCTGCAAAAAGTGGTTAGGTAATTAAGATTCAAGGAAGCACAAAAGGCTCACTAAACGCAAACATTAAAAGGGTAAAATGTTGATAAAATTGCAGACAAATCACAAATGCAAAGTTTATCCTTTTATTTCAACTGTCACTTGAGGAAAAAGGAAAATATATTTCCATAGCCTCACATAGATGCTTAAACAGTGCAATAAAAAACTTGAGATGATTCTTACTCATAACCTAGTGATCTGCACCAATATACCCTTAAGAGTTGTCTCTCTGCTTCAGCCGGCCAATTGATTACAAGATCCACTTTGGGAGAGCAATTTTGAAAGATGACCTTTAAAACAGTCACACCTCCTTTGCCATCACCAACAGAAATCCAATGTTCAACACCAGTGGACTGCACTGATAGGCTATCCTGGAGCAAATCCATGCAGATAATTTGAACTCCATCACTCACAAAGACCAATTTGTTCCATTTCACATTCCCAGACGCAGATAGCTGAACATGGTATACAAAGCCATGGTTTGTCGCAATGTATAGCGTATCATCAGAAGCAAACTGCAGGCAGCGTACATATTCACTTCTACTGCAAGAAAGTTCAAATAAAGGCTTTTTGACACATGAAAGAAACTTTTTTACCAAAATTAGAAAGGGAAAAGGAAACAAAAGAACATGTCAATGTAACACAATTCAACAGTACAGACAATCAAACTACCGGCTCTCATATACGAAGATCAACAAATGCTCACATCAGTATCCGTTAGATAACTAATAGTAGGTTAAATTCCGTTAAAAGAGATTATGGAGTTCATAAGATAAAGACTAAATCTAACCTGGAGAATGGGTAATTAATATAAATGAAAAATAGTAGGTTTATTTCTAGAATGAAAACTAACATGAACCAACAGAATATAGACTAACCTGTCCATAAACCCAGCATATTCAGATGAATTTGGGAGGCAAAGTTTAAGGAGCTCTTTACTTCCTTCAGTGATCTCATCACACTTCTCTACCGTATTAGACAAGGAGGTGCTAAACTGACGAACTTTGATTGCAGAGTCGAACCCCGCAGTAACAAGAAGGGAATATTGTGGATCATACAAACATCGCCATATGCCCCTTCCTCTGCATGATCAAAGTCATATTTATTCACCAGATTCAGAAATTATAAGAGAAAGTTAACCATAAGTTCATGACTCCTTTTGATTGTCAGGTCAATTTATTTTAGCAGTCATGCACTGTTAAGCAAGAATCTCAATCCTAGGACAGCGTAGCAAGAATCGCAAAATGCAGGATTTGTGCTAAAGAATTTCTAACACAGGAAATTTGAGGAATCCTCAATTTGTATTCAACTCAATACTAAAGTCTGATCCTAAACAAATGCAGTAGTTTCTCCTTTTATAATAAGATAGAAATATCTAACTCCTAATAGATTGAGCAACTAAAACAAAGTAATGGGAAACATGCAGAAAGTTGGGAAAATAACTGACAAATAAGAAAATAAAATTGATTATTAAATTGTTTAAAATTTATAGCCTGGGTTCATATCATGCACTGAACTAGCGTAGACGTTCTAGTGGTCTTCCAAATAACCTAGTCAGACAACTCAGGAAGACGAAGAGGAGATTATCCTAATATTCAGAGAAAAACAAGATGGGATGAAAAGCAATCATACTAGTGAAGTGTAAGAAAAGTTTCCATGCAGTCAGCAGTCGCGGAAGAAAATGAATTGTGAAATCTGAAAAGGTAAAGCCGATAAATCTCGAGAACTCAAAACATACAGAAATTAAATTTTGAAGGAAAAACTCCAAATGCTAGATAAAAATCCAAGTGTTGTTTTATTTTAGTCTCATATGGTTGGATTTACAATTTATATTGGATGTTTGGTAAAATAATGGTTTTCCTTTCAATTAAATACCAACGGAAAAACAATGTTTAAGGGTAAAACAATATCCGTAAGAGTTTTTCAAGGTAGAATGCTTTCTTCCAGCCAAATTTTAACTCACATGTGCTCTTTAACAATCTTCAGTTCACTACCATCCGAACCCCACAAGCGGCATGTACAATCCTCTCCAGCAGTTACTATCAGCTTGCACCATAAACAACAAACGACTTATAAATAAAAAACAACCTGAAATTGAACAAATCAACACATTCTTACAAAATTATTTTTTTATGAATAGAGGCCTTGGTGAACAATGAAAACCATTTTATTTGAATCAACAAACACAATGACAAACAACATGTAGAAATGTGTGGTCAAGTGTAAAACAGGAAAGGGAAAGCAACTTAAGATACCAGCAACAAGTCAAAAACATGTCTAGCTGTCTATAGTGATATTCATAAAGTGAATGCATTAGCAGTCATAATAAATAAGGACATTACGCATATAAGAAAAGTAAATTCACAGGAAGCTTACAGAATCAAATATACAGCAGTCCCACACACGAGCGTTGTGGCCATATAGCACAATACTATCAGAATTTGTTGAATCATCGTCTCGATTTGTTTCAGGATCAATAATCCAGATTCGCGCACTGCGAATTAAGAATCAGTCTCCACCTTCAAGTAAATCCGTTTGGTACAGTGTATATCAAAGATCCGCAGGAAAATAGAACATCAGTTTACCTGCGGTCATCAGAAACTGAAACCAACTTGGAACCATCGACAGACCAGGATATGCGAAATACTGATCCCTGATGCCCCAAAAGTCTACAAATAATACAAGCGACATATTGTTGTGAATCAACCTCGTGAATAGCATCATACTGACTTCCACCTTTTCTACCTTCAGCAGTATTTGTACAGTGCTGGGGAACCACTTTCCATACAACAACCTAATTAGAAAGAATGCAACTGTCAAGAAATATCCGCGTCTTCAAAATTATTATAAAGCAAGTGACAGGGCAATTGTTAAGTAAAAAACACAGGTGACATTTACCAATACAGATTACAAACCCTAATAAATATAATTATATTCTCTCTGAACTTCTAAATTTTGAGTGACATTTCTTGGAGTAGCTAAAGATAGTAACAACTATAAGATCGTCAATTTACCAAGTATACGTCTTTACCTCGTTAAAGATAGTTCCTGATGCAACACGAAGAGCGTCAAGTTCATGACCCCATATCCGCATTGAGTAAAGAAGGCACTTCTCTACATTTGAGTAAACAAAGCATTTCATAAGTGCAAATAACCAAGGCAGAGTTAAGAACAGTAGATAGTATAAGTATAACAAGCAATTGCTTGAACAATGAAAGTTGCAGCTCGTTTGTTTGCAAACAGTTAACATACACAATATTAAATCAAGGTGAAAGGCAACAGCTAGAGACAACTGACCTGAAGATTTAACTTCAAGTTCTATAGATGAAGTTAAAATGTTCCAGATATGGACAGAATTATCACTGCAACCTACAGCAAGGCATTGAAATCCATCTTCAGAAGTTGCATTTTTAGCCTTCAAAACCATCAAGACTAAAGTCAGAAAGAACGGATACAATAGGACATTGGCAATCCAGTAATGATGCTTTTAATATAATAATTTTCCAATTCACCTTCAAAAAGGAAACATCCAAGACCCACTGACTAAATCTAGGCAGCAACAGCAACAATGCCATATCAATAAGAGTATCAAATTGATCTTCAGACTTTGGCACCAACTCAAATCGCAAGGCGAATAGTTTCACTCTCCTCTCTCCATAAACGGCTATATTAGCAGTAGCTGGGCCGAACGGTTGATCTCCAACTGATTCCACAGCGCCACACGAAATTCCGTGAACGCGAATACCTTCAAACACGTCAAATGATTTCAACAATTTCCCCGAGTTTAAGTCAAAGAGCAAAATTTGTGATCCCGTTCCTGTTCAGAAAGATAAGAGAACGTCAAACTAAGTTCAAATGTATTACAGACTTGAGCAATCGATTCGCCATATTTGCAGTATTCACAGCTAAAGAGACGAGTACCAGCAAGGAGATAAGGAAGAGGAGAGAAGTGAGAAGGGAGCGGGAGAAAGCAGATAGCTGATATATCTCCGAAGTATTGACTCCTCTCCAACCTCCATTCTCTCGAATCCGCCATTGTTGACGGCTCTCTTTTCTTTCAATGTGTTTATTACTTCAAGGAGGATGATGGAGAGTAAAGAACGAGAACGGCAACGGCAAATTTGTAACAGTTGCTAAGTTTCAAAAGGCTTCGAACTCATCGAACACCTAAAATCCCAGATAGGGTTTAGTGCTCCTGAACGGCTACACCTGCAAAATCTCTTACGAGACACTAATGAGC
>BSUD01000001.1:18702254-18728765 GCA_033239045.1 Fagopyrum esculentum | reverse complement strand
GATATGGCTAAATGAATGACTATATTTTAGACTTTTTGTCCGACGCAAAGTATATTTGGAGACGAGGACAAAGTTCGGGATAGATAAATGGGTCAAATGATGAGCAATATAATTTTTCTAATTCATCAAAAATATCAAAGATCTAGTGTCTAGTTAAATATGACAGCCTCGATTGTTACGGATAACTCCAAGTATAGTAGATTGTCTTACTGTCATTCACTCTCCATTTCAATCTTTTTAAATTGCATTATGCTTGTTTTTTGTGAGCTTCGAGCATACGCTTTCGGTTTTATCACCAAATTGAAGTTATTGTTTTGAGCATCGAGGCTGGCAACCTCTTCAATGTGATTTCGAATTACAAATCCGATGAAAGTCACTTCCGAATCAAGTTTCGATCATCAAAGTTGAGTTTGTGGAAGTTAGTCTTTGGTTCTCCAATTTAATATTGTTTTTTATTTGGTGTTACTGTCGTTTTTTATGGAGGTTTCATGTCATAATCGTCCTCACCAATGATGATATTTTGTTAATCATATATTTGTATTTGATGAAGACAATTTTACTATTGAGGGGTCCGATTAACTCATTGTTGAAAATGATTTTGTTCTTAAAGAACGAAATGCTCCACCATGTTGTTGCTAGACATGAAAACATATTTAGTCCAATCTTATCTTTGATTTCCTCAAGAATATCGTTTGTTTTTTTGTCTTCATGATTAATGTTGTTTATCTTGTTCAAAGATGTCCAATCAATTTGATCTACGATTTGTTTACTAAAAGGGCAGTCGAGAAGCAAATGAAATAAGTCTTCGAGTTGATGATTACAAAATTCACAATGCCTAGTAACTGTAATTTTCCTTTCCTCAAGTCATAAATCAAGTTCCAAGTTCAAACACATACTTAGAAACCAACATTTTAACTCTTACAAAACACAAAATTAAAAAAAAACGAAATTAAACATACTTAGTCTTACATGTTACATCAAATAAAATCACAACCAAGTCATAAACCAAGTCAAACACAAGATCATTCAATGTCTTCAATTAGCACATCCTCCGTCTTTGGCGGTAGTACTGCTATATACTCTCATTACTTGTTGTGAACTCGAAGAAGCCATATATTTTGCACAAATAGGAGGATTCAGTCATTCACTCAAGTGGCTCAAAATAATCAAAAAGTGACTACATCTCAGCAACTAAGCATCAGCATCAGTATCAGCCTCAAGCAATGTTCACTTTCAGAATTGCATCGGAGATTTGTAACCGATTAGTGAGTACTAAGTAGTGAGTAGTGAGTACACTTCAATGACTTCGACGATCAACAAATAAGCATTAAAACTTAAGTAGTGTTCAAAAATCAGAATTGCAGTAAGTTTAGTAACCAAAAATTAAGCAGTTTTCAGAAATCAGAATTGCAATAACCAGTAAGTCAGTAACTAAGTACACTTCAACAATCAACAAAATAGAAACGAAGATTGAAGAGGATATGAGGAAGAAGAGTTACCTACTTACCTTGCTTGAAGTGGAGAGACGAAGATTGAAGAGTCGCAGGCACGAAGGATTCGACTGACGAGAGACGAAGCTACGAAGGGCGCCAAAAAGGCGAAGCTGTGAAGGGCACCGAGCCGCCGGCGGCCTGAAAAGGCGAGCAATTGGCTAGGGTTTGGGGTTCGAATGTGCTAACTGCGAAGAAAGAAATCGACCGTGTCTTTTACTCTTCAGTTTTTTTTTTTTTGGAAAAAGACTTTGACCGTGCCTTGACCGGACACGGATCGTGTCCAGACCATGTCTGGCCCGTGTCCGGTCCGTTTCCGGTCCGTGTCGTTGTGTTGAACCATGTCTTGACCATTTCCTCTTAAAATTGACCGCTTCCCGCAGTTTCCGTGTGTCCAGCCGTGTCGGACACGCGACACTCCGCCTTTTAACCGTGTCCGTGCATCATAGCTTTTACCCACCCATTGTTTGGTTCCGCCGTGATTTTCACAAAAGTTTCATTTGTAAGGCTTTGTTCGTTATATTCGATTTCTCAAACGGAGACCGCCATTCTTTTTAGGTTTACAAATTTATCCTAACTAATTATAAGTCTGTGTTGGTCTCCTTAATCTATACGAACTTTTTATATGTTTTATCCAACTCCTCGAGATTGTAACTTGAAAGCATAAAGCTTTACATAGTAAAAATAGGTTTGATAGTTAAATTGTCTTTTTATTATGGTATTTCTACATCCTTACGATAGTGAATTTGCTTTCCATTTTGAAAGTTGTTGCTTTGTTTTTAAATTAATATCATCAAATGTACTTTTTTGTTACTCTTCTATTAATGATTGGGCATCCAAGATATTTGTCAAGGGCAACAGTGTGGATCATAGCAAATATATTTTTAATTGGATAATACAATTATAACTAGTATTCTTCGTTGTTTGGAAGACAAATTTCTAGAAATTATTTTTTTTATCCTGAAATAGAACAATAAATATCCAGGATTTGTTTGGTTCTTTGACAAGAAACCATGTTTGTTTTAGCGAAATGATCTTGTCGCCCGCAAACGACAAGAGCGGGATTGTGGTTCCTTGTCCACACACAGAGAAACCAATATGATTGTCGTAGTTGTCACAATCGTTTTGTAGTATTTGTGTAGAATTTCAACCCCAAAACATAAAGATAGGGGATAAGAGGTATCCTTGATTTAGTCCTTTTTCTAGAAATAATTGATTTGTTGGTCCGTTAAAGAAAGAGATTGTTGTTATACATTCTTTAATCCATCACAAGAATATGTCATTAAATCCGAAATTCTTGAGTACACTAAGAATGAAGTTCCAAATGACTTGGTCGTAAGCCTTTTTCATATCCAATTTCGTAGCGGATCAACCTTCCCCACCCTTTTTGGACCTAAAAGAGTGAAAATTTTCATGGGAAATAAGAATATTATCATGTATTGATCTATTTGTTATGAAATCATCTTGAAAAAGGTGTAGAGCGAAGACTTATAGGTCTAAAATTGGTTGATTGTTATAGGGTTATCCGTTTTTGGAATCAGGGTTATGAAAGTATGATTTATTTGTTTGAACATTTTTTTTTCTTTTGAAGAAGCCTTTGACTACTTTAGTGACATCAAGTTCCACTATAATGCAATATTTTTGGTAGAATTCATCACGCATATGCTTTAAAGGTTCCAGTAACGGATCCTTCCCCTACACGGTTTCCATTCGATTTCTGTTTGATGGAGAAGTTGTTATCTTCCTACCGGTACAATCTATTTTCCCATAAGAATACCTTTTTCAAGGCCAGAAACCCTAAGCACGGTATGGTGGTCCGGGATATAGGAAACAATATTCTCTTTTTCTAGTTTTTTGACCATTCCGATAAGAAGTTTGTCATCCAATCTGGCCAATGGTGTTTGGATGATAGCTTGTTGTTATTGCAAGGGGTTGACGGTGCCGGTAGGCCTTCAAACTTAATGTTTACAACAACGTTGTTCTGGATAGTTCTTAAGGATATCCTTCTCGATGTCGTTGTCGATGATGGTAATGGTGGACTAAGGGAAGGTGGTGTGATGTGTGACCCATGGTACTCGGGGTTGGTTCATCTTCCTTTCACGTGAGCCTCCTTGATACGCCCCAGGATGCCGATGACATCCGTGCCTCCGCCCTCACGGCCCGTCTAACGGCATGCCTTGTTTTCTCTATGTCATGGCATAAAGCTGACAAGTTTTGACGACATAATAATAGAAGATATATTTCTTATGGAATATTCTCTTCTAAGCTTTCTCATTGGTGTGGCTTTTTAGACCTTTCATTTTGGATCTTTAATTCCGATAATTATGTTTGGACTTTTCATTTAGATATTTAATTCGGAAATATAATTTTGAAATTATATTATGACCTTTCACATATTAGACTTTTCATTTTCGGAACTTTAATTCCGACTTTTAATTCCGTCATTGAATTTCCGAACTTTGGTTTGACCACATCCACTATATAAGGGATGTTTGACTCATTTGTAAATCATGTTCAAGTTAAATCAAGTATATTTGAGAAGTTTTTCCTCATCCTTGATTTTGGGATCAACTATTCCTCTTCAAAAACTTATAGTTCTAAAATGGTTGATTGTCATAGGTTAACCGTTTTTGGAATTAGGGTTATGAAAGTATGGTTTATTTGTTTAAACATTTTTCTGTTTTTTAAGAAGCCATTGACTACTTAAGTGACATCAAGTCCCACTGTAATATCCGGAATTTTTATTCCGTTTATTTCTGTAACAAACCCGATCTCGATCAGTTGACCCATATCCGTCTACTTAGTTAGACACATTATTATAAAATTTATCATTTTATGTAGCTTCCCTTCACATAAAATGATAGGATCTTTATAAAATTTATCATTTTATGTAGCTTACCTTCACATAAAATGATAGGATTATTATAACCAATCCTAAACTATAACATGATCCGTATCCGTCTATTCCGTAGCCTACCAGTTTCCGATCCCTTGACTTCACATAAAATAATAAGTTTAGCCCCAAACCCTAATTTAGAATATGACTCGTCGTTGACAAGTTTGTGACGAAGCTGTGACAAGGCCCAGACAAGTCTGTGACGAAGCTGTGACAAGGCCTGGACAAGTCTGTGACGAAGCTGTGACAAGGCCAGACAAGGCTGTGACGAGTCTGTGACAAGCCCAGACAGGCTGTTGACAGCCCAGTTTGCCAGTGCCCAACCCAACCCAGCCTGCCCAACAACAGCTTGCCCAGCGCCCAACAACTTGCCAGCTTCAGCCCAACGCTTCTTCAGTCCAGCGCCCATCTGCAGCCCATCTTCAGCCCCAACGAATCCAGCTTCCAACAGCCCAGCAGCATGCCCAGCTTCTGCAGCCGTGCAACAACTCTCCAGCCCAGCCCAAGACATGCTCAGCCCACGAAGAAACAACCCGACCTCCTTCTCTCGCACCACGTCAGCCAAAAGATCCGCTCCATGATCTGCAAACGGATGATATCTCTCTCTCCATTCCCACGTAACGCCTACTGAAGATCTCCTCCCGTAACCGCCTGAAATCACGCAGCCTAATCCGTTTTTTTTCTTTCTCTTCCTTCTGTCCACGATTCTACAATCTTCGATCTCCTTCTGCAGCAAATCTGTCCATCTCGATCGAGTGCTTCAACGCAACAACAAGCAACACATGCCAACGTCACTTCCTCCTTCTCCCCCCCTTACTGATCTACCACAAGAGCCTAAGTTCTGCACGCAGGGGGTCCATCCTAGGTGAGTCTTCGTCCCTATACCGCCTGATATCGACAGCCTGGAGAGACGGAGAACGTTGGTAAGATCCTTCGCCCTCCTGCTGTGGCCTTCAGAAGCAATTTATACATACGGTTTCATCTTCTGTTCCTCTTCTGAACCGTAGTTTAATTAGTAGGGCTTCTCTTCTTTGCAGCTATATTCGAGCCATTTCCTTCCTAGATCAGTCGAGAACTCCTAGCCAATAGCTGCTGGAAGAGGTGAGTTCTCCTGTCTACAGCCTTTTATTCGTTTCATCTTCTGAAGAATGTAGTGTAGTTGTATGTATTGATCTCCGTGAGAGAGAGTTTTCCGATCTTGTAAACTGGGGTGAGGGCTGAGGGTTGTGAGTGTTCCTTGGGGTCAAACCAGTGATCATAGGAGGACTTTAAGGGTAGAGACAAGGGCTGCTGCTGTATACTTTCTTTTTATTCGGTTTTTAGAAGTGAGGAACTGCCTAGCTTGTAGACCAATGTTTAAGAGTTAGGTTGAAGATCCACCGTTGAAATTTTAATAGATGATAGGTAGATGTATGTAGTTTACTCTATTAAAATTGGAGAAGAAATGAACGGTCGGATTAGAAGTTATAAGCTTCCGAAGTAGGGTAGTTAAGCAGTTTTTTTTTAAAAACATTAGTTTTTGGCTAAGTATAGAAATTGTAAGTGGAGTAGTCAACTTTGAGAATTTTTATAAAAATAATGAATGAACAGTTTTGAGAAATTCTTGCTCCTACGGGTAGATGGAACATCATAGATGATCTAGAGAATTATTTCGGAATTTTTATAAGCTTTTACGAATTTTATATTTGAAACCGAAGTTAGACCTTTACGACCTTTTGGAAAATAGGGAAATAAGAAAAGTGACAGTTTGTAACCAAACTAAACTTTAGGAGTTGGAATATGACTTTAGAGTCTCAAATAGGAGTTTAGACATGAATTTCGAAAAATTTGGAAGTCTCGGGACTAAGGGTAAAATGGTCATTTTTCCATAAATTAGAGCTGTAATTAGTTATGTCCTATTACGATCTTCTATCTTAGAAGTCTTAGACTTCTAATTACGTTGGAGTGTGCTAATGCACTTATCTCCTTTGGCAGGCAACTGAGTTGCTACAGTTTACGGAGCGAGTTTGGTTTACAGAGAGTCGAGCTTTATAACAGGTAAGTCCTTTGGGCTTACTTAGCTGACTTCTAAATATGAGCATGAATGATGATAGTGGTATGTGATTGAGATGTTTAGAGTTATAGGTTGTGATAGATATTTACCGACCTATACTTGGCCTAAGAGTAACGGGCGGTGGCATTCTGCTCAGTTAGCTTGCGGGCGCTGGGGGTTTCTTTAGGGACTAGTCCATACTCGGTTTGTAGTGATGCTACCGGCGGAGGTCAGCTAGACCTACACCCAGTTGGATAAGGAACGGAGGCGAGAACTGTTAATAGCTCTCGTGCCACAACTGTAAAATTGAATAAGATGAATCACCTAAATAATAGATAATAAACGGTTGAGTGCCAGCATGATGTTTGTTTATAATTTTTCTGCGTGTGTTTGTGCTGTTGTTATTCTATTTATATTTGGTTAGTTAGCTAACGGTTGTTATGTTGTGTAGACTTACCACAGGTTAGAGCAGATGCCGAGTGATCCGGATGGTAGTGGTTAGCCGGGGTATCATACTTTTAGGACGTGTTGCAGTTTCTTTATTTGTGGGTTTTCTAGTTGGACCTTGGTTCTTTTCTTTCTTTCCGTACTTTGTTATCTTATGTTTTCCGGCTGTTGGTTGTTCTGGTCACATTCATACATTGTTAAGACTGAATTTATGATTTCCGGTTTTTCCTTATCTGTGCCTCGTTGTAAGATCTTGTTAAGTTGTTGTCAAACTAAGGTCGGGACCCACTGTGCGGTCCTAACCAGTAACTTCCCAAGTTGTAAAATTTGGGGTGTTACAACATGGTATCAGAGCTCTAGGTTGGCAACAATGACACTTGAAATCTTCAAAAAAGGTCATATAAGTAAATAAGCAGAACCCGAAAGGGGTCTGAGTTTCAAAAGGAATTTTGGTTTTACAATGCATGCATAGTCGGGTTGGGATAGAAAGTACGGACGACCACCACTACCTCTGCGGATCTCGGTATTCTTAGTATTATTATTATAGACTTTTACCGTTATGATAGATTAGTTAGATTATAACTGTAGTTGTTACCGTTCATGCAGATGGCACGTACTAGGGCTACACCAGTGACTGGCCGAGGTAGGGGTCGTCCCCCCCTTCCCCCAGTGAGACAGGATCGAGCTGATAGCACCCTTGCTGTTAGAGGGCGTGGTCGTGGGGGTAGACCTCCACTAGGGAGAGGTCGAGGACGAGTTCCTCGAGAGGATCCACCTGCAGCAAGCATACCAGAGGCTGTTGTGGAAGAGGTAGCTAAGAGTGTAGGCCTCGAGGTCAGGCATGAGACCGCCGCTAGGTCTGGAGCGCAAGGAGCACGTTCGACTGAGTCAGGACGTGTTTCTATTGGATCATCTGAGTATAGGGAGTACCGAGCATACGTCGAGCGTATGGAGGAGGCTGCTAGAGTTGAGAGGCTTACCCAGGTACCACCAGTGGTACCGGCTAGGTCAGCTCAAGTGACACAGGGAGTGTCTTAGGTGCCGGCTGTACCTGAGAGGAGAGCTAATGTTGATAGAGCGCTTGCTGGGTCTAGAGCACCGAGACCGGATGAGTGGTTGAAGGCTTTCAACTCTTAGAAGGTTCCCTCATTCAGTGGAGAAATAGGGCTAGAGGTGGAGCACTGGATAGGGAAGATAGAGACTGCTTTGGAGGCAATACGTTGCCCCGAGGATCGACAGGTGGATTTGGTGCAGACCTGTTTCACAGATGATGCTCATTCATGGTGGCGTACCATTCGTAGCCGAGTCACCAGTTGGGAGCAGATGAGGAACATTGTTAGGGACAGGTACTGTCCTGTTTCGCTGAGGAGGGAGAGATTACAGGATTTCATTGAGGCGGGATTTGAGGATATCCCGATTGCTGCAGCCATAAAGAAGTTTCAGAAAGAGTTGACCTTACTTGGACCAGCTACACCTCCCGAAGAGCAGCATGTTTACCTTTTCTCCAGGAGATTGAGAGAGAGTACCCGATCATATCTGGCTGGATTCCGCTGTGAGACTTTGTCTGATTATCAGGATAGGGCCTCTGCTTATGAGAGAGATAGGCCAACTTCGAGGAAAGCAGTTCAGTCTAGTGGGCCGGATAAGCGGCAAGGGACAGGACATGCTGGTAGCAGTGCAACAGTAGCAGGTTATGGTCGAGGACAGACTCAGGGGAGGTCCAGCTACCACTCTACAGTTCAGACTCCCAATAGAGGTCGAAAGTGCTTTAACTGTGGTAGCCGCGATCACATTAAGACAGATTACCAAAGACCACCTACCACTTGCTTCACTTGTGGGAAGCCGGGACACAGAGCTACCTTTTGCCGTCAGGGTAGGGCCCCTTCCCAGCAGGGATCTTCTCCTGCAGGTGCTGAGAAGAGTGTACAGAGACCTCCTCAGTACCGAGCTCTGAGTCAATAGCAGCAACAATACCGGGCTCCAGGACATCCTGCTTCATACAGTACGGCACAGGGATCAGGTCGTGGCAGGGGACGTGGTAGGGGACGTGGTAGTACCACTGACACCAGAGGAGGACCATCGAGAGTGTTCGAGCTAAGGAGCACTGAGCAGCCTACAACACCTGTGACCACAGGTACTATTTGGATCCATGACTTACTTGTGCGAGTTTTATTTGATACGGGTGCTACGCACTCCTTTATATCAGATGCATGTGTAGATAGGTTGTCCTTAGCTACAGTAGAGGGTGTACCTTTTGTGGTTGGGTTACCAGATGGGGGTAAGGTTTGAGGATCCCGAGAGATTTATGACTGCCCTATTCATCTGAGAGGCCGGATTTGGTTAGTAAATTTTCTAGTCATGCCTTTAGCACATGAGGACGTGATATTGGGGATAGATTGGATGACTAGACATGGAGCAGTCTTAGATATTGGTAGGAGAACTGTGACTGTCGCCACTAAGGAGGGTCACAGAGTGATATTCCGAGGTTGGGACCTCGGAAAGTCCGGCACAGTTATCAGCGCAGTGAGAGCAGCCAGATTGATAGCACAGGGTTGCGAGGCCTTCTGGTGTTATGCCATGAAGGAGCGCAAGAGCCTGACAGTAGAGGAGATACCAGTTGCATGCGAGTTTGCAGAGGTATGCAGTGATGACTTACCAGGGCTACCTCCACAGAGGAGTGTTGATTTTAGCATTGAGTTAGAGCCGGGCACGAGACCGATCTCGAAAGCCCCGTACCGCATGGCCCCGATAGAGCTGCTTGAGCTGAAGAAGCAGTTGGAGGAGTTAGCAGAGAAGGGCTTCATACGCCCTAGTGTTTCTCTCTGGGGTGCACCAATATTATTTGTGAGGAAGAAGGATGGATCAATGAGGCTGTGTATTGACTACTAGGAGTTGAACAAGGTCACCATCAAGAATAAGTACCCACTGCCTCGCATAGATGATCTGCTGGACCAGCTGCATGGAGCGTCAGTGTTCTCGAGGATAGACTTGAGATCGGGTTATCACCAGCTGAGAGTAAGAGACCAGGACATACCTAAGACGGCATTCCGGACTAGGTATGGCCACTATGAGTTTGTAGTGATTCCATTCGGGCTCACTAATGCGCCAACAGTATTTATGGAGTTGATGAATGGGATTTTCATCGACTTCTTAGACCAGTTTGTAGTGGTCTTCATTGACGACATTCTAGTTTACTCTAGAAGTCGAGAGGAGCATGCCGGACACTTGAGGACAGTATTACAGATTCTACAGGATAGTCAGCTATATGCTAAGCTATCCAAGTGCGAGTTCTGGATGTCAGAGGTGGCTTTCCTAGGCCATGTAGTGACTGCTGAGGGGATTAAGGTCGACCCGGCGAAGATTGAGTCAGTGTCTTCTTGGCAACCTCCGAAGAATGTTAAGGAGGTTCGCAGCTTTCTTGGATTGGCAGGTTATTACCGCCGGTTTGTGGAAGGGTTTTCCCTGATCACCCGACCACTTACTTGTCTCCTGAGGAAGACTACTCGGTTCGTCTGGTCTGAGCCGTGTCAACAGAGTTTTGAGGAGCTGAAGAGGAGATTGACGTCTGCTCCGATCTTAGCACAGCCTGAGGGTACAGAGGACTTTGTAGTGTACAGTGACGCATCCAAGCTGGGCTTGGGGTGTGTCTTGATGCAGAGGGGTAAGGTCATAGCGTATGCGTCTCGACAGCTGAAGACGTATGAGGAGAACTACCCCACCCATGACCTGGAGTTAGCTGCGGTAGTACATGCTCTTAAGATCTGACGTCATTATCTCTATGGAGCGACCTGTCAGATCTTCACAGACCATAAGAGTCTGAAGTACATATTCACTCAACGGAAGTTGAATAACCGCCAGAGGCGGTGGCTAGAGTTGATCAAGGATTTCGACCTTGAGATTCTCTATCACCCCGGGAAGGCGAATGTAGTTGCTGACGCGTTGAGTTGGAAGACGCCTCGGGAGAAGGCGATAGCTCGGTTGACAGTACAACCACAGTTACAGAGAGACTTAGCTTGGTTGGAGGTAGAGATACAGTTCCCCGATACAGCTCATCAGTTAGCCACCTTAGAGTTACTTCCTGACCTGTTGGGTGAGATCCGACAAAAGCAGGAGACCTGTCCGACTTTGACCCGGATCCGAGACCGGATGTCACGAGATGAGGCACCTCAGTTCACTATTGGTGCCGATGGAGTGATGAGACGGCAGGATCGTATCTGTGTGCCATCAGACAGTGAGTTGAGACAGAGGATACTAGGTGAGGCTCATGCTACCCCTTACTCCGTACATCCAGGAGCGAGTAAGATGTATAAGGACGTGAGACGTTCCTTCTGGTGGGGTGGTTTGAAGCCTGATGTGGCCCGATATGTAGCCTAGTGTGCGACCTATCAACAGGTCAAGATTGAGCATCGTAGGTCCGGAGGAGAGCTCCACCCACTTCCAGTACACATTGGAAGTGGGAGGATATATCTTTGGATTTTGTTACAGGGTTGAGGCTCAGCAGAGGTTTTAATGCCATTTGGGTAGTGGTAGACCGTCTGACGAAGACCGCACGTTTCATTCCGATTAGGGAAACGTGGCCGGTAAGTCGTCTAGCTGAGGAGTTCACCAGACACATTGTGAGACTCCATGGAGTACCGAGGACTATCGTCTCCGACAGGGATGAACGTTTTACCTCGAGATTTTAGCAGCAGGTACATACTGCTCTGGGGACGAGTCTCCACTTTACCACTGCCTATCACCCACAAACAGACGGTCAGTCTGAGAGGACCATTCAGACCTTAGAGGACATGTTGCGGGCATGTGTGCTAGATTGGGGACAGGTATGGCCAGATCATCTCCCACTGGTAGAGTTTTCATATAATAACAGCTGGCACGCGTCTATTGGGATGACACCTTATGAGGCTTTGTACGGGCGGAGATGTCGTACACCGTTGTGTTGGGATGAGCCTAGCAAGGCTGATGGGGTAGTACCAGACCAGATACAGGATGACATCGCCCGGATTGCCTTAGTCCGGGAGAGGATGTTAGCAGCTCAGAGTCGTCACAAGTCCTACGCCGACAAAAGGCGTCGACCTTTGGAGTTTAGAGTAGGTGCACAGGTGTGGTTGAGAGTGTCACCTACGAGAGGAGTTAGACGTTTCGACATTAAGGGGAAGCTGAGTCCCCGATATGTCGGTCCATTTGAGATCTTAGAGAGAGTCGGAGAGGTTGCCTACCGACTAGCACTGCCACCGAGATTGGAAGGAGTCCACCCAGTTTTTCATATATCTCAGCTGAGAGAGTACATACCGGATCCTAGACACGTCATCAATCATGAGGATCTGATAGTCGAGCCAGACCACACTTTTGTGGAGTATCCAGTAGCCGTCCTAGAGCGTAGTATTAGGCGCCTGCGTTCTAAGGAGATACCGATGCTGAGGATCCAGTGGTCTAGACGAGGAGCTAATGAGGCTACTTGGGAGACAGAGGAGAGTATTAGACGTAACTACCCTGAGTTCTTTGCGGAGTTAGCCGCTACCTCAGTACCGACGGGTTAGTACTGAGACGATACTTTATATGATTTCTGTGATTATATGTTTAAATGATTGTTTATGTTTATGTGCTTAATGGCGTGAGTAGTTTGCATGCTAGAATATAACTCTTGAGGGGAAATGTTTGGGTAGATACCTTATTCTAAGTTTCGGGACGAAACTTATTTTAAGGGGGTACTGATGTAATATCCGGAATTTTTATTCCGTTTATTTCTGTAACAAACCCGATCTCGATCAGTTGACCCATATCCGTCTACTTAGTTAGACACATTATTAAAAAATTTATCATTTTATGTAGCTTCCCTTCACATAAAATGATAGGATCTTTATAAAATTTATCATTTTATGTAGCTTACCTTCACATAAAATGATAGGATTATTATAACCAATCCTAAACTATAACATGATCCGTATCCGTCTATTCCGTAGCCTACCAGTTTCCGATCCCTTGACTTCACATAAAATAATAAGTTTAGCCCCAAACCCTAATTTATAATATGACTCGTCGTTGACAAGTCTGTGACGAAGCTGTGACAAGGCCCAGACAAGTCTGTGACGAAGCTGTGACAAGGCCTGGACAAGTCTGTGACGAAGCTGTGACAAGGCCAGACAAGGCTGTGACGAGTCTGTGACAAGCCCAGACAGGCTGTTGACAGCCCAGTTTGCCAGCGCCCAGCGCCAACCCAGCGCCCAGCAGCTTGCCAGCTTCAACCCAGCGCTTCTTCAGTCCAGCGCCCATCTGCAGCCCATCTTCAGCCCCAGCGAATCCAGCTTCCAGCAGCCCAGCAGCATGCCCAGCTTCTACAGCCGTGCAACAACTCTCCAGCCCAGCCCAAGACATGCTCAGCCCACGAAGAAACAACCCGGCCTCCTTCTCTCGCACCACGTTAGCCAGAAGATCCGCTCCATGATTTGCAAACGGATGATACCTCTCTCTCCATTCCCACGTAACGCCTACTGAAGATCTCCTCCCGTAACCGCCTGAAATCACGCAGCCAGATCCGTTTTTTTTCTTTCTCTTCCTTCTGTCCACGATTCTGCAATCTTCGATCTCCTTCTGCAGCAAATCTGTCCATCTCGATCGAGTGCTTCAACGCAACAGCAAGCAACACATGCCAACGTCACTTCCTCCTTCTCCCTCCCTTACTGATCTACCACAAGAGCCTAAGTTCTGCACGCAGGGGGTCCATCCTAGGTGAGTCTTCGTCCCTATACCGCCTGATATCGACAGCCTGGAGAGACGGAGAACGTTGGTAAGATCCTTCGCCCTCCTGTTGTGGCCTTCAGAAGCAATTTATACATACGGTTTCATCTTCTGTTCCTCTTCTGAACCGTAGTTTAATTAGTAGGGCTTCTCTTCTTTGCAGCTATATTCGAGCCATTTCCTTCCTAGATCAGTCGAGAACTCCTAGCCAACAGCTGCTGGAAGAGGTGAGTTCTCCTGTCTACAGCCTTTTATTCGTTTCATCTTCTGAAGAATGTAGTGTAGTTGTATGTATTGATCTCCGTGAGAGAGAGTTTTCCAATCTCGTAAAATGGGGTGAGGGCTGAGGGTTGTGAGTGTTCCTTGGGGTCAAACCGGTGATCATAGGAGGACTTTAAGGGTAGAGACAAGGGCTGCTGCTGTATACTTTCTTTTTATTCGGTTTTTAGAAGTGAGGAACTGCCTAGCTTGTAGACCAATGTTTAAGAGTTAGGTTGAAGATCTACCGTTGAAATTTTAATAGATGATAGGTAGATGTATGTAGTTTACTCTATTAAAATTTGAGAAGAAATGAACGGTCGGCTTAGAAGTGATAAGCTTCCGAAGTAGGGTAGTTAAGCAGTTTTTTTTTTAAAACATTAGTTTTTGGCTAAGTATAGAAATTGTAAGTGGAGTAGTCAACTTTGAGAATTTTTATAAAAATAATGAATGAACAGTTTTGAGAAATTCTTGCTCCTAAGGGTAGATGGAACATCATAGATGATCTAGAGAATTATTTCGGAATTTTTATAAGCTTTTACGAATTTTATATTTGAAACCGAAGTTAGACCTTTACGACCTTTTGGAAAATAGGGAAATAAGAAAAGTGACAGTTTGTAACCAAACTAAACTTTAGGAGTTGGAATATGACTTTAGAGTCTCAAATAGGAGTTTAGACATGAATTTCGGAAAATTTGGAAGTCTCGGGACTAAGGGTAAAATGGTCATTTTTCCATAAATTAGAGCTGTAATTAGTTATGTCCTATTACGATCTTCTATCTTAGAAGCCTTAGATTTCTAATTACGTTGGAGTGTGCTAATGCACTTATCTCCTTTGGCAGGCAACTGAGTTGCTACAGTTTACAGAGCGAGTTTGGTTTACAGAGAGTCGAGCTTTATAACAGGTAAGTCCTTTGGGCTTACTTAGCTGACTTCTAAATATGAGCATGAATGATGATAGTGGTATGTGATTGAGATGTTTAGAGTTATAGGTTGTGATAGATATTTACCGACCTATACTTGGCCTAAGAGTAACGGACGGTGGCATTCTGCTCAGTTAGCTTGCGGGCGCTGGGGGTTTCTTTAGGGACTAGTCCATACTCGGTTTGTAGTGATGCTACCGGTGGAGGTCAGCTAGACCTACACCCAGTTGGATAAGGAACGGAGGCGAGAACTGTTAATAGCTCTCGTGCCACAACTGTAAAATTGAATAAGATGAATCACCTAAATAATAGATAATAAACGGTTGAGTGCCAGCATGATGTTTGTTTATAATTTTTCTGCGTGTGTTTGTGCTGTTGTTATTCTACTTATATTTAGTTAGTTAGCTAACGGTTGTTATGTTGTGTAGACTTACCACAGGTTAGAGCAGATGCTGAGTGATCCGGATGGTAGTGGTCAGCCGGGGTATCGTACTTTTAGGACGTGTTGCAGTTTCTTTATTTGTGGGTTTTCCAGTTGGACCTTGGTTCTTTTCTTTCTTTCCGTACTTTGTTATCTTATGTTTTCCGGCTGTTGGTTGTTCTGGTCACATTCATACATTGTTAAGACTGAATTTATGATTTCCGGTTTTTCCTTATCTGTGCCTCGTTGTAAGATCTTATTAAGTTGTTGTCAAACTAAGGTCGGGACCCACTGTGCAGTCCTAACCAGTAACTTCCCAAGTTGTAAAATTTGGGGTGTTACACCCACCATATACCAATATTTTTGGTGGAATTCAACATACATACCATCAAGTCTTGGTGACTTATCGCAACCAATATAAAAAATGACAATTATTATTTCGTCATTTGTTGGGGAATAAGAGGACTTTATTGTCACGTATCCTCTCAAAAACTATTTTCATCTCTCCAATTTTTATAATTTAAATTAATTTTTGACTATCTTATAATTATTTATTTTTACGAAAAACTTTATTATTTTAGAGCACTCCGTCATGCTGAGGCAATTATCCATAATTGCTATTGGTCTTTAGTTGTTTTCGCATATGCTTGTGAATCATGGTTGTTTCTTGTTTGTGCAAGAGATGATTTGAATGTTGTGTGTAAGAATCTATCACTATCAGAAGTAGAGAGAAGAGTTTTAATGTTTCCACTAGCAGAACCTTTCACGTGAGACTCCTCCTTACAGGGTTGGGAAAATCGTGCTCTCATTGCTCGCAACTGACTTTGGATATAGTTCATACATGTATGTATTGTTGGAAGCTAATCAATGCTCTAGCTTGTCCAATTGGCTTGTAAGGGAAGAAAGTTATGCATCAACAAAGTAGAGATTGAGTTAAAGGGTCGAATGGATTTTTTTTTTGCTAAGCATAGATTGTTGTCAAATACCTATTTTTAAGAGGATGCCACCGAGACTTTGAGAATCTATATATACTACTAAAACACAACCCTCTTAGTCCACATGTCAACACATTAACCATGCCACCTAGGATTTTTTTGCAAATAATTACGGGTTAGCCATATTTTAATCACAGATTTGCCATATTTTAATTACAATTTTAATTCAAAACTAAAACATTTTCCATGTCATGTCAAATCAACAAAAAGAAATTCATCTCATCATATTCAGTATCTTACGGTTATAACAATACGATTTTATTTGTTACCAAATCTACTAACTAAAAACTTAATTAGAAATAGACCCGTTTATTAGATAACAACTTAAGAAATACTATTTAAGACCATTTCATCCAAACTTTGTCATTTTTTATTAACTAATACGGATAACATCATGTTATGATGATTAAATTAAAAAATTTATAAAATGAAAGTACATAATTAAAAATATTATTATTAGAGTATTATATTTATACCTAAATATAATTTAAAAACTTATTAATTTATTATTAATAAATTAATTCGAAAAGATTGAATAGATTTTAAAGAAAAAATATAAATTTTAGAAAGTGAAAAGATGGTAAATTTTAACTATTTTGACTGACGAACCAACTCTAAACTATTTTTTTTTAAAGAAAGATACAAACTAATTATATATTTAATTATCAACATTAAAATTTTGATATTGTTATAAATAAATAATTAAGTAAAAATAATTAATTATGTTATTTAGTTGTTTAAAAATTATAAATGTTTCGTAAATATATTATTAGTTCATACATATACAAGCTCATGACATATTACTCAAAAATCCAGTATATAAATATAACCGCACAAGGTGCGGGTTATAAACTAGTATATTATATAACGCTTCTTTTTCTTCCACATTCTTTACCCTGATATTCTACATTAGTTAGCTTATCTCAAGTTGTGTGATATTTCGTATGTTATACTAGTTTGATACCCATATCTTGTACGGAATTTGTAAAAGTTAAATAAATATTTTTATATTATCAAAAATAATCTTTTGATCTCGATAAAAATATAATTTTAAATAATCCGTAATGTAAAATAATAAATACTTCTGAACCCGATAATTTAGCTCGTACCAAGACTATGTAGTTTTTTTTAACAATGATCAAAATTACATCGTCTACAATTTGTGCCAAGAGTAGATACTAAAATATAATCGTTATAAGTAAAAAAATGTGAATTATGAATAAAAAACGTATAATTTAAAAAAAAAATATACATTATAATTAAGAAATATGGATTTCGTATAGTATATATGTAATTTAGCTGCAATATTTTATATTATGGCATAGTACAAACAAGTATTTGACCAAAGATAAGAATATAACATGTTGTAATTAAAGAATATGCAAGTCAAAAGTAGAACTAATATTCAAGAACCAAAATATCCAAATATACGGTTTAATGTGAGAATGACACGTGAAAAATCAAATGTGATTTAATACGATGATACCAAATAGCAAAAAAAGTCTAAAATAAACACGTTAACCTCTCTCTCTATGAGTTCCACGCCCACACCAGCAGCGCCTACTGTCCCACCTGCACCGCCGATACCACCAGATAAACCACCAGACACCAAGCCCTATACTGCGGCAGTAGGAGGCATTGCTCAGTCTGCAGCACCTTTGTGATGTGATGCACTCATAGAATCAAGGAGAATGAGGATTTCTTATCCTGAAGGAGTGAAAGGACTAGCGGTGGCAGAAATTGATGAAGATGTAATCGAAAGTTTGTCAGGAAAATGGAAGACAACAATCATTATCAAAGTGCTCGGGCGAAACGTGGCCTTTAGGCTACTAGAGCGACGCTTGTACCAGTTATGGAGACCGGCTGGGTTGATGACGATCCTTGATCTGCCTAACGGGTACTATGTTGTAAGATTTGCTCACGAGGATGATTTCTTGAAGGCTCTGACTGATGACCCTTGAGAGATTTTCGTTCATTATATCACGGTGAGACCATTGTCTATGGGCTTCAATCCATATAATGATAATTTACGTACGATTTTTGCTTGGGCTAGATTATCCGATCTTCCCATGCAATTGTACGACGAAGGAGTTCTGTATGGCCTTGCTTCTGCGCTGGGTACCCCTCTAAAAGTTGATCTGAATACTTTGTATGCAACCAGAGGAAAATTTGCACGGGTATGCATCGAGTTAGAGCTGGACAAACCGTTGATTGGTACTATCCTCATCGGGGACAATCGGGTTCATGTCGTTTACAAGGGGCTTAATTCGATTTGTCATCGTTGTGGTCTATACGGACATAGTGTTGAGAGATGTACACATACTACATGCACAGAGAATCAAAACATGGAAGTTGATAAACAAACAGAAGCACAATCCTCAGAGGTACCCACTGTTACTACCGACAAGGAACATGTTTGTCCAAAGAACCAAGAATCAGATTCTTGCTTTCTCGGTGCTTGGATGTCAGTATCTAGAAAATCAAGGAGAGGTAAAGGGCCCGGGGTTGCTGCAAATATTGAGCCGGGACAAAGTGTTGATGCCAACCACTATCACATATTATCGGTCACCGGAGATGACAACGCCGCCAACAGTAATTGCAAGGAGATTCCAAATGATTCAGAAATTGTAACACCCGCAATTATCCCGCCCATCATTAAGAGTAATAGAGTTAATCATATTAACCCGTCCCAGACTGTAACGGCTAACTCCTTAGAAAACCCTAGCACCAGTCAAAAGAATCCCAAACGTCCAAAAATCATGGGCCCGGATGATGTTGTAAAGCTCAATGATGGACAGTCCGGTCCAACACATAATCCACCAATGAAGAATCAGATGGATCCACCTATTGTCCCTATTAGGGTTTCAGAGAGCTCTACAGCGCTATAGTCGTCGGTTATGGTCGTTTCCCACAAGACATCGAAGCTTTGAAACCACTGGATCATCGGCTATGGAGATTGATACGCCCTCTCCGGTAAAGGATGTTGAAGCTAAACCTCTTGATAGAAGGGATGTCTCTATGGGTGTGGAGTCATCTGCCAATTCAACAGTAAAGTCACCAGGGTCCGTTGTACATGATGTTCCCAATGAATCTCCTCTTTTGGAATTGTAGGGGCGCGGGAAATAGACAGTTCCGTAAAGCTCTGAAATATATGACAAACCGTCACAAGATCGATATTTTAGTTTTGCTTGAAACTAAAGTATTTGGAGATACGGCAGACGAGGTCTGTCGCAGATCAAAGTTCTCGGATTTTGCTAGAGTTAAAGCAAGTAGTTTTGAGGGGGGAGTTTGGATGTTGTGGAACTCCAATGTTATTACAGTAACCATCAAACACAAAGCTGTACATTTTATTCAGGCTTATGTACAAGTTGACGGCACACAGGTGGATCAGTATGCAGTGTATAACCCTCCTACTCCTAGAAGGCGTGCTGGATGCTGGGAGATGTTACTTGATAAAATCTCCAATTGCTCAGGTCCAGTTATGGTAGGGGGATATTTTAATTGTGTGTTGAATCTTACAAAGATTGGAGGGATCTCTAAATCACTGTCGTCAAACTCGGGGATTTTTCAGAATTGGGTCGACGATACACAACTTATTGATATGGGATTTAGCGGACCTTCATTCATATGGAATAGGGGTAATACGACTACCAACATAATTTCAAAACGACTAGATCGTGTGTTTATGAACGGTGTTGCTAGACTACACTAGACCGAGGCGACGAACGGTCGCCTCAATCCAGACGTCCATTCCGGTTTGAAGTCAAGACGTCCATTCCGGTTTGAAGTAGCGTGGGTTTTACATCCAGAGTATCCCTGAGTCAGGCGGGAGTTGTTACTGAAAGCTAGACTAACCATGATAATATTCTCTGCCGGGCACTGTCGATCCTCAGGTCAAGATTATTACGATGGAATGATACCTCTTTTGGTAGGATTGAGGTAAAGAAACAGGAGATCTCCAACAGACTTGAGGCTATACAATGTGAAATTGAGAGCAATCTGTTCCAAGGGCTACTGGATCTCCACGCAAAGCTTCAGACTGATCTAGAAGAAGTGCTGGACCAAGAAGAGATATTGTGGCAAGAGAAGTCAAGAGACTCTATTTTAATGGAAGGTGATAGAAACACTAAATTCTTCCATTTAAGCACAATGATCCGAAGGGGGTACAACAGGGTGGATAATATCAAGGCTGACGACGGCTTGTGGATATCAGACTCATTGCTTCTAAAGACAAATGCTTGAAATTACTTCAAACATCTTTTCACAGAAGACCGGGAGGATTTACAGAGGTTAGGCAACTTTTATTCTAACTTCCCTTCTATTACGTAGGATGAAGCTGCACATCTTTGTAGGCCTTTCAATGAAGCGGATATTAAAAAAATGTCTTTTTGACATGGCACCATGTAAAGCACCTGGCAGGGATGGGTTTAGTGCAGCGTTTTACCAATAGTGGCGGGATACCTTTAGTCCGGAACTAATATCCTTCGTCTTGCAGTTTTTCCATACCGGGTGTCTTCCACAGAGAGCCAATGAGACACTAATCTCACCGATTCCGAAAACCGGTACTCTTGAGCATATGTCTAATTTCCGGCCTATAGGGTTATGCAATGTAAAATACAAGTTGTTCTCTAAGTTGATCGTCTCTCGACTTCATCCACTCATGAATAAACTTGTGAGTCCACTCCAAAGCAACTTCATACTAGGCCGAATGATAGAGGATAACGTGGTTATTGTACAAGAGCTTATACACTCTATAGAGAAGAAGAAAACGGGGAAGAAATGGATGGCGATCAAAATCGATCTAGAGAAAGCCTACGACAGCTTTTCATGGAAATTTTTTGAGGAAACTTGTTATCTTATTGGGTTACCGAATACTATGAAAAGATGGATCTCTTCATGTATTCGATCTCAGGAATGACAGTCCTTTGTAATGGTGAGATGACTGATGATTTTATCCCGTCAAGGGGAGTGCATCAAGGAGATCCTATCTCTCCTTATATTTTTGTTCTATGTCTTGAACGTCTTGGGCAATCCATTCAGAATCTAGTAGATAGCAACAGATGGGCTCCGATAAGGATCAAAAGAGGGAGTGTGGGCTTCTCACATGTATTTTTTGCTGATGACACAGTGTTCTTTGTTGAGGCCAATCTAGCAAACATCAACACTATTAAGGCTTGTCTTAAGGACTTTTGTAAGGCTTCGGGTCTTAAGGTAAGCTATGCTAAGTCCCAAATCTCAGTTTCCCCCAAAGTTGATGAAGAGTTCAAAGACGTCATCAAAGAAGTCACTGGTTTCCCAATTGTTGCTGAGTTCGGAAAATATTTAGGGTTTCCGATAATACACTCAAGAATGAAGAGGAGTGACTTTAACTTCTTATTGACAAGGCGAAAAGCCGGTTATCTTCGTGGAAGGATAAGGTAATGAGTTTCGCTGGAAGGACCACGCTAATAAAGTCCGTACTCAGTTCGTTCCCTTCATATATAATGAGGATTGTCAAACTACCAACTTCGGTTTGTAATGAACTCGACAAAATGTGTGGGATATTCCTTTGGGGCAACACTGATAGTAGAAAGGGAATGCATTTGGTGGCTTAGAAGGATATATGTAGGCCTTTAGGTTGTGGAAGGCTGGGTATACGTACCACTGCTGAGAGGAATGCTTGTGCTTTAGGGAAGTTTGCTTGGTGGTTCACACAGTACGGTGAGGCTCCCTAGGTACGTCTTTTAAGTACGAAGTACAAGATCCATGATGTTCATGTTTTCATGAGCCGTACTTCTGCCAGGAAGGGTTCCTACATATTGAAAGGTTTGATCTGGGCCAAGAAACATGTGATGAGTTTCGGTATTAAATGGTAGATTGCTAGCGGAACCCATACTCGGTTTTGGACAGATTGTTGGTGTAGTATAAGAACTCTTTTAGACGAGGTAGTCATAGCTCCCTGTGCATCTAACCTCACCGACAATGTCCGGACGTATTGGATAGACGGGATTGGGTGAGACTGGAATCGCTTGGGGCTTTTACTCCCTGCCAATGCTCTACTCAACATCGCTGGAGTGGTTATTAATGAAGCAACACAAGAACATGATTCATCACTTAGACTCCGTCAACTAATGGAATGTATATTGCTGCTTCTGCATACTGAGTCCTACTGAAAGTCAATGATCAACCTGATAGCCTTCGTCTTTTATTCGGGCATGTTGGGAAACTTGGAGTTCCTGAAAGAATCCGGTCTTTTATCTGGCTTGTTGTCCATGGTAGGCTATTGACAAATGCAGAAAGAGTTAGAAGACATCTGGCCATTGATCCGTTTTGCCCCATGTGCGATGGATGCTCGGAAACACTATTACATCTTTTTCGAGACTACCCTAACGTGTCAAGCATTTGGAGTAACATTTTGAGTCCAGAATTTGCGGGTGATTTTTTTACAAGTGATTTTCAATCTTGGCTCGTCATCAACATAATTAGGGATGATGTAATCACTGGGGGTATGCCGTGGAATGTGTGCTTCGTTGTAACCATCTAGCAATGCTGGAAGTGGAGAAACGAGTTTATCTTCAGGTCGGTCCCAGTCCCGGCTAATCGGGTGGCACTCATCTCCTTGTACACCAAAAGTATAACACAGGCAAGAAGCAACTACAAGAAGATGGGGAGCTCTAAAATGTATACCACTGCTTACATTCAGTGGAATGCCCCCTCTGTAGACTGGATTAAACTGAATTCGGATGGTTCCTTCCTAAAGGACATAAGCGCAACCACAACGGGTGGGTTATTCAGGGACCTACATGGTCAGTGGGTGAGTGGATTCATCATGAACATTGGTGTATGCTCGGTACCGATGGCAGAACTTTGGGGCCTATGTATGGGTCTTTACTAGGCTTGGGAGAGGGGTTACAGAAAGATCACGGTGGAACTCGATTCTGAGCTCGTCGTAAATCTCGTTCAACGCTCCATTCCGAATTATCACCCGTTATTCAGTCTAGTATCTAGGTACCAAGGCTTCTTGAGTAGGAACTGGAGCGTCCATATCCGTCATGTCTATCGCGAAGCCAATGCCGTTGTCGATCATTTGACATCCATTGCTTCAACTTATCCTCTTGGTTATTTTTATATTCAGCAGCACCCTGCTTCTTTAATTCAATTCTTGAAAAACGATGCCCGAGTAGCGACCCGCCGGACTGTCATTTGTTAGCGTGTTACAGTTTTATGAATTTCCTACGGAGGTAAGCCTTGCCGCCGTAGACATTACCAAAAAAAACCAAATAGCAAAAACTAAGATAACTTAACGTGAGGATAACATGTTATCTTAGTCACTTTTGGCACCCGAATAGTTTATAGAATTCTCAATATTTAGATCGGATTTGGAAGCACTAAATTATAGGGGTGGATACAAATTCCGCCAATTCCGATCCCGCCCTGGCCCATCTTGATCCTGGCTCGATCCCGGCGGAATTTCATTCAAAACTAGAAATCACGTCCCAAACTCGTCTTGCCAAAAACTATACCGAACGGGATATGAGCCTTAACTTATTCATCTCACTAGGTTTGTCCCGTCATGTATATAATAAAGTTTTTAATTTAAAATAATAAATATAAATAAAAATCCATAAGCATTAGTGATATAATTGTATAATTATGCTTATATATTCTAAAAAATAAACCATGTTAATCAAATCGTCAAAATTGACAAATTGTCAAAATGACTTAAATTCATTTAGATGTGTTTTATTATGAATATTTAGAAACTTTAATGTTTTTGTGCTTTAGGTACGATATATACTAATATTTTTGTAGATAAAACGTAAAATTTAATCATAATAAATAAATTAATGGGCAAGTGAAATTGGACCCGTCCCATCCCGATCATACCCAGGTAAGACCCGGTGAGCTTAATTTAAGATACCCAAGGCCCGTCCCGATCTCATTTCAAGTAAAATAGCCGGAACGGGACTGAAATGGACCCATCCCATCCCGATCATACCCGGATAAAACCCAATGAGCTTAATCTAAAATACACAAGGTCTGTCCCGATCTCATTCCATATCTATTATACATACTAAAAGAGAGTGCATGGTTTGATGACGTGACACGTTGTGGAAGCAGCAATCAAATGGAGCTCCCACAATTTTTTGGCCAATAAATCTTTATTTTTTAAGCCAAAAAATCTTTTTTTTACTAAACTAACATAATGCTATTTAAAATTGTACATAACTTTTTTTGGTTGGAGATTCTCCAAGATTTTATTGGCCAATAAATCTTTATTTTTTAAGCCATAAAATCTTCTATATCTATATCTATTATACTTACTAAAACAGAGCACGGGTTGATGACGCGTGCGCTGTGGACGTAGGATTTTTGAAATTGAGCTCCCACAATTAAAGCCAATAAATCTTTATTTTTTACACTATTTTTTAAACCATAAAATCTTTTATTATTAAAATAATAATTTTATAGAAACCAAATCTATTATACTTACTAAAATAGAGTACAAGTTGATGACGTGGCGCGCTGTGGACGCAAAATTTTTTAAATTGAGCTCCCACAATTAAAGCCAATAAATCTTTATTTTTTACACTATTTTTTAAACCATAAAATCTTTTATTATTAAAATAATAATTTTATAAAAACCAAATCTATTATACTTACTAAAACAGAGCACGGGTTGATGACGTGGCACGCTGTGGACGCAGGATTTTTGAAATTGAGCTCCCACAATTAAAGCCAATAAATCTTTATTTTTTACACTAATTTTTAAACCATAAAATCTTTTATTATTAAAATAATAATTTAATAGAAATCAAATCAATTTTTTAATAATAATAAAAAAATTAATCGAATTAGCTTTAAAAATCAAATCACCTTAACAACCAAATCATTTTTTTAATAAATAAATATTTATAAAAATATATTAAAAGATATTGCGATTTTGATTTCCCTTTTAATTATATTTTCGGTTAGAATTTTTATTCGACGGATTTTTTTTCGAACGTTCCATCAAATTTTTCCATGGTTCGCTTAGAACTTTTATGTTTTACAAATTTGTCGAACAAAATTTATTTTAGGGCAATTTTGGTAACTAGGCCTTTTTGAGAAAGTAGATTAGTAACTAGGCTTTTTAATATTTTAATTAAGTAAATATACCCCAACCTTTTGTATTTATTTTCAAACTCTACACACTCTTCTCTCAAGGGGTACATTTACTAAACACAAAATTAGAAAAAGCCTAGTAAACCAACTTATTTCTTTATTTTATTGAAACTACAACTTTACGTTATGTGCGAGTTTTAATTAAATTGATTTTGAATTGAATTTTATTTTCGAAATGTTCCATCAGATTTTAAGCGAACAATTATTTTTTGATAAAATCCATCAAAATTTACGTTGTTTTTTTTTTGAAAAATACCAATAAATATATAATAATTTTTTACATGATCCATTGGATTTTTTTGATAGTTTTTTAAATAAAAAACTTCCATTTAATCAACAAAATTGATTTCCATTTTGACGGTAAATTGATTTCCATTGTTGTTATATCTTTTTATTATGGATTTTAATTAAATTGGTTTCGATTTCATTTCCATTTTAGTTATATTTTCTGTTAGGATTTTTATTCGAACGAATTTTTTTTCTGAACGTTCCATGTGATTTTTTTCATGGTTCCCTTAGAACTTTTTATGTTTTACAAATTTATCGAAAAAAATTTATTTTTTTGGAACTAAAAAATTTACGTTATGGGCGAGTCTATATCTACTACTAGAGCAATATACATGACAGTTTACGTGGTGCGTTGTGAGAGTAGTATTTCGAAATGGAGCTCCCACAATTTTTTTTTTGAAATTGTATAATTAACAATCGTTTTTCTATTGTTTCATCCCTTGATTTGATTTTTAACCGTAACCCAATGTATCTGATCTATTTTCAAGTTATTAAAAAAAAAATTGACGTGTACACCTTTTTTTATGTTAATTTTATTTATTTATTGATTTTCTTCCACCCATCAGCAAATAAGTTATTTTTAGATAATATTTATCGGACTTTGAAGTTAATTTTGAATTAAATTAAATTTTTTTAAAACTTTTTTAGCTTGTAGATATAGACCGCGTTATATTAATTAAATTTTTGCTTGTTTAAAACTTTTTTATGTTAAGTTTCTTAACTTGTAGATCACATAAATCTTTTGTAATTTTAATAATTAAAAATAAAATTAACTAATAGATTTATAGTCGAAAAATAATTAATTAAAATAAAAATTTTAATACACCAATAAGCATTATAATCCAAAAAAAAACAAAAGAGTTGTTAAATACAAAAAAAATT
>BSUD01000001.1:18620855-18702044 GCA_033239045.1 Fagopyrum esculentum | reverse complement strand
AAAAAAAACAAAAATGTTGTTATATATATATATATAATAATATTATTATTCTATTAAGTATGTCCATAGTATAATCTCATTTAGTAAATTTATCCTTAATAAAGTAATGTTGGTAAGTCGATTAGATTAGAGAAGTATACAAAACAAAAGCACGTAAAAAAACCAATTTCACAATATTTTTTCTCATTTTTTTCAAAACCCGCACAAGGTGCAGGTATTATACTAGTTTATATATATACTACTAAACTAGACTGCATTGATGTTGATGTGTCATTCTCACAAATTTTGTAGGGTTAAATATTTTTTTAATTAACTTATTAAACCATAAATCTTTATTATTAATCCAAAAATTAATAAAAAAATTTGTAAAATTAACTAACAAGATCTCCTAAATATTTTAAAAATAATTTTGTTTACGTACTAGTTTAGGACCCGTGCCTTGCACGGGTATTTAAAAATATCGACTAATTTTGTAATAACCGAAAATTTTAAAGTTCCGATAAACTGCAATTAACCAAATTCCGATGCGGCGATCTTAAATAAGTAAATAAAGAAAATAAAACGAGTTTAAATGTTATCATTTTATGTGACTTTAAGTCACCTAAAATTTATGAAAACTTATAACCGGAATTAATTTACGCGCCTTAAAATAAAAATAATAATAAAGTAGATAATACGGAATTTAAATCCCGTATTATATAAATTCCCGCACATAAGTAACAAGTTCCGAATTTTTTCCGTTCTAAAGAGAAGGGCCGGATATAAGCCCACTTATCAGCCCATTAATTATTTCCTAAATAAAGCCTAACCCTAATTTTCTCTTAATCAAACCCACTAATTACCCTTCTAATCCTCCTGTGCCGCTTCGCTATTTCTCTCGCAAACCTACTGCACAATACAACCTTACCGCCGGACTCCTGCAATCGCCGCAACCACCAGAGCCGTTACCGCCTTCGACCGGAGACGCCACCGCCGAGCCTGCGCCGCCTCCAGTCGAGTCCGGTAAGTGCACTGCCTTGCCTCCGTCGTTTCTCCTCTGTTCGTGCCTCATCGTTCCGCTTCTTCAGAAAGCGAGGACACCGCTGCTCCGCCTCGTCTTCCACCGAAGCCACCGCGCAGCCACCGCCGCACCGCCTCGCAGCATCAGAAACCGCAGCACCGCGAACCAACCGGACCTCCCGCTAGTCGAATTGCCGCCTCGAGCCCAGTCACATTAGCCGCAAGGTACCGCCCGATTTGCTTTTCTTCTTTCTGCTGAACCGTCCTATTCCGTCCACTCCGCTGAACCTTGTAGTTTCGATCACCAACGGGGCGAGTGTTTCTCATCCCTTGCTGCGGTGGACCGATCGATACAGCCGGTGAGTCTTCGTCTCTCTTCCTTCTGCTACTCCCCTCAGCTTGCTGTCACGTACATAAGTATATTTATATATGATTAGGGAGGGTATAAGTATATATACTTAGATGAAGAGATATGAGTATCAGTAAACGTGTATATATATATATATATATATATATATATATATATATATATATATATATATATATATATATATATATATATATATATATATATATATATATATATATATAGACTTGGGCATATTAAACAGTTTACAAATATAAGTGCGAGTTTACGAGATTATATATGTATATAGAAATGAATGGAATACGTGTATAAGTGAGGGAATACGTATATAGATGAGTTTGATTACATATATATAAACCATGGAATGGAGGTGGTACGGGTATGCAATACGGAAGGTTAGTAAGAGCAGGTGTGAACTTATATAGGAGAGTGTATGCCGAGTATATAAATATACGTATATATATTATATGAAATAAAAGTATACTTATGAGTTGAGTTGGTGAAATTATAAAGTATGTGAATTTATATATATATATATATATCTAAATACCTAAGAGTTACGGATTTTATATAATTGGAAGGAAGGTTAGTATGCACGAAAGTATATATATATATATATATATATATATATATATATATATATAGATATATAGATATATATAAGATTAGATAATACCCGAGAATGAAGTAATGTGATTCTAGATGACGAGTGGACGAGATTAATTTTATAACTTCAGTAAACTGTTTTGGAAGTAATCATATATTAGAAAAGTGTTCCAAAAGAAATATTAGAGGTCAAGAAGTGACCCGGAGAATTATCGACACTAAGGGTAAAACGGTCTTTTACCGTATGAGAATCGTTCTTTCCGTAATTCCTTCGCATGAGGTTGGACATCGAGATGTGATTTTGATACACGTGTCTTAATTGACAGGCGCTTGAGTTACTACGAGTACGGACTGTTTGAGAAGTGTTAGAGTGTTTTGACTCAGGTAAGTCCTTGCGACTTACTTAGCCAGTTTCTGAGTGTTAGTTGAGTGATAGTAGTTGTGTGTGCTATTTGCGTGTTTGATAATAATGACTTGCTAGGACGACTGTTATTATTACGTTAAAGGCCCAAGTGTATGTATAACGGGCCGTGACATCACTGCCCAGCTCTGACAGGAGGCTGGAAGGTTCTCTATACCCAGACCAGGCAGGTACAAGGTGAGATGCATCGGTTCCATTCCTGATGGTTACACGGGGGCGGAGGCGAGGTTTGGGAATCCCTCGTGTCACAACATAAGTATCATTAGCGTGAAAGAGTAACTAAATTCAAGATAATAAAACGGACTTGTTTGAAAGCATGATGAGTGTTTATATTTTTCTGAGTGTGTTTGTGCTACTATTATTCTGCTAATATTTAGATAACTAGCTAATGGTTCCTCTTGTTGTGTTTTAGATTTACCGCAGGTTAGACCAGCAGCTGAGTGATCCGGAAGTAGTGGTCAGCCGGATCTCCGTACTCCTTAGAGTGGGGTTGGGGGTTGTGTTTGTCTTTCCTTTCGTTTGGTTAAGACAGTTGTTCTTTTCTTTTGTTTAAGTACTTTAGGCTGCTAGACAATGTTGCATTCATTACCCTAAAAATATTATTTTTATGAATTTCGGTTTCTTTATTTGTGTGTTGTTGCAAGATCTTAGTAATGTTGTTGTCAAACTGAGGTCGGGACCCACTGTGAGGTCCTAACCAGTAATGTCCCGAGTTCTGAGAATTTGGGGTGTTACAACATGGTATCAGAGCTCTAGGTTGGCAACAATGGCACTTGAAATCTTCTAAAAGACCGAATAAGTTTTAAGCAGAACCCGAAAAGGGGTATGAGTTTTAAAAAGAAAATTTTTGCTTTAAATGCATGCATAGTCTGGGTTGGGAATAGAAAAGTACGGCTGACCACCACTACTACCGCGGATCTCAGTATGCTTAGTTGGACTTTAGGTTTTACTGTAGTTGGACTTTTGGACTTTCAGCTAGTAGTAATTATAGTTATTATTCTTGCGCAGATGGCACGTACTAGAGCTACGCTAGCTACTGGTCGAGGCAGAGGTCGTCCACCTCTCCCTCCAGCTGGGCCAGGTAGGGGAGATAGGACCCCTACAGTTAGAGAACGCGGCCGTGGAGGTAGACCTCCACTAGCCCGAGGCCGAGGTCGAGCTCCTCGAGAGGATCCACCAGCAGTGATCATGCCAGAGGCTAGAGTGGAGGAGGTAGTTGAGAGTGTAGGTCCTGAGGTCAGGAATGAGACCGTTGGTAGGTCTGGAGCACAGAGAGCACGTTCGACAGAGTCAGGACGTGTTTCCATTGGAGCGACTGAGTACAGAGAGTACCGAGCATACGTTGAGCGTATGGAGGAGGCTTCTAGGACAGAGAGACTTACCCAGGTACCACCAGTACCGGTTAGATCTGTCCAGGTGACACAGGGAGGGCCTCAGGTGCCAGCTATACCTGAGAGGAGAGTTGTGGCTGATAGAGCGCCTACTGGGACTAGAGCACCGAGACCGGATGAGTGGTTGAAGGCTTTCAACTCTCAGAAGGTCCCCTCATATAGTGGAGAGATAGGACTGGAGGTGGAGCACTGGATTGGACAGGTAGAGACTGCGTTAGAGGCAATACGCTGCCCAGAGGATCGGCAGGTGGACTTGGTGCAGACCTGCTTCACTGGAGATGCTCATTCCTGGTGGCGGACCATGCGTAGTCGAGTCACCAGTTGGGAGCAGATGAGGAGCATTGTTAGAGACAGATACTGCCTTGTCTCGTTGAGGAGAGAGAGATTCCAGGACTTCATTGAGGGTGGATTTGAGGACATTCCGATTGTTGCTGCCATCAAGAAGTTCCAAAAGGAACTGACACTGCTTGGACCAGCTGCACCTCCTGAGGAGCAGCATGTATATCTTTTTTCGAGGAGATTGAGAGAGAGCACTCGGTCCTATTTGGCAGGATTTCGCTGTGAGACTCTGTCAGACTATTAAGATAGAGCGTCTGCATATGAGAGAGACAGACCAATGTCGAGGAGAGCTGCTCAGTCAGACAGGCCGGATAAGCGGCAGAGGACAGGTTATGCTAGTGGTAGTTCAGGAGTAGCTGCTTTTGGACGGGAACAGACTCAGGGGCGACAAAGCCTTACAGCTACTGGTCAGACTTCAGCTGGTGGCTTGAAGTGCCACAACTGCAGTAGCTATGGACATATCCGATCGAACTGCACGAAGCCAGCAATGACTTGCTTCCAGTGCGGCAAGGTTGGACATAGAGCTGCATTCTGCCGTCAGGGCAAGGCTCCATCTCAGCAGGGTTCTTCTCCTGCAGGCTTATCAAGGAGTGTACAGAGACCGCCACAGTACCGGACTCCGAGTCAGCAGCAACAATACAGAGCTCCTAGTCAGCAGTAGTCTTATAGGGCTCCAGGACACATACCACCACAGAGTTCTATGCAGGGATCAGGTCGGGGCAGAGGACGTGGTAGTGTGGCTGATACTAGAGAAGCTCAGGCACGAGTGTATGAGTTGAGAGATGCTGATCAGCCAGATGCACCGACTGCCACAGGTACGATCCAGATTCATGACTTACCTGTACGAGTTTTATTTGATACGGGTGCTACACACTCCTTCATATTTGATGCATGCGTAGATAGGTTTTCCTTAGCTACTGCAGAGGGGATACCTTTCATGATAGGCTTACTTGATGGGAGTAAGGTAAGACGGACTAGAGAGATCTTTAGATGTCCTGTTCACATGGGAGATCGAGACTGGCTAGTCAATTTTCTAGTCATGCCCTTAGCTCATGAGGATGTCATTTTAGGGATAGACTGGATGAGGAAACACAGAGCAGTCTTAGACATTGGTAGGAGGACAGTGACCGTTGCCACGGAGGAGGGCCATAGAGTAATATTCCGAGATTGGGACCTCGGAAAGTCAGGTACAATTATAAGTGCAGTGAGAGCAGCGAGACTGATAGCACAGGGTTGCGAAGCCTTCTGGTGTTATGCCATGAAGGAAAGCAAGAGCCTGACTATAGAGGAGATACCTATTGCATGCGAGTTTGCAGAGGTATTCAGTGACGACCTGCCAGGACTACCCCCACAGAGGAGCGTTGATTTCAGCGTTGACTTGGAGCCGGGCACGAGACCTATCTCGAAGGCTCCGTACCGTATGACACCTATAGAGCTGCTTGAGCTGAAGAAGCAGTTAGAGGAGCTAGTAGAGAAGGGTTTCATACGCCCTAGTGTGTCTCCTTGGGATGCACCAGTGTTGTTTGTGAAGAAGAAGGACGGATCGATGAGGCTGTGCATAGACTACAGAGAGCTGAACAGGGTGACCATCAAGAACAAGTACCCACTGCCACGCATAGATGACCTGTTGGACCAGTTGCATGGAGCGTCTGTGTTCTCGAGGATAGACTTGAGGTCAGGTTACCACCAGTTGAGGGTGAGAGATCAGGACATACCTAAGACGGCATTCCGGACTAGGTATGGTCATTATGAGTTCGTTGTGATGCCATTTGGGCTCACTAATGCACCAGCGGTGTTCATGGAGTTGATGAATGGGATATTCATTGACTTCTTAGACCAGTTTGTAGTGGTCTTCATTGACGACATCCTAGTCTACTCTAGGAGTCGAGAGGAGCATGCCGGACACTTGAGGACAGTACTACAAATTCTACAAGATAGCCAGCTGTATGCTAAGCTATCCAAGTGTGAGTTTTGGATGTCAAAGGTGGCTTTCTTAGGTCACGTGGTGACTGCTGAGGGTATTAAGGTCGATCCGGCAAAGATCGAGTCAGTATCTTCTTGGCAACCTCCTAAGAATGTTAAGGAGGTTAGCAGCTTTCTAGGTTTAGCAGGTTACTACCGCCGGTTTGTGGAAGGGTTCTCTTTGATTGCCCGACCACTTACTTGTCTTCTGAGGAAGACCACTCGGTTTGTCTGGTCTGAGCCGTGTCAGTAGAGTTTTGAGGAGCTGAAGAGGAGATTGACGTCCGCCCCGATTTTGGCACAGCCTGAGGGTACTGATGACTTTGTGGTATACAGTGATGCATCCAAGCTGGGTTGATGAAGAGGGGTAAGGTCATAGCCTATGCGTCTCGACAGTTGAAGACGTATGAGGAGAACTACCCCACACATGATCTAGAGTTGGCTACTGTAGTCCATGCTCTTAAAATCTGGCGGCACTATCTCTATGGAGCGACATGCCAGATCTTCACACACCATAAGAGTCTGAAGTACATATTCACTCATAGAGAGTTGAATAACCGCCAGAGGCGGTGGTTAGAGTTGATCAAGGACTTCGACCTTGAGATCCTTTATCACCCCGGAAAGGCGAATGTGGTAGCTGATGCTTTGAGCTGGAGACGCCTAGAGAGAGGGCGATAGCCCGGTTGACAGTACAACCACAGTTGTAGAGGGACTTGGCTTGGTTGGAGATAGAGATTCAGTTTCCCGATACTGATGGCCAATTATCTACCATGGAGTTACTTCCTGATCTGTTAGATGAGATCCGACAGAAGCAGGAGACTTGTCCTACTTTGATCAGGATCCGAGACAGGATGTCTCGAGATAAGGCCCCATAGTTTACTATTGGTGCAGATGGAGTGATGAGACGTCAGGACCGCGTTTGTGTGCTGTCAGACAGTGAGTTGAGACAGAGGATATTAGGTGAGGCTCATGCTACCCCATACTCAGTACATCCTGGAGCAAGTAAGATGTACAAGGATGTGAGACGGTCCTTTTGGTGGGGTGGTTTGAAGCCCGATGTGACTCGATATGTAACTCAGTGCGCGACCTGCCAGCAGGTCAAGATTGAGCACCGTAGGTCCGGAGGAGATCTCCACCCACTTCCAGTACCACAGTGGAAGTGGGAGGATATATCTATGGATTTTGTCACTGGTTTGAGACTCAGCAGAGAATTTGATGCTATTTGGGTAGTGGTAGACCGCCTGACGAAGACCGCACGTTTCATTCCTATTAAGGAAACGTGGCCGGTGAGTCGTCTGGCTGAGGAGTTCACCAGACACATTGTGAGACCCCATGGAGTACCGAGGACTATCGTCTTTGACAGAGATGGACGTTTTACCTCGAGATTTTAGCAGCAGGTACATACTGCTTTGGGGACGAGTCTCCACTTTACTACCGCCTACCATCCACAGACAGACGGACAGTCCGAGAGGACCATTCAGACCTTAGAGGACATGCTTCGGGCGTGTGTACTAGATTGGGGACAGGTATGGCCAGATCATCTTCCACTGGTAGAGTTTTCGTATAATAATAGCTGGCACGCGTCTATTGGGATGGCTCCCTATGAGGCTTTGTACGGGCAGAGATCTCGTACACCATTATGTTGGGATGAGCCCAGCAGAGTTGATGGAGTAGCTCCAGATCAGATACAAGATGACATCGCTCGGATTGCCCTAGTCCGAGAGTGAATGTTAGCAGCTCAGAGTCGTCAGAAGTCCTACGCCGACAAAAGGCGTCGACCTTTGGAGTTTAGAGTGGGTGCACAGGTGTGGCTGAGAGTGTCACCTACGAGAGGAGTCAGGCGTTTCGGCATTAAGGGGAAGCTGAGTCCCCGATATGTCGGACCTTTCGAGATCTTGGAGAGAGTTGGAGAGGTGGCCTACAGACTAGCACTACCGTCGAGACTAGAGAGTGTACATCCGGTCTTTCATGTATCTCAGTTGAGAGAGTACATTCCGGATCCGAGACACGTCATCAGTCATGAGGATCTGACAGTTGAGCCTGACCATACATTTGTAGAGTACCTAGTAGCTGTCTTGGAGCGCAGACGTCTGCGATTCAAGGAGATACCTATGCTGAGGATCCAGTGGTCTAGGAGAGGAGCTGATGAGGCCACTTGGGAGACTGAGGAGAGTATTAGACGTAACTATCCCGAGTTCTTTGCAGAGTTAGAGGTTACTCCTGTTTGACGAGTTAGTACTCGGATGTTGTGTTGTTTGACCTTTCAGGTTTTCATATTGTTTTGAATGATTATGTTTTTGTGCTACTTGCCTGTTTTCGTGCTACGCGCCTTAAATAGAGTTGATGGAGTAGCTCCAGATCAGATACAGGATGACATCGCTCGGATTGTCCTAGTCCGAGAGTGAATGTTAGCAGCTCAGAGTCGTCAGAAGTCCTACACCGACAAAAGGCGTCGACCTTTGGAGTTTAGAGTGGGTGCACAGGTGTGGCTGAGAGTGTCACCTACGAGAGGAGTCAGGCGTTTCGGCATTAAGGGGAAGCCGAGTCCCCGATATGTCGGACCTTTCGAGATCTTGGAGAGAGTTGGAGAGGTGGCCTACAGACTAGCACTACCGCCGAGACTAGAGAGTGTCCATCCGGTCTTTCATGTATCTCAGTTGAGAGAGTACATTCTGGATCCGAGACACGTCATCAGCCATGAGGATCTGACAGTTGAGCCTGACCATACATTTGTAGAGTACCTAGTAGCTGTCTTGGAGCGCAGTACCAGACGTCTGCGATCCAAGGAGATACCTATGCTGAGGATCCAGTGGTCTAGGAGAGGAGCTGATGAGGCCATTTGGGAGACTGAGGCGAGTATTAGACGTAACTATCCCGAGTTCTTTGCGGAGTTAGAGGTTACTCCTGTTTGACGAGTTAGTACTCGGATGTTGTGTTGTTCGACCTTTCAGGTTTTCATATTGTTTTGAGTGATTCTGTTTTCGTGCCACTTGCCTGTTTTCGTGCTACGCGCCTTAAATAGAGTTGATGGAGTAGCTCCAGATCAGATACAGGATGACATCGCTCGGATTTCCCTAGTCCGAGAGTGAATGTTAGCAGCTCAGAGTCGTCAGAAGTCCTACGCCGACAAAAGGCGTCGACCTTTGGAGTTTAGAGTGGGTGCACAGGTGTGGCTGAGAGTGTCACCTACGAGAGGAGTCAGGCGTTTCGGCATTAAGGGGAAGCTGAGTCCCCGATATGTCGGACCTTTCGAGATCTTGGAGAGAGTTGGAGAGGTGGCCTATAGACTAGCACTACCGCCGAGACTAGAGAGTGTCCATCCGGTCTTTCATGTATCTCAGTTGAGAGAGTACATTCCGGATCCGAGACACGTCATCGGCCATGAGGATCTAACAGTTGAGCCTGACCATACATTTGTAGAGTACCCAGTAGCTGTCTTGGAGCGCAGTACCAGACGTCTACGATCCAAGGAGATACCTATGCTGAGGATCCAGTGGTCTAGGAGAGGAGCTGATGAGGCCACTTGGGAGACTGAGGAGAGTATTAGCCGCTAGTAAATAAAGAAAATGAAAAAATTCGGACCTCCCGCCAGTTGAATCGCCGCCTCGAGCCCAGTTAGATTAGCCGCAAGGTACCGCCCGATTTGCTTTTTTTCTTTCTGCTGAACCGTCCTATTCCGTCCATTCCGCTGAACCTTGTAGTTTCGATCACCAACAGGGCGAGTGTTTCTCCTCCCTTGCTGCGGTGGACCGATCGATACAGCAGGTGAGTCTTCGTCTCTCTTCCTTCTGCTACTCCCCTCAGCTTGCTGTCACGTACATAAGTATGTATATATATGATTAGGGAGGGTATAAGTATATATACTTAGATGAAGAGATATGAGTATCAGTAAACGTATATATATATATATATATATATATATATATATATATATATATATATATATATATATATATATATATATATATATATATATATATATATATATATATATAGACTTGGGCATATTAAACAGTTTACAAATATAAGTGCGAGTTTACGAGATTATATATGTATATAGAAATGAATGGAATACGTGTATAAGTGAGGGAATACGTATATAGCTGAGTTTGATTACATATATATAAACCATGGAATGGAGGTGGTACGGGTATGCAATACGGAAGGTTAGTAAGAGCAGGTGTGAACTTATATAGGAGAGTGTATGCCGAGTATATAAATATACGTATATATATTATATGAAATAAAAGTATACTTATGAGTTGAGTTGGTGAAATTATAAAGTATGTGAATTTATATATATATATATATATCTAAATACCTAAGAGTTACGGATTTTATATAATTGGAAGGAAGGTTAGTATGCACGAAAGTATATATATATATATATATATATATATATATATATATATATATAATGTGATTCTAGATGACGAGTGGACGAGATTAATTTTATAACTTCAGTAAACTGTTTTGGAAGTAATCATATATTAGAAAAGTGTTCCAAAAGAAATATTAGAGGTCAAGAAGTGACCCGGAGAATTATCGACACTAAGGGTAAAACGGTCTTTTACCGTATGAGAATCGTTCTTTCCGTAATTCCTTCGCATGAGGTTGGACATCGAGATGTGATTTTGATACACGTGTCTTAATTGACAGGCGCTTGAGTTACTACGAGTACGGACTGTTTGAGAAGTGTTAGAGTGTTTTGACTCAGGTAAGTCCTTGCGACTTACTTAGCCAGTTTCTGAGTGTTAGTTGAGTGATAGTAGTTGTGTGTGCTATTTGCGTGTTTGATAATAATAACTTGCTAGGACGACTATTATTATTACGTTAAAGGCCCAAGTGTATGTATAACGGGCCGTGACATCACTGCCCAGCTCTGACAGGAGACTGGGAGGTTCTCTATACCCAGACCAGGCAGGTACAAGGTGAGATGCATCGGATTCATTCCTGATGGTTACACGGGGGCGGAGGCGAGGTTTGGGAATCCCTCGTGTCACAACATAAGTATCATTAGCGTGAAAGAGTAACTAAATTCAAGATAATAAAACGGACTTGTTTGAAAGCATGATGAGTGTTTATATTTTTCTGAGTGTGTTTGTGCTACTATTATTCTGCTAATATTTAGATAACTAGCTAATGGTTCCTCTTGTTGTGTTTTAGATTTACCGCAGGTTAGACTAGCAGCTGAGTGATCCGGAAGTAGTGGTCAGCCGGATCTCCGTACTCCTTAGAGTGGGGGTTGGGGGTTGTGTTTGTCTTTCCTTTCGTTTGGTTAAGATAGTTGTTCTTTTCTTTTGTTTAAGTACTTTAGGCTGCTAGACAGTGTTGCATTCATTACCCTAAAAATATTATTATTATGAATTTCGGTTTCTTTATTTGTGTCTTGTTGCAAGATCTTAGTAATGTTGTTGTCAAACTGAGGTCGGGACCCACTGTGAGGTCCTAACCAGTAATGTCTCGAGTTCTGAGAATTCGGCGTGTTACAAATTTTGAGTACAATGATAATATACGTCAATATACATCGAGTATTGTTCAACAAATAAATTAATCCGTTATGAATAAAAATTATTGTTCAACTTAGCTAAAAGACCACAAAATGTATCATTTGTTTAATCTTCAATATCCGTTATTAACCTCTATTTATACAAGTTCTCAAACAATAGGTCAACGACCCACAAAACAGTGGCTTAACGACCCACTAAACAATAGGTCAACGATTCCCCAAAATAGTAGGTCAAGGACCCACAAAATAGTAGTTCAACGACCCACAAAACAGTAGGCCAACGACCCACAAAATAGTACGCCAACGACCCACACAAAACAGATATTAATCCGTTATGAATAAAAATTATACTTAACTTAGCCAAAAGACCAAGAAATGTGTGATTTGTTTAATCTTTAAACCCTCTATTTATACAAGTTATCAAACTATCAAACTTACTTATAATCGATGTGGGATAGGGAATTCCGTGAAATTTTTTAACGTAAATAGATTGAGCTTATAACCTTCAAAAATAAATTAATAAAAAAATAAAAATCTTCCCAATAAATAAATTACTTAAATTTTGACAGCTTAAAAATATAAGAAATCAATATATACTACTAAAGTAGAGTTCTAACCTGCTGACGTGGCGTTCCCTGGCGTGAATATTTTAAAATCGAACTCTCTCATTAAAACACAAAAACCTTTTTTAAATTACATATATAAATTTTTTAAAACTAATCACCTACAATATCTCTTTAACAAATCGCTTCTTTTTCTTTTTGAAGTTTCTATAATTTTTATTTATTCAATGTATTTCGAATAAAATTATAAATATTTTCAATTTAAAAAACAAAAATATAGAAAAAAAATACATAAATATTAAATGAAAATAAAATTATAATTATTTTCAATTAAAAAAATATCTCGAAATAAATTATAACTATTTTCACGACTTTTTTATTCACATTACAATTAACTTTTTTTAAATAATTTTGAAATACTTTTTTATATATTTTATTTGCATTATATAAGTTTCCTATTTCGAATAAAAATTTTGTAACTTATTTCGATATTAAAAATGTAATTACTTATCTTATTTTATTTATTTATTTTATAAATTTAATCATCTTAATATATCATATTTTATGTTTTATGTTTTTTTTATATATTTTATTTGCATTATCATATTTGGAATATAAATTTGTTATGAATTTTGATTTAAAAATTGTGATTTTTTATCTTATTTCGATTATGTATTGTATAAAAAATAATCATCATAATATATCATATTTTATACTATCTCACCCTTATAATTTTTTTTAACTTATTCCGATTATTTATAACAACTATAATAATCTCAACCGAATTTAAACCAAATTCATCTTTTTTTTTCTTTTACAAGTATAACAAATCAAAGTATTTTTTTAAGAAAGTTTTTTTTTTCTTAATTTATTTTTTAAGGATTATAAGCTCAATCTATTTACGTCAAATATTTTCAAAATTTTGCTATCCTACATCGATTATCAAGTAAGACTGATAGTTTGATAACTTATATAAATATAGGGTTTGAAAATTAAACAAATCACACATTTCTTGGCTTTTTGGCTAAGTTGAAGTATAATTTTTATTCATAATGGATTAAAATCTACTTTATTGATCGTTGGCCTACCACTTTGTTGGTCGTTAAGCTAATATTTTGTGGTTGTTAATATTTTTAATCTTACGTCGATTATCAAGTAAGACTGATAGTTTGATAACTTGTACAAATATAGGGTTTGAAGATTAAACAAATCAAACATTTTTTACCTTCTCGCTAAGTTGAAGTATAATTTCAGATTAATATATGCTTTGTGAGTCGTTGACCAACTGTTTTATGGGTCGCTGATCAACTGTTTTGTTGTGGGTTGCTAAATATTTTCAATCCCACATTGATTATCAAGTAAGCGTGATAGTTTTATAACTTGTATAAATATAAGGTTTGAAGATTAAAAAATAAAAAACTTCTGACCTTATAGCTAAGTTGAAGTAAAAATTTTATTCATAACGGATTAATATCTACTTTGTTGATCGTTGACCTACTATTTTGTGGGTCGTTAACCTACTGTTTTGTGGGTTGCTAAATATTTTCAATCTCACATCGATTATCAAGTAATGTTGATAGTTTGATAACTTGTATAAATAAAGGGTTTGAAGATTATACAAATCATACATTTTTTGACTTTTCGACTAAGTTGAAGTATAATTTTTATTCATAACGGATTAATATTTGTTTTGTAGGCCGTTGGCCTAATGTTTTGTGGGTTGCTAAATATTTTCAACAATATTACTAGGATCTTGCAACAAGACACAAATAAGGAAAAACCGAAATTCATAAAGTAGTATTTTAAAGGTAATGAATGCAACACGATCTAGTAGCCTAAAGTACTTAAACAAGGGAAAGACGAACAACTGTCTTAACGAAAGAAAGAAAGACAAACGCAACCCCAACCCCCACTCTAAGGAGTACGGAGACCCGGCTGACCACTACTTCCGAATCACTCAGCTGCTGGTCTAACCTGCTGTAAAACTAAAAACACAACAAGAGGAACCGTTAGCTAGTTATCTAAATATTAGAAGAATAATAGTAGCTCACACACACACATAAAAATATAAACACCCATCATGCTTTCAAACAAGTCCATTTATTATCTTAAGTTAAGTTACTCATTCACGCTAATGATACTTATTTTGTGACACGAGGGATTCCCAAACCTCGCCTCCGCCCCCGTGTAACCATCAGGAATGGATCCGATGCATCTCACCTTGTACCTGCCTGGTCTGGGTATAGAGAACCTCCCAGTCTCCTGTCAGAGCTGGGCAGTGATGTCACGGCCCGTTATACATACACTTGGGCCTTAAACATAATAACAACGGTCGTCCTAGCAAGTTAATTATTATTAAAACACGCACATAACACACACAACCACTATCACTCAACTAATATCCAAAAACTGGCTAAGTAAGTCGCAAGGACTTACCTGAGTCAAAATACACTCTAACACGTCTCAAACAGTCCGTACTCGTGGTAACTCTAAAGCCTGTCAAATAAGGCATGTGTATCAAAATCACATCTCGATGTCCAACCTCATGCGAAGGAATTACGGAAAAAGCTCTCCTATGGTAAAAGACCATTTTACCCTTGGTATCGTAAATTCTCGAAGTTTATTCCTGAATTCTACTAATTTCTTCCTTATCTTATTTTCCAAAATTATGTCTCTCGGATAGCTATTTATGGTTATAAGGTCAAACTCGAGACAACCCTAAGAAGGATAACCTTCCTCCTCTCTGGTTACTAATTATGTTACTACATACATAATACCGTCAACATGTTTTTCCTTCTCCTCAACTCACTTATATTTACATAATTTCATAAATCTCAACTCGTACTTATATATATATATATATATACTCGCATTTTTATATATTCTATATTTATGCTTATAAATATACTCTTATATAAAGATTATATATCCATTAAATTCCAAGCTTCTATAAACATGAATAGACTTTAAAACACTTATAAGTACACTTTTATTTCATATTATATATATATATATATGCGTATATGTATATACTCGGCATACACAACTCCTATATACGCTCACACAATTGTCCTTACTAACCTACCGTAGTGCATACCCGTACCACCTCCAATCTACTGTTTATATACGTATTCCATATCAATTTATATACGTATTCCGTCTCACATATATACGTATACAATCTCACAATCATACTCGCAGGGGACAGGATGGAAGAAGAACCGGAGACGAAGTATTACCGGAATTGCAGTCCGACGACGTTTTTTTTTCTCTTCATTCTAAGAGTGCAGGTAGGAGCGGTTTCAGTGCGGCGTTGCAGCGGTCGACGACGGGCAGCGAGGCGGCGCCGGCTGGTGGTGACTGGTTCTAGACGGCCTTCACTGGCGTCGGCCCTGCTACTGCGGTTCCAGCGGCGGAGGGTGGTTGACCGAAGGCGGTGTGGTGGCTCCGGTGGCGTGCACTGCTGCTGTGTCGAAGGTGCCGCTGGTGGTCGACAGGAGGCGGCGAACGAGGGCGGTGTGGTTAGCGGTGCCCTGGGTGGTCGACGGGAGGCAGCGACCGAGGACAGCGGGCGTACGGCGGTGCGATGCCCTGGTGCGAAATCACACTGTTGTGAGTTCCGAAACAAAACAGAACCGGAAGGAAAGTAGCGGAGAAGACCGGCGAGACTTACCGACGACAGAGGCGGCGCGGTGGTGTGACTGGCGGTTGCAGCAGCGGCAGTCCTTCCTCCCAGCCGGCGTCGGCGAATCCCATTGATGGCTGCTGCTACTATCGTCTCTTCAAAAGCAAGGAGAAGCGGTAGGTTGCAGTGGAGCGGGATCGATTAAGCGGCAGTCTTAGGTCTAGCGTAGGATTAGGGTTAGGATTAGTTTAAACGTGGTTAAGGGAGCTGATTAGGGTTTAGGTTAAAGTTGGGCCAGCTGGGTAATTGGGCCAGCTGTTGGGCCTGCTCCTCAATTAACACAAGAGGCTGAAAAATGCTCGTTATTCGTCCGGAAACGTTAAAAAACGGAAAAGTAATTACGAGATTATTTACGGAATTATTTACTGAATTACATAAGTTATCATTTTATGTGAATCCAGGTCACATAAAATGATAAAATTTAATATTGTTTTATTTTTATTTAAAGGAATTTACGTTGACGGATCGGAATCCGATTTGATCCAGAATTAAACGGAGTTTAAAATTTTCAGTTATTACAGTATAAATAGAGAGTTTGAAGATTAAACAAATCACACATTTCTTGGCATTTTGGCTAAGTTAAGTATAATTTTTATTCATAACGGATTAATATCTATTTTGTGAGTCGTTGACTTACTGTTTTGTGGGTCACTGACCTACTGTTTTGTGGGTTGTTGAGCTACAGCTTTGTGGGTCGTTGGCCTATTGTTTTGTGGGTCGTTGGCCTACAGTTTTGTCGGTCGTTAAGTCACAGTTTTGTGGGTCGTTAAGTCACAATTTTGTGGGTCGTTAAGTCACTGTTTTGTGGGTTGTTGACATACTGTTTTGTGGATCGCTAAGTATTTTCAGCGATTTTTGGCTAATTTTAAGTATAATTTTTATTCATAAATTAATATCCGTTATATGGTTAGTTGACCTACTAAAAGTGATGGTTTGAGAACTTCTATAAATAGAGGTTAATAACGGATATTGAAGATGATATTTCGGTTCCATTTAGATAATTACAATATATTAAAGTAATTTAGTTATAAGTTTATAACGGAGTTGTGCATTGTAATTATTTTAAAAAAATTTGTGCATTGTATAAGGATTAAATTTATGAAGTGTAGAATAATAAGTTCTTTATTTGTGACTATTTTTTAGTTTTGAGAATAATCAAATCCGAATCATTATTATAAAATTTCATAAATATATCTTAAGTTCGTACAACTAATATTATAAAGATGGTGCGGGCTATACACAAGTAAAATAACCGAATGAGACTGAAATGACCTCAATCCTGTCTCATGACTCTAACGTCCACCCCAACTTTAAGTTATGTCGTCTACCCCTACTTAAATTATGTCAGCATCTGCTTTAATGTATACAAATACGTCAAAGCAAGTGACTCATCCTTGTTGGCTGCAACATTAGTCCAGCAGACGCTGAAAATCTTTCCCTTCTCAATAAATCGATGCAAGGGCTCTAAATTCTAATGAGTAACATTTATAATGATTGCCCGATTTAATAAACCCTTGAGGAACCACAACTCAAAGTACACCATTGAAAGTCGTTCACAATGTTGAAAGATATACCCTCCCAAAAGAAAGAGCAAGCACAAGAAAAGAAAACATATATGCCTTGTACCGACAATGTGGCAAGAATAAGCTTAACAGGAAACAAGCAAAACTGAAAACTGGGTACTCAGCATATAATCCAACACAAATCCGACTATTGTTTCTCCAACCCCTGTATTTTCAATATCGTGATCCCCATTTGTTGTACCTTGACAAGCAAATTCTGACTTATTATACAGTATACTCCCAAAAGACTTCTCACCCAAAATAAACTTTAAAAAGATCTTTCAACTTCCAAAAGCTTGACGAACAAATTCTGACTGATGATCTTTTAAGTTCAAAAAGGCCAGTGCTGAGCAATTCGAAAAGATCTTTACTTCTTTGATGTCCCAAAAAGTTTCTGACCACCTCCGCTTCGCCATACTCCACGAACAGGTAACCCTGATGAACCCTGACCATCTGATGCATCGTATGCTGAATCTTCGCTTGCATCGTTAGCAGGATCTCTCAGATCTAGAAGAGCTGCTGCTGATCCATCGCCCAAACGAATTCTGTGGAACTTTGATGTTTTCTTACCTCGTTTTCCACTTCCTCCTCCATCTCCAGATGTCTTACTATTGCCACCATTAGAAGGAAGCTCGTTCTGTGCCCTAGAGTTAGAGGAACCCTGGTTAGACACGCCCGGTTGAACTGGTCTCTCTTTTAAGGTTCGATATCCATCCTTATCTAGCACCTCAACCTCGCCTTCAGTATTCTTGTAATTAGACTGCAATCTTCTTACGGTTTCCAACATGTTATCCGCCAAAACTTCCTTTGACCTGCTGCTTTCAGCGCCTATCACCTTCTTCCCTTTAGCTGATTTAGAGTTCTTCTTTTCCTTCAACGGAATACTGTCATTGCCCCAAAACATTTCTTCTGATCTATTACTTTGCAAACTCAAATTGTAAGCATCAACAAGCTCCTTCTGCTTCCGAGGATCAGGCAACAGCCTAGCCAAGTCAGGAACAAGATCCAGCAACCCAAATTGCTTGGCATACTCCAAGTAGTTCACTGTGTCTACAGATCCCTGGCGATATTCTTGTGAGATGTCTTTGAAAGAAGCATACTTATCGTCGTCATGGCCAAGTGCAGCCCGTATCCTCTCTACCAATGACTTGTTTGCTGTTTGAACATCTTCTACTTTAACGGCCTGGGTACTACTACCCGAACTTGAACCTGAACCAGATGTCTTCTGAGTTTGTACAATAGAAACTGGAGGGAAATCAGTAACAGGGTCAAAAGCTCCACTTTCCCCCAGGTTTGAACCAGATTTTGAGTGCTTCATCTTACCATTACCACTAGGGTTCCTAGAATTTGAGGATCCACCCCAACTAAGTCCATTATTAATCACGGGTCGAGCATGCACAGAGCTTGCATAACTAGTTGTAGACGGTACAGTAGGTGCCACAATGTTTGTTTGGCTAGAACCAGGAACTGCCGGCCGGGTATATACTGAACTAACCGATGGAAAGGAGGGTCCACGAGTTGGAGCAGACCAAGCTTGGGCAACATTCGTCCTTGCTGTATTGTTTTTCTTACGCAAGCGAGCAGCCATTGTATTCTGGGGCAAGCCAATTCCATCCTGCTGTTGTCTCTGTTGACCATTGGTGGGTGGTGCAGAAAGGGGGGGAAAGGAAGATTCTTGAATAGATCCAGCTCTGTTGTAGTTGTGTGACACGGCCTGAAGGTACCTTGATGGAGGTTCTGAATCGATCCCTAGTGATTCAAAGGGTGGAATAAGAGGATCAATGAGGCTTATGTCTTCATCAGCAGGGATCTGGTGTGCAGTAGAAGATGATGGCAAATGATCGGGTAATCTACTACGCCCTGGATTAGCGCTCTCCAAACTAGCTTGAATAGCCATGCTAAGTTGACTCTCTGGAGAAGAATCTTGGTTGATGTTTCTTCCCCTTCCTCGTCGAGGTCCTGATTCATGGGACCTTCTATATATAAAACTGGTAGGTATCTACAAGCAAACAAACAAATGTAGATAAATCAATAATATAGATTAGAGCAAGCATGAAAAATAGTATTTAGCTCCCCCCAAGCCCAGCCCCGCCCCCACCTAAAGTTTATGCATCTATAGAAAGGAAAAGATAACCACTGATCAAAAGCATAGAAAGAGACCTGTAGAGCAGAATTACGCTTTGATCTGGACAAGCGGCCTCCATGTTCCAAAGCATTATGCCTCTGCATTGCAAGAGCGGAAATATATAAGGGAGCCAGTTAAACATAAGAAACATTATAGAAAGCCAGAACAACAATAGTGAAGTCCTCATTAATCAAAAACTCATGCAAATGTAACCTTAAGTTCAGCTTCAGACTGAAACACCATGAACTTTTTTGCAAGGCATCCTTCATCTTCACACAAGTAGTGATTTTGACGGAAGTGTAGCTGCAGCAGTAGATTTATTTACGTAAATAGGGATATCCTGAAAGAGTAAAAAGTCCTGGATATTTAGTAAAAGAGTTCACTTCTTACCTCCAAGTCATCATAATTCCTATAATACTCATAATGCCCGGGGTTCTGCCTGCATCCAATAGGAAGAGTGATAAAATTAACACATTTCTTATCACGAGGTAGTCAATCAAACCCCAAGAAAAATCACTATTTGAGCATTGCTATAACCCAAAACCTCACTTTTGGCAGATATGGCAAGTGTAGTGCTCGGTTGACATATGTACATAAAGCTCGTTATCCCCATAAAATGGATTTCTACAGAATTCACATGTGGGATGGCCCATAAATCCACCTCTTTCACTTTCTGTGCCATCAACCTCCGAGTCACCAGTGCTTATATGCTGATTCAGCTGTGCTTTAGTGTAAAGCCTTTGTTCACAAATAAAAACCTACTCCAACACAATATCAAAAGGATGTTAGAAAATTATAGTTCGACCATGCAATATCAAATTCTCAACGGTGGAATTCAAGTATTCATCAAGCAACATATTACTTAATGAAGACATTTCATTGTGTGATAGTTCAATCATGGCAATATCAAAATATCAAAGGTCGAATACACATTTTCAATACTGAAGAAGGCATGTTTTATTTGTATGCTAGACACAAATATAAATGTCAAACATTGTATATGAACTGAACATCTAGATTCTAGAAGAAAAAATATATTCACTCTCATCCCATGTGCTATTAGATTGTACCGGCAAAAAACTAGACGTCACAATACAACATTGTACAAGACCCATGGCTTGCCTCAACATGTGATTGCCGGCTACCATCTCCTCAACCCCATCCATACAGAAGTGGGAACTACCATAATCAGTTAAGGAAGCAAATTTCTTGTATAAAGATGCTGCCACATGTGTATCAGGATTTTCTACTCATAGCAAACGAAGTTCTCATGACAATGAAACGCTCGAACACAAAATCATGGATAAAACAAGGATCAAAACAATCATTCTTTGCAGTCAACATAAACCTTCTACTCACTAAGATGAATAAGTAATATCCAGTAGTCAAAGAGTATGGTATCCACAAATTATAAACCACCACAGCTGAATAGTATATAATTCCATAACAGATTGTCAAAAATCACCTTTCTGCCTTCCAAACAAAGCCGGCACATCACCAGCCTGTGTTTATGGTATAAGTGACCCTTTAGCTGTTCAAGGTTCCGGAAATTAGCTTTTCTCCTAGAACCATCATTCTGATGTTCCTCTTTGTCACAAACACTACAGGAGAATGTGCACATTGCTTTGATCATCCTGTAGTGGTCAACATCATCGAAAAAGGCTTGAGTAGCCTCATGATACCAGTAAGATCCAATTTTACCTTCCCTTACATCTACTGGAAGGGATGAGAAGTCAATATTTCTGGTATAATCTCCCAATGCCTGCAAACAATAGGGAAACAAATTGATATGATATCACTTTTAAAACCAGTTTTGTCCCAATTAACGATCTCTACCAAACATAATCTATCAAATCCAACGGAATAATGGATAAGAAAAATATGCAACCAAGTAATGTACAAACGAGCATGGATATATGTAGATAGTAAAGGTAGCAGACCGCAATCAACAACGAAGATAGGCAAATAAAACAAACCTTGGTGATGAAGACGACATTGCATTCCGTTTTGCAGATACAGCAACATCGATCTTCGCAAACATTACGAAGACGAACAACACAGGTGGAGCAAACATCCTTGTGAGCACAAGGCCCATAAGCCACCCACTCGAGAGGTTCGGCACACACAGCACAGCAATCATCCATTATTTTTTTTTCTAGATTGGATTGAAAAGTTGTCGGAGGAACGAAATCGACCGGATCTAAAGATTTAGCGTTGACGGAAGATAGAGAGAGGAATCAAGTGATTAAGCGGTGAACTGCGATTCTAGGGCTCCTGAGAGAAGGCCGAATTGGGGGGAGGAATCTGATCGTCAGCCAAGAAGAAGATCAAGGCGGCTGACGATCTCGATTGGAAGTTGCAGAAACCGAGGAATCAAAGAGTTGAAGGAGCGATTAGGGTGTGAAAGTCTGAGAGGGGGATTACACCGCCAGTCTGCCACAAAGAATAGGGTCTCTCCGTTCCCCTGCGAAGTTCCCTGGTTCAAATTTATTCGTCACGGCTATATCTTAATCTAATAAAAAATTATACTAAAACTGAAATAATTGATGTAATTTTATGGATAAATAATAAAGATTTATATATCAATAGTTGAATCTCTCACGGACGGTAAGAATATCTTTATATAAAGATTTATAACTATTATCTATAATTATTAGATTTTATCATAATAATTACTTTCTTATTATTTACTGATACGATAAAATTAAAGATATTTAATTTAATAATTAAAAATTAATTAAAAATATCAGTTTTCGAATACATATCAGCTAAGAAGGGTGGTGTTTGATCATATTACATAAATTGTGATAAATTTTCTTACAAAATTCGAATCTTATATATATGTAGGTTATATTTTACTTATAAATATTGGTATAAAATACATATTTGATTTGAAGAGGTGTGATTCGATAATATAATTTGAGATCAAATTTATTGTATATTTTAAAATTAAAAATAAACATTATTTTTAAATACATGATAGAAAGAGGGTGTGCTTATTAGTTATTACTCAGACAAATTTATTTTAAAAAATCACAATATTACGTGCAGTTAGGAATTAGGATTGAATAATTAAATCCGCAGTTGCTTCAAAAGTTAAATATTTGGACATTCATACAAATATTTACGTAATTATGTCCATGTTTGAACACGACCGGTTGCCATAAGCCTGACGTCATCATTATACCTTTGTGCCCAAGGAAGGAAGGCACGTTTCGAGTCTGACAGGCGCCATTGAAGAAAAAGAGCAAAAATGAAGGAAACAGGAAGCTCAATGTGGAAAACTTTGACTCGGTTCAAATGGAGGAAACTGGAATAGTTTAACTTATCTCTAATGCACTTGTTACAGATCAACAGGCCAGTCAAAAACATCGTGCCCAAGATCCACTATGCCCTATGGAATTCATAGTTAACACAAATTGATCGGAGAAACTGTTCTTCCAACAAGCACCGTAGTTCATAAAATGTCAGCTTACATATTTTTGTTCTTCCAATTCATGGGCACAGTCAATACCCCTTTCTTACTCTCAACCATACAGGCTCTTACATATTTTTGTTCATCCAATTCATGGGCACAGTCAATAACAATTGCACAAAATTGTCACTCCTCTTCTTCTAAACTCAGTAGTCAATCAAAACCTTAAACTGCAAAGCTTGTCAACAGAGACCAATTCAGCTGTGATTACAGCAATGCTTGGCTACAAGTAAATGGTTTTCTGGAGATATGCTTTTAGGCACGTAGTTGACAAACGCAGCTTTCGGTTCGCGCTCCTTAATCCACATCAGTCTCCCCATGTCAATGATATCCTTGCACATGAACCCCACGGCAGCTCTGTCCGCTGCGTTCATCTTCTTGATCTCTTCTAACCCACTCGAGTTCTCATCATATTCATCTTCATTACCACTGAAACCACACAATTATGAGACGGGTGATAACTGATCCGTGACTTTTTAGATTAAATGGAATAATGAAGTAGGTGGCATAGAAGGCATTACATGTGATTTAATGTTTCACTGTCTTCGACAAGTCCAACAACTGAGTCATGTTTAGCGTCTACTGCCCAGCTAGTGAACCAAGTCATTGCATGGAAATCTTCTTTGCTGATCCCCAAAGTTGATAGATAAGCTTTATCTGTCAAGTCCAAAGTGTATAATGAGAAAAGAGTACATACATAAAGTTAAAGACAAATAAGGAAGGGGCAAAAAAACAGAAATGGGTCACTTGTGTAGTGTTTCCACTGGCAAAGATGATGGCAACATGTTGCTATGGCCAACCCACATAACCGAGGACTAGCGCCTTGTTCAGTGCTATTATTGGTTAGACAGCATCTTAGTGTTAAATCTGTAGCATCCACAGTAATAACCGTTAGATTTCAAAAATCGGAATACCAACTTATCCTATTAGAAATAAAATGGAAGAATTTGAAGCACCTGTTGCAGGTCCACACAGATGTTTGCCAATGGCCAGGTATGACACTCCCTTCAGCGACTCCACAGCGTTAAGGTTTAAGTCTTCAACTGCATTGTTCATACAAACATCACACCATATCATGACACGATAACAGCCACTTGGAACAAAATTGTTAGATGTTCTATGAAGTTTATAGTGATTGCAAGACTATTGGAGGTTAACCATTCAAAAAAAAAAAGACTATTGGAGGTTATTTCAACTAGCACGTTAAAAATACGAGTATCAATATCATATCTGGGACTCAGGCTGCACCTATGAGTTTAAATACCATAGAATTTCACTTCAACTTGGTTGACTTAGGTGTGCCCTGTTATTAGAAGTTGGCTCGTTGCCTAATCTCCTCAAACTCCCAAGATTAAGATCAAAAGGATGGCTAAAATCCATAAGAATAATCCATGTCCATTGTCATTTATACAGGCAGCTAACGCATGCAACAGGTCTTGAAAATTGTGAAAATATAAGGAAAATCCATTACTCCATGACCTCTGCTAATCCATAATAACAGTTCATCAATATCAAAAGAAGCTCTTGTAAATGCCTTACTGTCAATTCTTAATCGTTCCAACTGCAACTGATCTTTCTGTCGCAGGCTCCGGTCTGCCTAGAAGTGACATATTATCAAGTGGCAGTTTAGACCCTCAAATTAGTTTAAAAGTTGCTCAAACACCTGTCATGTTCAGATCCATAAGAAAAAACATCCGAGATCTTACTAACTACTAACCTTTAGCTTGTATGCCTTCCGTTCAACTAAAAGGACTCTCTTGATCCCGTAACAATCTGCTAGTGTTTGAGTCAAGTAACCCCTCCCAGCTCCAAATTCAATGACTGCAGGGACATCATTTTGTCCCTCAGGTGAGTGTGAGGAGTCAAAGTGATCCCTTTGCGACATCTTTGAAGAGTTCTTCAACACCCCAAATTCCTCTAAATTCCCAAGAATTGATGCTTGTTGCAAGACATGTTTCTCTTCATAAGGTATCTTCCTGCCAGCAACATACAAACAATTATATTAAACAGAAAGCAAAGGATCTAAACAACCCTAATTCAGTTGTAGCCCAAAACAAGTAGATAAATACAATAAGGTCTAGGTATGTGTATAGAAAACCGATCAAACATGATAATAACAACCCAAAACACTGAAACTAAAAGGTTACTACTGAAACTAAACGGTTGTGTCACAATTCACCAAACTAGTGTAACTTATACAAGATGGCCTACTTTTGCAAATAAGTTTTGAGTTCGACTTTCCGCCATGCTTATGTCACCCAAAACATGATAATAACAACCCAAAATACTGAAACTAAACGGCCACTACTGTTCGACATGGGCATAAAGAAAACAACCAAGAGAATCACTTGCACACATAAGTTAACTGATTGTGCCGCCCTTCACAAAACTAGTGTAACTTATACAAGATGGCCTACTTCTGCAAATAAAGTTTGAGTTCACTTTTCTACCATGTTGTTCTTGAGCTTAAGAAAAGCATACTGATATACTAAATGTATATATATTATATATTCCATGCAAAAGAGAGAATCATACCGGTCAACCTCTCCTTTGATCCACATATCACAAGCATTTGGGGATTTATATGAATCCGGGATGTTGCCACAAATGGCTTCATGAGTAGCCTTGATTTTGTTTAATAAGTTGGTGAACTGAAGAGCTGGCATACTATGTACGGCCTTCCTCTTCAAATCAGAACTTAAATCTTCTTCTTCACCATCCTTCAAATCATGGGCACAATTAATACCCTTTTGATAATAAGGCTGAGCTGACAAAGATCGAGCTTGTTTGACTGATGGGCATTTCTTTATATGCTTTTCCAGCTTCTCTTTAAGCACAGAACTATAACACAAACAAACCAAATCCCAACCAAAACTGAATTGTGTGAGCAAAAAACTCTAAATTTCTTGTTTTCAATAATCAGTATAGAAAAGGGAAAGTAAATAACTGGGATGGATCAATTGAGCAAGGCACCCACTGGCCATCTTCCCTCTTTAGATGGTTTCCACAAAACCTAATTGAAAAGTTCAAACCCACAAAAATTAGCAAATAACAAAGCAGCTGTAGAACATAATATCACAGAAAAGAAGAAGAGAATAATACAAACAAGGAACCATCCAACGGAGAAATTGAGCAGAATCTTCTTTTCTTCGCCACCCAAAAATTGCACTTTTCCTTCTCCGTCTTACATCTCTCTTTTATCTCCGCCATGGCTGATTTCCGCCGGTTTCCTCTTTCGGTGGCGCATAGGCGCCGGAATGTCTGAAACTAGTCTTAGCTGATGGAAGTCTTCAGGCCCAATTTTCGGCTCAGGCCCAATAGTCTTTTTTTCCAAATGGGAAGAGAGAGCAGGGAGTTTTTAGTAATTTAAGTAGGGAGGATGAAAGCTATAAAGACAGTCAAGCCAAGAGAAAAAACCCTAACTCTCAGAGGCGCCGAATAGCGAAGATGCAGATCTTTGTGAAAACACTAACCGGGAAGACGATAACCCTAGAGGTTGAATCTTCCGACACCATCGACAATGTGAAAGCGAAGATCCAAGACAAGGAAGGCATCCCACCGGACCAGCAGCGTCTCATCTTCGCCGGCAAACAGCTAGAGGACGGTCGTACCCTCGCCGACTACAACATTCAAAAGGAGTCTACCCTCCACCTGGTGCTCCGTCTCCGTGGTGGCGCGAAAAAGAGGAAGAAGAAGACTTACACCAAGCCAAAGAAGATCAAGCACAAGCACAAGAAGGTGAAGCTCGCTGTTCTCCAGTTCTACAAGGTGGATGATTCTGGAAAGGTTCAGAGGTTGAGGAAGGAGTGCCCTAACGCTGAGTGTGGTGCCGGTACCTTCATGGCCAACCACTTCGATCGTCATTACTGTGGTAAGTGCGGTCTTACTTATGTTTACCAGAAGGCCGGTGGTGATTGACATTTCAGTAGAAATGTTGTTCTGAGGTTTTGATTTAGATTTGCGTTTTGGATTTTCGATTTCACTATGTTCAAGTTACAATGATGAATGCCAGTTTTTTTGTGAAACCGAATTCGCAATTTCGATGGTAGTTTAATGCTGAATGGTCTTTTGTTTCTATAATGCTTGGTGAATCGAATCCATACATTGTCGATAAATTTGTGGCATATATTTCATTTGCATTGCACGGAATTGCATGCACTTCATTAGGGTTTCTTGTTTATTGGGACTTAACGGTCTTCTGTTAAGAAATACGGTATTTGTATACAGGCCTGGACGTGTGAGTGATATCGAACCGAAGCCTCGGGCTATAGATAAACTGGGTATTGTTATTCAATTGGAATGGGGCACCCAATTGTTTGGTTAAGCCTCTAGAGGTCTTTTGTGGGGTCACGAAGGTAAGGGCACGGGGGTTTGGAGTTACGGACCCTACGGTTCTCATGGTTGAGTTACGGGAATGTTGCATGGGCTAAGGTTGGCTTGGGAGAGGGGTTCGGTTTGGTTTCCGGGTTTTAGGTTTCGGGTTTACAATTGGGAGTCGATCTCTTGCACTCCAAAATTTGGGTTTCGGGATTCAGAGTTGAGAGTCTCTCTTGCACTCCAAAATTTTCCGTCACTGCCCACTTTTGCTAGTATGGTGCTGAGAGTCGCTCTCTTGCTACTCCAAAAATTTCGGTCAAACCGCCCACTTTTGCTAGTATGGTGCTTCTGTTACGACTTGTTTAAAAGAGATTGAATTATTTAGGTCTTTGTCTTTTGAACTACCTATTCGTTTCATGTAGATCCTCATAGCATGTGCGGAATACTTAGCCATATTTGATTTATTTGATTTATTGAAAGCGTGAAAAACTTTACTCCCAAGCAATGTGGAGAGATTGATGATCCAGTTCGATAATCAGTTTTAAATACTGTACATACATACGATTCTTTTCTCTATCAATACACAAATAAAGATTCTGTTTGTTCTGCCAAACATATCTGGAATAATGGTTACATTTTGCCTGATAAGTTTGCTTGAATGTTCCTGATTGCATGAGGGAACAACTTTGAAAGAGCTAACTTTACCTTCATAAGAAGTATGTAGATTCCATAGCATGGGACGTGGAAAACAGCCAACCCAATATACCTGCAAAAAGTTCCAAGATAATAAGTTTGTTCATCTATTTCTAATATGTTCATGTAACATGAAGGTTGCACTTAGTGTATTTACCATAATGGTGCAAAAGGAGTCGCAAGCTCGAGGAAAGGGTACGGCCACCATGTGAAACCACAAGCATGAAGAACCCATTGAAAAACAATGTAAACCACGCTCCATAACGCAAAATGGGTGAAGCCAAACCATTGGAATGGCTGTAAATTGCATTCAAAAGCTTATAAGATGGACAAGATTATGCAAACCATAAAAGAAATCGAGCAACAATCATGATATAGATTCTGATACTCACAAGATTATTGAGAGCAGAGTCGATGATCAAGAAAACAGCGTTCAGGGAGTGGATGAATCCAATCAACTGACAAGGACAAATGCAAAGATGTAGTTAGTTTATAGCTTTTGTTAAGACTAGCTGAAAATAACGAAATTATGTATGAAAGGGAAGAAAACTCACAAGAGTGACCTTAAACCCCTTTCCCCCTGATTCCATTGGAACAAGAACACACCAAAATACTAGGTCTGTAAGGATAACTGCACCGGCCGAAATCTGAGGAAAGGTTCAAAGAATTAAGGTTCCGATATCAAATCTTGATATGATGCATTTATCTCTCAAACCCGATGAGCCTACTCTTTTCCAAGTTTTAAGTTCCAATATAGGTCTTAATAAAAGCAAGCAGTAGAGCAGCACCTGATATATTGTGTGCATAAAATAACCCAAGAATCCCGCTCGCTCATGTTTTTGCAAAATGCTCGAGGCTTTCTCCTTTGTAACAAAACTTGCAGTAGTAGGTAAGCTCGTCTCTTCTGGATCGGAGTTAAGAAATTCATCTTTCTCTTCTTTAAGTGAACCTCTCTCTGCATATGACCAGCATCCGTGAGCAGATATGATGGTGCCAACCTACATGTATAGTTGAATACAAAGACACAAGTGTCATCATTTATGTATCTTTTTTAATTCCACTGCTTCAATGTATTAAGAATCTCGGAAAAATTAGTCAAGGATCATGAAAAACACCAGAAATTAACTCATGTATGCACTATAAGTCTGAGGAACAATGATAGACATACCGCAAAGTAAAGCATAACTAGTGCAAATGTCCACCTGCAGACCAATTTCAATTGAATCAGTTGAATGTTTTTCAACAGAAAGTCCTACACAAAGCAAGAACTGCAAGACAATAATGTCAATTTTTAATCAACTATTTCGTTTCTCATCATCTTTGATACAACTTCAAATTACATGAATCCCCGGAATGACCATAGCAAAATACTCCATTTTTGTAAATTAATCCACAGCGAATTTCTTCAGGAAGCAAAAATCATCTGGGTTTTCAGCACCAATTGTAATAATTGATGACAATCTACAAAATCCCCCTTTTTAAGAAGCAACCTATACAATTATACCAGAGAAATTAACTGCTATGCGAGTAAAGAGGAGTTGGGAGATCATACTGTGTGTAGAAGTAGAAAGCCAAAAGGCCATCAAGAACAACCATCTGGTAAAGCAACCAAGCCATGGTGAAGAACACCAAAGCTCTATAAAGAAGAAGCCATTTAGGGTTTAGCCCTTTCCAGCAAGGAATCCACAAACAGCCATATCCTAAAGGATCATTAGATTTCATCTTCTTCTTTATCCAAATCCCACATATTACAGCAGGGAGAGCGATTATCAAAGCGCAAACAGGTACTTGCCATCTCCACCAGTAATCAAATCCACCAGACTTACCCATTGAAAACTGAAAACCCTAACCAGTTGCTTGCTAAATGTCCAACCTCCACTTTTCCTTTGTTGATGATGGATCGACTGGGGTAATGAGTTTTGCTGAAATTGAGTAAATTTTGAAGGATTGTAGAAGAATGCGGAGGAGATTGATTGGGAGTATTTTTGAAACTGGAGTTGGATGACAATTTATTGTAATAAAATTGGAAATAGTTGACTATCTTATTCGTGAATTTAAATTGGTGAACTCGGATAAAAAATGGACCAAAATATTCTGTTCATATTCGGATTTGTGCGTAACAAATATCAATGCCACGAGGCCCGGACTTGTAAACTTATCATGTTGACTTCTTTACGTTACTTCAGATATGTATAAATCTATATTTCAGGTTTTTAAGTATTTAACACCTTTTAATTCCCCCCACCAATTCACTAAAGTGTCTATGATGTGATCGAACTCGATTCGAACACGAGGATCCACCGGCACAAGTTCACACTCGGATTGGAATCGGTGAAATAAAACTACTTTTTTTTTGGATTTTGTGTTTTTGGATATGAAGAGCAAATTCTCTCGGCCTCTCACTTTGAGAATCCCTCAACTCGAACGAACTACCCTTGGAATCTCACTTTGGGGTTCGAACCTTCGTTCCTCGGCCTCTCACCTCTGATACCACTTGATGCGCTCTTCGTCAGTTGAACGCAAGGATCCACCGGTGTTGTTCCTTCTTTTTATGTATTTTTCGATTTATATGGGATATGTCAAGCAAGGAATCGTCCAGCCTCGCACCTTGGATCTCCTTGGCTCGAGATCGTCTTTCCTCGGAATCTCACTTCAAAAATTGGATCTCCTTCATCCTCATAGCCTCGCACCGTAAGGAAACCACTTGGCCTCTCACCTTGTGGGTTTCGAAACTTCGACCTCTCACCTTAGTCTCTAGGTTTGTTTTTCTTAAAAGCGAAAACACAACTTTTGTTCGACTCAATTCTCTATTCTCCCAAAACTTGTGTAGGAGAAGGCCTTATATGGGCTGAAAATTCAGCATCAACTCCCCACAATAATGGCTTACAAGTAGTTCAAGAGTTGTGATAAATGAAGGCAAACCAAGGGTCTTTCAACCAACAACTTCAAGCAAATAAATGGCCTAAAAATCATAAATATGACCGGCCAATTAAAGCTTCAAGGATAAAAAACGTGGCTGAAAAGAATCCCAAATAAAAGTGGTTTTAATTCCTTGAAATAAAAAAAAACAAGCATGACACATAAAATAAAAAAGGTTACGTCTAAGGTTTTAAAGTGATCCGGCATCCTCAATCGCCTCAAGTATGTTCACTAAGTGATAGTCATGGACGTCTCAAATGTCGGAGCTCCGAAAGGGTGGTAGGTCAGCAATCCATACAAGTACCGTACTTGCTGCAATGTAGGGTCATTTTCACCCTCTTCCTCTTGCAATATCGACTTTGAGTAAACTAGAAAGTTGTAGATATTGAAAATACCTTTCAAAGTAGTACTCATGGGTATTTTAATTCCAAGTATTGCCTCAGTTATAGGTGATTTATTGAGAGTGCGCAAACCTGACAGCTTAGCCGGGGAGAGTGAAAATTGGCTTGCATTGGGCATGCTCGGAGCAAGCTTTTTCGGTTTGATTTCAATAAATTTTGGCTCAGTTTTAGGCATGACCTCCAACACATAACTATTGATTTTGATAAGTTTCGGCTGACTTTTGACTTGGACGGTTGGTGACAAAACGAATGGTTTCGGCATATTGACGATGATTTCTTTTCCGGTGATGATCACATCAGTCTATCCATTTAATTATATTATTCTTCTATAAAATTTTTCATATATTTTATTATTTTATCTACGTATAGACTCTCATCAACTTATAATTTTTACAACCTAAAAATATACATTATAAATGATAATTCACTAATTATATTCATTAACTTAAATTTTTTTAAAAACTAAATTAATATTTTAAAATACATATATTTAAAATAAAAAAAATAATCATATGAATTTTGAAAATCATGTTTTTTTAACTAATACAACCATATTTTATTACTTAAATCAAAATAAGGTATACAATACTTAGACATAATTAAAAAAAACACCTAAAAATGCTTAAATCAAAATATAAAAGACAATACTTAATCCAATACAATACAAATATATATAATTAAAAAATAAAAAATACAATACACATCCCAATACACATAATTAAAAATAACACATTAAAATGCTTAAAAATATGTAGATTTTTTAAAATAAGGTAAATGTATTACGTATGGGTATCACATAAAAATAAGTCCTACATGATAATTTTTTTTAAAAAAATAAAATAAAATAAGAAAATAACTTTCTAAATTTTATTTATCAAATGCCAACATAATTCTCAGTCGTAAATAAAGTAACACGTGACACAATCTCAACGTTTTCTATGTAACCAACCAAATAGGATCATGTATCACCTTTTGTCATCCTTAAATGTCTAGTCAAAAGTGCTCTAGCACCTCACTCAAAAAGTACCAATAAACATGACCTAAATAAACTTGACAATTTTCTTGGCGGATGTAGACTATGTCAAAAGTTGAACCGACCCGTGAAACCGATCGGATAAACCCAAATTCGACCCGGTTCCGAAAATTTTGAAAAAACAAAATATTTGAAACCGACCCGCTTGAAACTGATTTAATCCGGAGTAATAAATGACTCGAAGTAAGCCAACCCGATTGTCCAAAGTAACCCGATCTGATATGCTTCGATAACCCGAAGTAATCGACCCGATATGACCTGATATTACAAACTAATATAAGTCTCGTTTAATATGAGTTATGTAACTAATGAGTCAAATGCTATTGCAAATTAATATGAGTCTCGTTTATAAATAAAACCATATTGCAAATTAATACAAGTCTTGTTAATAATGAAACGATATTGAAAACTAATATGATTCTCGTTTAATATGAGATATTTAACAAACAAATGAAACGGTATTGCAAAATAATAGGATCAATTGAGTAACTATGCCTTTTTTATATTTCAGTCTATTAACTAGACCCCTCCCATTTTCTTATTAGGTAAGTGTACCCCTTTTTTTTACCGTTAAATCACACTTCAGACCTAGTGTAACACCTCAAGTTCTGAAAACTCGAAGCGCTACGGGCTAGGACCGCACAACGGGTCCCGACCCTCAGAGTAGCAGCAGCAAACGGATCTTACAACAAGGCACATACGAATGAAAACCGAAACTCAACATAAAACCAAAGGTTAAAACAAAGGAAACGTAAAAGACTCGCAGCCAACCGAGTTCAAAACAGAAGGGAAACAACAAAAGAAACAAAAACCCGATCCCGTCCTATAATGTACGGGAATCCCGGCTGACCACACCATTCGGATCACTCAACAACATCCTGAATCTACGAAACATCTACAACGACGGTATAAACCGTTAGCTAACAATATAGATACTAACAAGAGCGTAAAGGCACAAACACACATAAGGTAAAGAAAACACATAGCATGCTTGCACACAACCGGTTATTATCTTTCATTAAGGTTATCCATTACTAATTCAACTTCTTTTGTCACAGGAAAATCTCTCGAAACTCGCCTCCGCTTCCGTCTACCAATAGGAATAGATCAATACTATCCGTTACCTACGGGTCTGGGTTTCAAGATCACATTCTAGTTTCTTGTAGAACTAGACAAGTGGTCACCGCCCGGTTATAATACACTTGGGCCAATTAAGGGTAACAAAGGGTGAATCATATTTCCAATTATCCGTTATAAACATGATAACAACACAAACAAGCCAATACAATCCAACTAGTATGCGGAATGAAGCTAAGTCCAAAGGACTTACCTCACTCAAAGGTAACACAAAGGCTCAACAACAACTCAGTAAGAGCTCAGTTTCCCTCAGGAAAGGAGCAAGGAAAGCCTGTACGAACAAGCAACACGGATCAAGAACGAAACGGTTGCTAGAAGTCTATAACTTCTAGTCTCAAGGATCTTCTAAGAGATCTCCACAAGCTAAAGGCTCAACCTTAGTCTAACAACAACTCAGGGGACAAGGAACAACCATAAGAAACCAAGAAAGGAACGAGGAAAGGAATGAAGGAAGCAACTCACCAAAGACGGGAGTTACTGCAGATAAAACCGCAGGGGCGGTGGAGCAAGGCGCAGGGGCGGCTTGCCACGGGGCGGCACGTTAGAGGCGTGGGGGCGGATACGGTGTAGAGGCACTGTCGACATCCCGACGATAGCAGAACCACGACAAGGCCGAAACTTGTTCTTCCAATACTCTCAGCCTTCAGAACTCAACCAAGGGAGCCTGTGAACATCAAAGGATCAACATCGGAACACTCCACAAGGATCAAGGCTCAAGTTTGATCCTTGGAGAAGAAGAAAAGAGAAGACGAAAAGGAAAACGAAACACAAGAGAAGCAAGGTGCAGCAGCACATGAACGTGAAGAAGAACAAGGGAGGAAGAACTTACACATTCAGCAAGGACACAAGGACAAGACTGCAACACTCTAGGGTTGAAGGAGACGTAAGAAAGAAACGGTAAAAAGAGGAAAAGACGGGAATATATAGAGACGGCTGGAACGCTAGACGGAAAGGGCGTCTAGGGTTAGAAGGAAGACAAGGAAACCAACCCATAAGATAGAATATCGGATATTCTATCTATGGAAGGAAGATAAAATAAAGGAAAACAGATCGGGCGCGATCTGTCGTAAATCCGCAGGGGCGGATCAACACAGCCGCGGCGGCGGCCTTCTTCACCGCGGGGGCGGTGAAGGCAAAACTCGGATCTTACATCAGATCCCCCTAAAAAGAAGTTTCGTCCCGAAACTTGCAAAAGCCCAACGATCACAACAACACACAGAAACAGAACTGAACTCATATATTCTCACTCGGGGCACGTAACTCAAAACGTCACACAAAAGCGTTCGCACGCAACAAAGGGAAAAACAAAACAAAACGACTAAGCTAACGGTGCAACCAACTCAACGTAAAACTCCGGATAGTTCCTCTAGATACTATCCTCCGTCTCCCAAGTCGCCTCATCAGCTCCTCGCATCGACCACTGTATCTTCATCTTTGGTATGTCCTTCGAACGCAAGCGTCTCGTACTATGCTCTAAGACAACCACCGGGTGCTCTACGAACGTGTGGTCTAGCTCGATCACTAGATCCTCGTGGCTGACGATGTGTCTCGGATCTGGTATGTACTCTCATAGCTAAGACACATGGAAGACTGGGTGAACACCCTCGAGTCTCGGTGGCAAAGCCAATCTGTATGTTCCCTCTCCAACGCGCTCAAAAATCTCGAACGGTCCAGCATAGCAGGGACTCAACTTCTCCTTGACACCGAAACGTCTGACGCCTCGTGTCGGGGATACTCTTAACCAAACCTGAGCTCAAACTCTGAACTTCAAGGGTCTGCGCCTCTTATCTGCATAGGACTTCTGTCGACTCTTTGCTGCTAACATCCACTCTCGGATCACTGCTACTCGAGCCATGTCGTCCTGAATCTACTCGGGTGCTACTCTGCTAGCACTACTAGGCTCGTCCCAACACAACGGTGTACGGCATCTCTGTCCGTATAAAGCCTCATAAGGAGCCATCCTGATCGATGCGTGCCAACTGTTTTTATATGAAAACTCCACCAAAGGAAGGTGATCTGACCACACCTATCCCCAATCTAACACACAAGCTCGTAACATGTCCTCCAAAGTCTAGATGGTCCGCTCAGATTGACCATCGGTCTGAGGAAGATAAACAGTCGTAAACTACAGACTCGTACTTAGGGCGGCATGAACCTGCTGCCAGAACCTCGAAGTGAACTGCCCGTCTTTGTCAGAGACTATAGTCCTAGGTACTCCATTAAGTCTCACTATTTGTCTAGTGAACTCCTCTACCAATCGACTTACCGGCCAAGTTTCCTTGATCGGAATGAAACGTGCGCTCTTCGTCAGTTGATCTACTATGACCCATATAGCATCAAAACCACGACTCGGTCTCAAACCGGTCACAAAATCCATAGAGATATCTTCCCACTTCCACTGAGGAACGGGAAGTGGGTGTAGCTCGCCTCCTGGTCTATGATGCTCGATCTTGACCTACTGACAGACACACTGAGCTACATATCTCGTCACATCTGGCTTCAGACCTCCCCACCAGAAAGAGCGTCTGATATCCTGATACATCTTACTCGCACCAAAACCCCATCAGCACCAACTGCAAATTGTGGTGCCTTTCCGCGAGACATCCGGTGTCGGATCTGCGTCAAAGCTAGACAACTCTCCTTCTTCTGTCGGATTTCGGCCAACATATCACGTACTATCTTTAAGGTGGACAACTGAATGTCGGAATCCGAGAAGTGGATATCCATCTCTAGCCATTCCAAATCTCACTGTAAATGTGGCTGAGCTGTCAGTCTAGGGATCGCCATTTCCCAGGGAGTCTTCCTACTAAGGGCATCTGCTACCACATTAGCCTTTCCCGGGTGGTATAAGATCTCAAGATCGATGTCCTTGATCAACTCCAACCATCTACGTTGGCGGTTATTCAACTCCCGCTGAGTGAATATGTACTTCAGACTCTTATGGTTTGTGAAAATCTAACACGTAGCTCCGTACGGATATTGTCTCCAAATCTTCAAGGCGTGAACCACAACAGCCAACTCAAGGTCATGGGTAGGGTAATTCTCCTCGTACGTCTTCAGCTATCTAGACGCATAAGCAATCACCTTACCCCTCTGCATCAAAACACATCTCAAGCCTAGTTTGGATGTGTCGTTGTAAACCACAAAATCCTCAATGGCATCTGGCTGAGCTAGGATACGAGTAGAGGTCAACCTCTTCTTCAGTTCCTCAAAACTCTGCAGGCACTGCTCAGACCATACGAACCTCGTAGACTTCCGCATCAAGGAAGTGAGCGGTTGGGTGATAACTGAAAAGCCCTCAACAAAACGCCGGTAGTAGCCTGCCAATCCTAAGAAGTTGCGAACCTCCTTGACGTTCTTAGGAGGCGGCCATGATGCTACTGACTCGATCTTCGCCGGATCTCCCTTGATCCCTTCAGCTGAAACGATGTGACCAAGGAATGCTACCTCGGACATCTACAACTCACACTTAGAGAGCTTGGCACAGAGCTCTCTATCTTGTAAGACCTGAAGAATGATCCTCAAGTGTCCAACATGCTCTTCTCTACTACGAGAGTAAACCAGAATGTCGTCAATGAAGACAACTACAAACTGGTCTATAAAGTCGATGAATATGCTTTTCATCAACTCCATGAAGACTGCAGGCGCATTCGTAAGCCCGAATGGCATCACTACAAACTCGTAGTGTCCATATCTGGTCCGAAATGCCGTCTTGGCTACGTGCTGCTCTCTCACTCTCAACTGGTGATACCCAGATCACAGATCGATCCTCGAAAACACAGAAGCTCCATGCAGCTGATCCAAAAGATCATCGATACGGGGCAGTGGGTACTTGCTCTTGATCGTCACCTTGTTCAGATCTCGGTAGTCGATATATAACCTCATTTACCCGTCTTTCTTCCTGACGAAGAGAACTGGTGTGCCCCAAGGAGATACACTAGGGCGGATGAAGCCCTTCTCTGCTAACTCCTCGAACTGCTTCTTCAACTCAAGCATCTCGATAGGTGCCATACGATAAGGAGCCTTAGAGATCGGTCTCGTACCAGGCTTTAGATCAATGCCAAAGTCTACGCTCCTCTGTGGAGGTAACCTTGATGGTTCTCCAAAGACGTCCACAAACTCGCAAGCTACTGGAATCTCCTCCAAAGTTGGACTAGTACTATCCTTCATGGCATAGCACCAAAAAGCCTCGCATCCTTGACTGATAAGTCTCTGTTAGCATGAAATATTGTGATACTTTAGGCACGTTTTCTAAACGTATTTGATTCATATTGATAGTCTTTGATTAAGCATTGTTGCATATGTGAGCTAGTATTGCCTATATTGTCGATATGGATGTCTACACTAGCTTTATGTTGATTATAGGTGATTGGGATCTATCTCCGAACGGAATCGAGCAAAGAAGAGTTGATTTGATATGTCCATGGATTGAGGGCATTCTTAGGAGCAAAATGGAGTTCAACTTAAGGAATGCACGAGGCTAGGGAAGAATCACGTTCTTGCCCTAAACCACGCTCTAAAATACGGCCGGATTACAAACCACGTTCAGTTCCACGGCCGTGGAAGTATGCAAAGAGAGGCGTGATGCATTCCAGTAACTATTACGGTCGTGGAAACCATGGTTCAAACCGTAACACAAACCACGCTCTAAATTACGGTCGTGGAACCTTCCACGACCGTGATCTTGGCGATCTTTTTCGCCACACTTTGAAGCCACGATCTTTTGATGATTGGGCCGGGCCGACATTTTGCCCTGCCCTATAAAAAGACGGACGAAGGGAGATTCCGTCAGGCCTGCTTACATCTCGCTTTAGGTTTAGCAACACTTACCGGCGTTTGGAGGCATTGGGAGATCTCATTGGAGATCTACGTTCGAGTTTGGATTTGCCCTAATCTCGCACTTGGTGGAGATTATCGTTGGGATTTCCAGATTTCCCGGATTGACGGAAGATTCGGAAGATTCTTGCAAGAAGACTTCTCTTCTTGTTTAGGTTTGATTTAGAAGACGGACTGACATCCCGTTCTTCTTTCTTATCTAATATTGTGTTTATTTGTTCTATTCTGGAATTATTGACATTACTCGTTCTTGATTGTGACTTTGAGATTGTTTTGGAGTTTATTGAAAGTTTTCGGAAGTTTTCATCTTTCTATCTTTTAATTCTTGAATTGATATCAACATGACTGTTATTGGCTAAAAACCCTTAACAATTCTAAGGTGAAGGGTTGATAGTTGTGGCTTAGATGATGATAGATCGATCGTAAACAGATTAGACCTTGAGAGTTTGAGAGAATCGTCGACGAACCCTAAATTACGGGCTGTTCTTGAGTTCCACGACCGTGGAATCTCAAGATCCAACCGTAATTTCCCTTAAGTTTACGAACCTGCTTTTACTTTAATCCAAAGTTAAATATTTGCTTTAACTTAGTTTAGACTTGTCTTTTCTAGGTGGTAGTGAAGCCTCAACAACCTCTACCTCGATTGTGAGTGTCACAACCTCAATCGGTTAAGTTAGTCTTGATCCTTGGATTACAAGTTTGGGTATTTGACATTAATTCTCATCTTTAGAACCTTTCTATATTGAGCCTCAACAACCTGTATAGAGAGTGCCTTGTAGGTGAGTCATATAAGGTTTTTGGAACTTCACCGTACGATTACCTTACTTTAGCATACCTTTGCATATCTCAACTCTGTCTTTATATCAATAGTAAATCTTGAATCGATTGCCACAGCTGGATACTTGGATCTTTAAGATTGTTGTTTTCCCAATATTTGCAAAGCTCTCATATTTACTCGCTTGATAATCTGCAATTGAATTTGTTCCCACCCAAATCCCTGTGTTCGATACTCTGGAATTCTTGCTTAACTACGTCGATCCGTACACTGCGGGTTCGCTGCTTGATTCTAGTTTTATAAATTTAAAGCTTATTTGCACACACCTTTAGGGGCGAACAAGTTTTTGGCGCCGTTGCCGGGGATCTGGTTTCGGCCGAATTCGGTAGCCGTTTGTCAAGCTTGGGAGCTTGCTCTAGTTATTTGATATTACTTTGAGTGCATGCGCAGGTCTAGGAACACCGAAGATCTCTTACCTCTTGATCAAGAGCTAGAGAAAACTTTAAGGCAAAAGCGCAAGGAAAAGAAGATGGCTGAAGAACACGGACGTGATCTTCAAGCGGAGTTGGCGGGGAAGGAAGCTCAACTCCAATGGAACGAGAATCTTCGCCGGGATGAAATGGATCGTCATCAATCTGAAATTAACAAACTACAGGATACGATGTTCCAAATGAGGATAGAGTTAAGTGACCTTAAGAATAAAGGAAGCAAGAAATCCTCAAGAAGGGCATCAAGATCTAGAAGAAGAAGAAGTCATTCATCCGCTGATGATAGTGACTCTTCCATGCCACCACTAGAAGAAATTGATCCCACGGTCAATGCGAATCCTTTTCATCCACAAGGAGCTGCTAATTGCCGTGTTCCACCTAGGAACGCAAGGATCGAACATGTGGACGATGAGCCAAGAACTCTTGGCCAGCGGATGGATCCTACACAACAACCACGCCGTTTGGGCGTGAATTTTGATGCTGAAGATGTACAAGGGTTTAGCTTTAACCCTCAAGTTATTACTCTTGTTCGCCAAAATCAATTTGGCGGGACAAGCGCCGAATCTCCACACCGACACTTGCAAAACTTTGAGTGTATGATGGAGACGATGAGACCGAAGAATGCTACTACCAACAATTACAAGCTCAAGCCTTTCTTCTTCTCTTTGAAGGGGAAAGCGTTGTCTTGGTACCAAGCTCTTCCTAATGGGAAACTAGATACGTGGGAAAGCCTTTCCGTGGAGTTTCTCACCAAATTCTTTCCGCCTTCCAAAACGGCGGAACTTAGAGGTAAGATTAATGCTTTTTCCATGAGACCTAACGAAAGTTTGTTTCAATCTTGGGAAAGGTTTCAGGATTTGCTCTTGGATTGCCCTCATCATGGCATATCCAAATTTGCCTTGCTGGAGATTTACTACAAGGGGCTGGATGCGGGAACGTAATTCAACCTCCAATCCCTCTCATGTGGAACGTTCATGGACATGAGAGAAGATGACGCTTGGGACTTCATTGAGAAGCAAGCAAGAGTCATAGAGAAGTATTCCCACCGGAAAGTGGAGGGAAATCGTGTGGAGCAAGGAGCAAAGCTCACACATGAAGCTCAAAATCAGATTTTCTCCCTCAACAATGAGATCAAGGAGTTGAAGGAGACTATCAAGACCAACTTCCCAAAGCAACAAGGGAAGGATGTTGGTTATTTGGGCAACAACAATGGCGGTGATAACACAAACCGCAACAACAACAACCGGAACAATAACCGGAGCAACAATTGGAATGGCAACAACAACAACAATAACAGCCGGAACAACAATTGGAACAACAGTAGGGGTTCAAGTAACAACAATTGGCGCTCCAATCAACAAAATTCCGGTAACTCTTATCCTTCCAATTCTAATTCACTAACTCCACCTTCCTCTTCCTCTACTCCTTTGAGAAGCCAGGGGCAAACATCAAATGGAGGAAACACTTCGGGAAAGGAGAAGCCCGATCCCATGTTGGAGACGATCTTGGGAAAGCTTCAAGGGTTGGAGAACCGCCTCATCAAGGTTGATGATCAGGTTTCTAAGGTTGATAAAGCTCAAAAGGTTTTAGAAAACCAAATGTTCAACCACGCGGAGGAAGTTCCTAGGAATCAAGGGAAACTTCCAGGAAAGACGGAGGACAACCCTAAGGGAAGGGTGATGGCGATAACGACTAGGAGCGGAGTGACTACCACCGATCCACAGCCTACATTCGTTGAAGTCCCCGTAGAGAAGGACAAGGAGAAGGGGAAAGAGAAGGAAGATGTCTATGTTCCTCCTCCAGTTTACAAACCTCCCCTACCATTCCCTCAATCTAGAGCGCGAGCGCGCCTAGACAAACAATTCGGTAAGTTCATAGAACTCATGAGTAAGCTGCATATTAATATACCCTTCATTGATGCTATTGTAGGTATGCCAGCTTATGGCAAGTTCTTGAAGGAGCTCCTCTCTAACAAGAGGAAGCTAGAAGATTTCGGAGAGGTCAAGATGAGTTCGGATTCTTCGGATCTCATCAAGACCATGAAGGAGAAAATGCCCCCAAAGTTGAAGGATCCGGGGTCATTTTGCATTCCCATTGGAGTGGGAAATGTCACATATGACGCTTTATGTGACTTAGGAGCAAGTGTGAGCATCATACCACTTGCGTTGTGCAGGAAGATCGGTTTAGGCGACCCTAAACCGGTAAAGATGACGTTGTACATGGCAGATCGATCCATCACTCGCCCCGTCGGTATTGTAGAAGACGTCTCGGTCAAGCTAGGTAAATTCTTTGTTCCCATTGATTTTGTCGTGCTTGACATTCCTGCAGATAGTCCGGTCCCGATCATACTCGGAAGACCGTTTCTTGCAACTTCCGGCTGCATGGTCGATTGCAAGAATGGTAGACTCGCTTTTGATATTGGAGAAGAGAAAGTAGAGTTCGTTCTTTCCACTCTAGTGAAGGAGCCAATCTTTGATGAGGATTATTACGATATCCAAGATGAAGAAGGTTTATCTAGGGAGGAGGTAAGTGCGATTCTCTTCAACGATCCTTTACAAAAAGTTATCACTATGAGTCTAACAGATGTAGGGGAAGAAGAAGAGTGCAAAGAGGAAATTGAAGCCTTGGAAGCACAAGAAGAGATGCATGAAGAGGAGTTTGAGAAACTCCACGATGAGGCTGAGAATGTTAGAATCCACGGTCATACCCTGTATTCCACAACCGTGGATTTCACGACCAAAACCGTTCTCCATTCCAGGGATTTACACGGCCGTGGAAGATATAGGGAGCCCGTAATTTTGGCCGTGGAAGAGAGTGATCGGGACACTTCTTCAACTCCTTCTGATTCTTCTCCAACACACTCAATGCCCTTAGAAACTTCTAAGGAGACATCGGATGCTCCTCAAGGATCATTGGAAGCTCCGAAAGTGATGGAACTAAAACCACTTCCTACTCATCTAAGGTACGCTTTTCTTGGACCTAATTCTACCTTTCCGGTTATTGTTAGCTCCGAACTAAGCATAGATGAACATGAACAGCTCATGACTGTCCTTAGGAGACATAGGAAAGCTTTAGGCTATACTATTGAGGACTTAGTAGGAATTAAACCCTCCCTATGCATGCATAAGATACTAATGGAGGAGGACTTTAGAACTTCAAGACAACCTCAAAGGCGGTTGAATCCGACCATCAAGGCGGTTGTCAAGAAGGAAATTCTTAAGCTTCTTGATGCAGGTATCATCTACCCTATCTCCGATAGTAAGTGGGTGAGTCCGGTTCAAGTAGTTCCGAAGAAAGGGGGGATGACGGTCATCACCAACAAGAACAACGAGCTCATTCCTACCCGAACCGTAACTGGATGGCGGATGTGCATAGACTACCGCAAGCTCAACAACGCAACGCGGAAGGATCATTTTCCATTGCCATTCATTGATCAAATGCTTGAAAGGTTAGCACAACATTCACATTTCTGCTACCTTGACGGTTATAGTGGTTTCTTTCAGATTCCGATACATCCGGATGATCAAGAGAAGACCACATTCACGTGCCCGTGGGGTACGTTTGCTTACAGGAGAATGCCGTTCGGGCTTTGCAACGCCCCAACCACCTTCCAACGGTGCATGATGGCCATCTTCTCCGAATACGTAGAGGAAATCATGGAGGTCTTCATGGACGACTTCTCCGTATACGGTTCCTCTTTTAACGATTGCCTTTCTAACCTTTCTCTTGTTTTACAAAGGTGTGAAGACACTAACCTAGTTCTTAATTGGGAAAAGTGTCAATTTATGGTTAGGGAAGGAATCGTATTAGGTCACTTAGTCTCTAGTAGAGGGATAGAAGTGGATAAAGCTAAGATAGAGACCATAGAGAAACTCCCTCCCCCAACTTCGGTGAAAGGGATAAGAAGTTTCCTAGGACATGCTGGATTCTATAGACGTTTCATTAAGGATTTTTCTAAGATATCAAAACCGCTCACTAATCTATTGATGAAGGATGCAGTTTTTGAGTTCTCGCAGGAATGCTTGGATGCGTTTAACACAATTCGGCAAGCTCTAATTTCAGCACCCATTATCCTACCTCCGGATTGGACTCTTCCCTTTGAAGTTATGTGCGATGCTAGTGACGTAGCTATTGGAGCTGTTCTTGGACAACGAAAGGAAGGGCGAACCCATGCCATATACTATGCTAGCAAGACGCTAGATGAAGCGCAGCTCAACTACGCCACTACCGAGAAGGAGTTTTTAGCCATTGTCTATGCTATTGACAAGTTTCGCTCTTATCTTGTAGGTGCAAAGGTGATTGTCTACACGGATCATGCTGCGATCCGGTACCTCCTTGTGAAGAAAGATGCGAAGCCAAGGCTAATTAGATGGATTCTTCTCCTACAAGAATTCGATCTTGAGATCCGCGACAAGAAAGGTTCAGAAAATTCTGTTGCGGATCATTTGAGTCGCCTAACACATCTAGAGGACGACCATTTGCCCATTGATGACTCCTTTCCGGACGAACACCTACACATCATAGAGGAGTGCATCGACGTGATCTCCAAAGGTAACGAACCATGGTTTGCTGATTTTGTTAACTATTTGGTTTGCCAGGAGATACCACCCGGACTATACTACGCACAAAGAAAGAAGTTCTTTAAGGACGTCCGGGAATACTATTGGAACGAGCCTCTCCTCTTTAAGAGAGGTCCGGATGGCATCATTCGGCGATGTGTGCCGGAAGATGAGATGCAAAGTGTCATCCGTCATTGTCATTCACTACCTTGTGGAGGACACGCTAGTTCGAACAAGACTAGCGCAAAGGTATTGCAATCTGGATTCTTTTGGCCTACTTTGTTTAGAGATGTGCAATCCTTTGTTTCTTGTTGCGATGCTTGTTAAAGAACAGGCAATATTTCTAGAAGGAACGAGATGCCCCTCAACAATATCCAAGAGGTGGAGATTTTCGACGTTTGGGGAGTTGATTTCATGGGACCATTCCCATCTTCTTGTGGAAACCAATACATACTATTGGCGGTAGACTACGTTTCTAGATGGGTGGAAGCAATTGCCTCTCCCACAAATGATGCCATGGTGGTGGTTAAGTTCTTCAACAAGACCATCTTCCCACGATTTGGGACGCCAAGGACTATCATTAGTGATGGAGGTTCTCACTTCATAGCCCGTCGCTTTGAAGCTCTTCTAGCTAAGTATGGGGTTACTCACAAGGTCGCCACCCCTTATCATCCACAAACTAGTGGACAAGTTGAGATCTCAAACAGGGAAATCAAGGGAATTCTGGAGAAGACGGTTTCAAGGACTAGGAAGGACTGGTCCTTGAAGCTTGACGATGCATTATGGGCATATCGGACTGCGTACAAGACTCCCATAGGAACCACACCATACAATCTTGTGTATGGGAAGTCTTGTCACTTGCCGGTAGAGTTGAAGCACAAAGCGTTTTGGGCTATCAAGTGGCTGAATTTCGGCATGAAGGAAGCGGGAGAGAAGCGTCTCCTAGACCTTAATGAGCTGGATGAACTCCGCTTGAACACTTATGAAAACGCTAAGATCTACAAGGAGAGAGCAAAGCGTTGGCATGATAAGCATATCATTCCAAAGGACTTCAAAGAAGGAGATCAAGTTCTCCTCTTCAATTCAAGGCTTCGCCTCTTTCCAGGTAAGCTTAAATCCCGTTGGACCGGACCTTAAGCGTATTTTCCCCCATGGTGCAGTTGAAGTATGGGGTGAAGCGAGCGGAAGTTATAAGGTGAACGGCCAACGACTCAAGAAGTATACGCCGGAACTCCAAGCTGAAGAGTTCGCGCCTTCCGCACTCGAATAAGTGCGAGATTGGTCTAGCTACGGACCTTAAACAAAGCGCTTCTTGGGAGGCAACCCAAGGTATTGCATTTTCGTTTTCATTTTCGATTTATAGTTTAGCTTAGAATAAACGTTTTGCTTTATTTTGCCTCGATTTCTTCCGGTATGTTCGTGTTTTTGGTTGTAGGATCTATGGAAAAGGAAAAGGGAAGGATAATGCTGAAGAAAAGCGACGAAATTTGGACTTTGGAGCTTTACAGAAGGTTCCACGGTCTAAATTACGGTCGTCACAGCTACAGTGACCGTAATTTCCTAAAGCCTTTGAAAAATCACCAAAACCACAGTTCCGTACATTTCCACGGCCGTGGAACACCTCGACAGACCGTGATTTTCAAAAATTTTTCCGGCCACTATATAAGCCACATTCTTCACAAAAACCACCCAAAACCCCTCTTTCCACGACCTAATTGCCGAAAATCCACGACCCTCTCTCAAATCTTCGTTTCCTAATCGTTTTCAACGATTCTTCTTCCTAAACTGAAGCAAATTCAATCACATACAAGATCCAAGCGACGAATCAAGCGGAAATTTACCAACGAACGCACAATTCGGATTTTTCAGTCCGAAAAATAGGTTTTTTTCTCTCCTCTCGATTCTTGCCAATTTGGTTCGTTTTTGTTAGAGATTTTTAGGAAGAACTGATTAAGATTGGAAGAAATTAGACTAGGACTGCCTATTGTGGAGATTGATTGCTGATTTGCTGAGATTTGTGATTTTTTGAGACGAATCACGGTCTTTGGGAGAATTACGGCCGTGGTTCTTGAAGAACAGACCGTAATTTTGAGCAGAATGGATTTTGTAAGGAGAGTTTCGGGGAGGATAAAAGAGAAGAAGAGTGACCAGAATAAGAAAAGGAAGGGTAATCCCTCCTCCTCCTCATCCTCTAGGGCACCACCACCCTCTTCTCCTTCACCTCCATCCTCACCTTCACCTCCATCCTCACCTTCTCACCTTAGAATCCCGACCATACACGACGATCATCTCGATGCACTCGAGAAGATCAAGAAGAGGCCAGTGATTGGCCCTAGATACTTGTTGTTGGAGGATCTAGCTCCTCTCAACATTGTTGATGACCTTACTTGGCTCTTGGATAGAGCCGGACTAGTTGTCTTCTCGGCTATCCGAGAAGACGCCTATGAGGAGATTACACGGGAGGTTGTGACGTCTTTCGAGCACAGCCACGTAGATAGGACCGTCACTTTCCGTCTCATGGAAAGAGACTACCATTTGAGTATCCGTGAGTTTGGGACCATTTTCGGGTTTCATGAGACCTTTAATGGTCGATTTCCGAGTGGCGTTTATGCCAAGGACTTTTGGAAGGAGGTTGCGATGATTTACGCCGACGAGGACCGTTGGCAACCCGCTGATACCAAGGCTAGATTGATATACCATCTAGCCTTGAAGATAGCTCACCGTGTTCTTTCGGAGTGTCTCTTTCCTAGGACGGAGACGCCCCAGAAGATCAAGACGGATGAGTTATTCTTGCTTTACTCCATGCTTTATGGACGCCGTGCTGATTGTGCTACTCTCTTGACTGCTATGATGAGCAAGCTCAAGAACAAGACGAAGGGAAACATCGGATATGGTGGGATAGTTACCCACATTAGGAGCTTTGGTGTTGATTTTTCTGCTTGCACCCGCATACCGGCCGTACCTTTAGGGCTACATACTTTCATGGTTAGGGGTCTCATTTTCCCCACACATAGAGGTCCGCCTTATGCGGGCATGCCTTGGGAGAGTAGGACGGGCAGGGGTATAGAGTGGCTGCCGGAGTACTCCATTATGACGGGACGCCATAATTGGAAGGAGACGTTTGCTGCTATGCATGCGAACAGGATAGTAGCTCCCCCTTATGTCCCACCACCGGTTGTCGAGGAGGAGGATATGGGAGATCAGTTTGAGAGTGGAGGAGGAGCCGAGCAGGAGTTTGGCACGTTTCCGGACCAGCCGGAGGCGGCCCCAGATGTACCTAGACGCTCTCCACGTCCAGCTAGAGCCTCAGGCTCGTCTTCTCGCCGTGCTAGCGTGAGTGAGAGGCCTACGTGGATGACCACACCTCCCACATGGTATGACGCCCCACCTCCTTGGTCCACAGAGCAGCCAGCAGCACCACCACCAGCACCAGCACCATCCGACGCCCCAACATGGTACAGTCAGGCTCCGGGATGGTACGAGCAGATGCCGGATTGGGCCACTGGCCTTTCAGAGAGAGTAGGAGCATTGGAGATCCGAGCCGATGCTAGAGACGGACGCTTAGACGACCTCGACCACATGATGAGGGATGTCTACCGCCAACAGTTTGGGCGGTTCTATGATCCTAGCTTCTCTCCATTCCCGCCTCCGCCAGCGCCGCAGTGATTTGATGCATGACCGTTCGCTTTAGACATACCACCGCCACTTTGTGAGTTTCTTTTTCTTTTCTTTCTTTTCTTTCTTTATTTTGAACATTAGGGACAATGTTCGTCCTAAGTATGGGGTGGGATGTACTAAAAGTTTGTAATAACTCTACTTACTATGTTTGCTTTCATTCGAGACTATCATTGCATGTTCATTATGTGTTGCACGTTTCATTATTGCATTGCATGAAAAATAACTTGAAAAACCCATAAAAATTAAAAAATTTTGAAAATTTTGTGCTTCTAATGAATTGAGATGATTTCTATGATAATCACTACTTGTGAATTGAGTTTAATAACAATTGCATGCTTAAAAGAATAGTGAATTGAAAAGAATTTGAATGAATGAATTTCACCTCTTTTGCAAGTTTCATAATGTGATGAATATTGTCTAAATCATGTTGAGAAATTAAAGTTGAAATCACATTATGAGTTCTTATACTTCTTGTTGAGATGATTAAGGCAATTCAATTTTTCTTTCTTCTTTCTTTTGACCATTTTAGCTCCTCATTAAATTATTAGCCTCCTTTACCTATCCGGGAACTTGGAAAAGTGAATGAAAAAGGCATGTTTGATGTGGGAGGGCCATGAGAGCAATTATTTGCAATCAAAAGAATAGAAATAATTTATAGGTTTGGGGAAGTCAATCATGACGATGAGTAACTCGGCACCATTCACATAGCCGGGTGTTTGTGTCTTGCCAAAGTCGGATTGAGCGATATTCCTAGCGGATTATGGTATGCGCGCTAAGGGTTTGAGGCATCTCATGAAAATTGAGAAACGCCAATCTCCTAGGCTTCGGTTTTTGTGCACCTCTATCCATAACTCCAAAAGTAAAGTCGAAAAATGAAAGGAAGAAGAGCGAAGCTATAAGTTGAAGTGTGCGGAAACCGCAAAAGAAGAAGAAGGTAGTTGTCCACTTTCCCGGATTCATGCACCACATTCCCTAAAAGTTTCCTTCCCTTCCACATTCTAGACCTTTTCTTTGGAAGTCCTTAAGATAAAAAAGAATGTTATATGACTTTGTGATCTAAATTGAAGTTCTTATGATTGATTTTGATAATGTTTGAAGGTTATGATGCTTGTTTAGAAGCTTAATTGATTCATGAGTTTTCTTTGCTTTTTACTCTTTGATTAAGTGTGTGAAAGTTTGATAAACGATTAAAGCAAGGTTTGAGAATGATCTATTCTTTAGAAGGCACATTCATCCAAAAGAAGGTACACATATTTCATCCTAACTCTTGTTTTAAAGGCTTTTGAAAGACCTTGCTTAGGGACAAGCAAGTTGCAAGTATGGGGTTATTTGTTAGCATGAAATATTGTGATACTTTAGGCATGTTTTCTAAACGTATTTGATTCATATTGATAGTCTTTGATTAAGCATTGTTGCATATGTGAGCTAGTATTGCCTATATTGTCGATATGGATGTCTACACTAGCTTTATGTTGATTATAGGTGATTGGGAGCTATCTCCGAACGGAATCGAGCAAAGAAGAGTTGATTTGATATGTCCATGGATTGAGGGCATTCTTAGGAGCAAAATGGAGTTCAACTTAAGGAATGCACGAGGCTAGGGAAGAATCACGTTCTTGCCCTAAACCACGCTCTAAAATACGGCCGGATTACAAACCACGTTCAGTTCTACGGCCGTGGAAGTATGCAAAGAGAGGCGTGATGCATTCCAGTAACTATTACGGTCGTGGAAACCATGGTTCAAACCGTAACACAAACCACGCTCTAAATTACGGTCGTGGAACCTTCCACGACCGTGATCTTGGCGATCTTTTTTGCCATACTTTGAAGCCATGATCTTTTGATGATTGGGCCGGGCCGACATTTTGCCCTGCCCTATAAAAAGACGGACGAAGGGAGATTCCGTCAAGCCTGCTTACATCTCGCTTTAGGTTTAGCAACACTTACCGGCGTTTGGAGGCATTGGGAGATCTCATTGGAGATCTACGTTCGAGTTTGGATTTGCCCTAATCTCGCACTTGGTGGAGATTATCGTTGGGATTTCCAGATTTCCCGGATTGATGGAAGATTCGGAAGATTCTTGCAAGAAGACTTCTCTTCTTGTTTAGGTTTGATTTAGAAGACGGATTGACATCCCGTTCTTCCTTCTTATCTAAGATTGTGTTTATTTGTTCTATTCTGGAATTATTAACATTACTCGTTCTTGATTGTGACTTTGAGATTGTTTTGGAGTTTATTGAAAGTTTTCGGAAGTTTTCATCTTTCTATCTTTTAATTCTTGAATTGATATCAACATGACTGTTATTGGCTAAAAACCCTTAACAATTCTAAGGTGAAGGGTTGATAGTTGTGGCTTAGATGATGATAGATCGATCGTAAACAGATTAGACCCTGAGAGTTTGAGAGAATCGTCGACGAACCCTAAATTACGGGCTGTTCTTGAGTTCCACGACCGTGGAATTTCAAGATCCAACCGTAATTTCCCTTAAGTTTACGAACTTGCTTTTACTTTAATCCAAAGTTAAAGATTTGATTTAACTTAGTTTAGACTTGTCTTTTCTAGGTGGTAGTGAAGCCTCAACAACCTCTACCTCGATTGTGAGTGTCACAACCTCAATCGGTTAAGTTAATCTTGATCCTTGGTGATAACAAGATTTATGACTTAGGATTAGGTAATCATTTAGATAGATTTCTCACTCATTCATGCACGTTTTGGCATTGGTTCATGACGTCTTCGCTCAATTCATGCACATTTCTAGAAAAGACGTCTACACTACCTTTTATCGGTTTTGTAGGTAATTCGGGGATCTATTGGACGATTAATCGATACATTTGAGGGCCAAGCCTCATGATGGTACACATCCAAAGCCTTGGAGGAGCATAATTGGAGCAACAAAGGACACAAAGACCACTATTGGTGCAAGCAATGGAGCAACTCATGGCTAGACGATCATAGCATGCTTCTGTTGAAGAAAATCGACCTACACCCAGGAAAATCGGCCGATTTTTTCCTCTGGGTCGATTTTTAGGCCTTTGACAGCTTAAGCCACGTGTCCCACGATCTCTTGTCCGGCCTTGCTCTTGGTGGAGAATATAAGTGGTCCTTCAAAGCTGTTGCTGGCTCTCTCCCATTCATTCTCCTCCTCTCCAACATCCTCTAGCATCTTCCCAAAGAATCTTCCAATTGGGAGCTCTCTTCAAGACACCCTTGTGGGTGTTCTTGTGAGAGATTAGTGTAGATTTCAATTTCATAGTGAGATTTGAGTGATTTTCGTGAAGAAGCTTGTTGAAGGTTGTAAGATCCGACTTGGAGCTACATTTGGTGTGTTGAAAGACTTGTTTTGAGCTCAAATCCAGCTAAGTTTCATTGCTTTCATTTCCTTACTTCATCTTCTTGCTATGGATTCCATGTATGCTTGTATGATGATTTTAGATCTTGAAATGCATGTTGTTGGCTAGTTTATTGTGATTTTGGAGTGATGGATTGATGGTTATGGCTTGGGTGATGATAGGATGGACTTATATGTTAGTTTAGGATGATTTTTGTGCCCAAAACCTAAACCAGAGGAGAAAAATCGACTTGTTCTTCAGTAAATCGGCCGATTTAGCTGAAGAACAGCCCGATTTATTCTCCTGTTGCTCTTTAAATGATGAATCTGTATGATTGGGGTGTTAGGTTGTTAAATCCTAGTGTTTGTTGAGCTTAATTTAGCTTAGGATCACCTAATGCTATCAACCTAAGTGAGGGAAGAGATCTACCCGATGATTTCCGATCTTAGATACCTAAGATGATGAATTCTAGGTAGTAGTGAGCCTCACAAGCCGCTATTGGATTGAGTGTGCTAGGATTATTGCTTGAGACTTACCTTTTCCGAGACTTACCCGGTAAGGAGAGGTTTGCCCCTTTAATAGTGTCCGGTTTGTGTAGAATTCCCAACTTTACCTCCTTGAGACTTACCCGGTAATAGGAGTTTGGTGCGGGATTAGTGAAGCGAGAGACTTACCCGGTAATTGCTTCCATTAGTGAAACACCCTTTCCCAACACCGCAGCTTTGTCCTTAGAATCTTTAGAAGCTTGAGTCCAATGCCATAACCGGAAATCTTGACCTCTAGAATCCATTTTTCTCTCTTTGATCACACGTCTTGTGTTTGTGTTGCTTGTTTGTTTTGGTAGATTGAGTTGATAGTTTGTCTTATCATCTTGCTTGATTTGTGACCCTTGTTTGATCACCCCCAAAATCAACCAAAAATATCGTGCTTTTCATTTCTTTATTTCTTTCTCTTTTCTTAGACTAGATTCACACTATCTTTGATCATTGAATGACTTGATTTCGCCTAAGTCCTTGTGTTCGACCTCGGAATACTTTCCTTTCTACAAAACGACCCGTACACTGCGGGTTTCGCTAGGTAGTTTAGGATTTAGTTCGAGTTATAAATGTAAAGCTTTTTGTGCTATTTCCTAGCGTGACACTTGGATTACAAGTTTGGGTATTTGACTTTAATTCTCGTCTTTAGAACCTTTCTATATTGAGCCTCAACAACTTGTATAGAGAATGCCTTGTAGGTGAGTCATATAAGGTTTTTGGAACTTCACCGTACGATTACCTTACATTAGCATACCTTTGCATATCTCAACTCTGTCTTTATATCAATAGTAAATCTTGAATCGATTGCCACAGCTGGATACTTGGATCTTTAGGATTGTTGTTTTCCCAATATTTGCAAAGCTCTCATATTTACTCGCTTGATAATCTGCAATTGAATTTGTTCCCACCCAAATCCCTGTGTTCGATACTCTGGAATTCTTGCTTAACTACGTCGATCCGTACACTGCGGGTTCGCTACTTGATTCTAGTTTTATAAATTTAAAGCTTATTTGCACACACCTTTAGGGGCGAACAGTCTCGCAGCTCGAACTGCATGGATGTCTGTACCAGTCTTCCCGAGATCCCATCCTCGGAAGATCTCAACATGGCCTGCATCTGTAGTCACTGCCACTGCCCTCTTGCCGATTTCCAGAACTTCTCGATGTCGATCCATCCAATCCATGCCCAGAATAACTTCTTCATGTACTAAGTACATGACGAAGAAGTCAGTTGGCCAATCGCGGCCTCCCAATCTAATAGGTTAATCGCGAACCTCTCGTGTACCTCGAATCTTACCCCATCGGGTAATCCTATAAAGAGGGGTCTACCTTCTATAGTAACTAGGGTCAATCTATCTACACATGCATCAGATATAAAAGAATGCGTAGCACCGGTTGTAACACCCCGAATCCGCGGGACTCGGGCGCTACGGGTTGGGACCTCACAGTGGGTCTCGACCCTTAGCCTGACAACAATTTCACCGGATCTTACAACAAGACACAAATAAAGGCAAAACCGAAATTCATTTTAATGCAATGATATGAACCCCAAAAGAATACAACGAAAGACTCAAGCCGAGATACAACTCCAAAGGCAAACGCCATACATGCGACATACATAATGCCGCAAACAATAGATAAATACAACCCCCAAAACCCATCCTAAAATGTACGGACCCCGGCTGCCCACTCTTCCGAATCTCTCGGCCGCGTCCCTAACCTGCAAGGCAACTACAATAATATCGGTATAAAACTGTTAGCTAGCATTCAAGGCATTAGAATCATGGTATTGACACACACACACATAAGGCATCATAAACACACAACATGCTCTAAAACTTTCCGAATTTTTCCGTAGGAATAATAATAATACGTATTCTACATATGAGAGGAGCTCTTCGTATTCTACATTAGCTTTCACCATAAACATCCAACATATGGGAGGAGCTCTTCGTATTCTACATTAGCTTTCACCATAAACATCCTTTCTTCATGTAGGCATATAAATTTTTACTTCATTTTCTTATGTAACATCAAACCACCCGTAGAGGCTCTAACCCTAATCTTTCATGTACTTCTTGTACATCTCATAACGACCACAAACTTCAAAACTTCGGTCTTCTCTTACTCTTGTTGGTCACCTTAAGCATCGGTTGGTATTCCATGAACAATCTTCACAACCGTACTAGTATGTCCTTAGGCGAAATTTCCCAACCACAATCACAAAAAGATCCACTCATTACTCTTCCAAGTACTAACATCATAACTCTAAGCTTGTCGCATTGCCCTAATCTAGATTGCTCGTTTCACGTCATAGCCACTATGGCTTCGCCATGCGAGTCACAACACTTGAATTAGCTTTTGTTCATGCGAACATGACATCCATTACCTTAGAACAACATACCATACATCCCCTTATATATCCTCCCTTTACGCACAATAACCATAGAAGACTCTCTTCCCTTTTTGTCCTTCTAATTCCCTTTACCCTGATTCATGCCATTCCTCCATATGACAATCTAATGACCTAAGAAGGTCACACTAGGTCGTTACAATCCCTCCCCACATGGTACATTACTATCACTCACTGGAATCGATAATTGTTACTTGATTAAGACGTTTATACTTTCGTCAATACACCTCCCTATTACTGACATTCAACCATCACGAATGTTCCAAGTCGTTACCGTTCCTTTGTAATTCACGCTCTTGGTTACTCTTCTCATCTACACTCCTCCATAGACCCCAAACACATGCACGTTCTTGACTATCACCGATTATCTTATAGCTGACCTTCTCCAATCCAAAGGCTCACCATTCTTCTTACACTCCGTGTTACCATACTCTTGAAGGCTACCCTCTAGGGGTACTCTACCTTAAACTTCACTTTCTCATTTCACTCTTCCTCCAACTTCGTTAGCATCTACTACGCCCCTCTCCTCCCACTTTTGTAAGATAACTACACCTTCCCAGCTCTTTTGTGTCATATGACCCAACTTCATAGGCTTAACCGTCCTTCATAAAATCTTGTAAGTGCATCTCTCCAACATCTCTATCATTAGTAACCACTCGCTCTTCTCTTGGTTGGTATCCTTCATCTTCCGATAAAGATCCTTATTGCATATTTGATCTTCTGAAGATCATCATCCGCAGACACTTCCTCCTTCTTAGCGTTGTTCAGTCTCATCACGATGACGGAAAACGAGGGACTCTCCACGGTAATTCCACTATGTGAACTTTCACCACGTGATCCTTCTCGTAACTCTCAAATTTCTGAATAAGTCACCCGCTTAGAATCTCACAAAGATCGTCACTACACCCTCCGGTACCCTCGTAAGCTTAACTTACGGTTCTCGTCAATCTTTCACAATTGTTTGACCACTCTTTTCATCTTGAATCTCATACTTATGAGTGTCTATGGAGAACTCGTCTTACTTAGAACGCCACTTTTATTCTCGAGCGAGAATGTAGTCCTCTTTACTTGATTCACATTTTTAGTTCCTTGACACTGCCCTTGGAAAAATCTTACGTTCATTGTCTCTAGTTGCTTCATTGTTTGTTCATTCGTCGCTTCCTTTGGGAACCACCACTTGTCTCTTCTTGCCGCTTCCTTACTCGTATGACTTCCTTCTCTTTTTGCTTAAAATATCTCGAGGTTCTCTTCCACTTGTTTGTTCTTCGTTTACGTCATCTCTAATCCTCCGCTTTGACGTCCTCTTAATGGAGTTCGAGAAACACCAAGGTGTTTGTCAAAACGTGGTACTCAACTCGGTACTTGAGCATACTCATCCTCATATGTAAATTATCCCGAGCCAAACGGCGTCATCCTAGCGGCGATGATAGCTTTCTATCATCATAACTATAAGGTCCAAAAACCATATGCTACTATATATCCTAGTATGTGTATATGACTATACAAGTCCTATGTCCACATTGCGATAACCAGCATATCTAATCCAAGCAAAACTATTACAACAAAACAAGGTCCCAACACTTATATGATATCATCATGCCATATGTACAAACTCATATCAATATAAAATCATGCCACCATTTTCACATAACAAGTCCATCATGCATAACTATAATCAATATATAATAATAGTCCAAAAACATCCTAGGTCCACGATACATATCTACATATATACACATATCTATATATATACTAAAATCTAATAACTATGCTGCCGAGATCCGCGGAAAGAGTGATGGTCCGTGCATTCTATACCCAAACCCGACTCATGCATATGATCTTGAAAACAAAAAGTCATAACCCGTGTGGGTTCTGTTTATACCTCATTCAGCCTTTAGAAGATTGCGAGTGCCATTATTGTCAACCTAGGGCTCTGATACCATTTTTGTAACACCCCGAATCTGCGGGACTCGTGGCGCTACGGGTTGAGATCTCACAGTGGGTCCCGACCCTTAGCCTGACAACAATTTCACCGGATCTTACAACAAGACACAAATAAAGGCAAAACCGAAATTCAGTTTAATGCAATGATATGAACCCAAAAGAATACAACGAAAGATCCAGCCGAGATACAACTCCAAAGGCAAACGCCATACATGCGACATACATAATACCATAAACAATAGAAAAATACAACCCCCAAAACCCATCATAAAATGTATGGACCCCGGCTGCCCACTCTTCCGGATCTCTCGGCCGCGTCCCTAACCTGCAAGACAACTACAACGATATCGGTATAAAACCGTTAGCTAGCATTCAAGGCATTAGAATCATGGTATTGACACACACACACACACATAAGGCATCATAAACACACAACATGCTCAAAAATACACAAGCCGGTTTATTATCTTTTTCATATTAGGTCGTATCCCGTTCCAATTCAACTTTTTTTGTGACACGAGAATTTTAACGATCTCGCCCTTATTCCCTTTCACCATATGGGTTTGTACTTGATGCGGATCAGCATCACCCGTTTGACTGGTCGCAAGGCACCTCCCAGTCATCTCCATTTTGGACTGGACAAGCGGTCACCGCCCGTTATCATACACTTGGGCCAAATATACACATATAAAGTCGGTGGTCCTATTACCGGCTTAGATGTTATAACATAAACAATAAACACATACATAAACAATAAACACACACCACTAAACACACATCGAAACCAATACAAAGAATACAAGCTAAATAAGTCCGGAAACTTATATGTCCCAAAGCTGAACCCGCTAAATCCCGTACTCAATATCCCGCAGGAATATAACTCATTGCCTGATCAGACAAGGCACACAATCAATAACTAACCAACAAGCTAGAAGCCCTCAGGCTTCTAGTCTCCCAAAACCTATATGAGGTCAAAACACTAGCATGCTAGGTTCAACTCCTAATCTCGAAGATCATCCTATGATCGTACTACAAACATCACAACTATGTTTGTAAACCATCCAACAACGACAAAACGGTTCAAGGCCACTACTTGGCATTCTCACTAAGTTATGCTAGATCCAACCTAGCATGATACTAAAGCTAGACATACCTAGATCGGGGAAGAAGATACTCACACAAGGTCGAAGGCGGAAAAAAATATACGGATGTCGAGTTGGACTTGTTAGGTCCTTATCGGACGCTTCCGAACCTAACACCAAAATTAGACAAATTTAGCTTGTACGCTAAATTTGATCGGAATATATAATATACATAAAACTAAAGAAAACCCGATTTCAATTTCCCACGTTAAAACTCGCAAAAATCTTCTCGGGCAAAATACGGGAATTTAGCCACTTGGTCATAACCCAAAATTACAACTTGAACAGTAAATTTGAATTAATCCAACAAGGCATAAAACATCGTGTAAGTAAGTGCAAGACTATAACTCGAGGTAAAACCCAATTTTAAAATCCGTAAATATATTTTCCGGGCAACCTATACGACATCAAAAACCCAAGGTAAAACTCGTTTTCAAAGCCAAAGGACAAAACAAAACCACTCAACCGTTTTCCGGGGTTAAATATACAATCTTGTAAATGCGGGCCATAAACCGTAAATAAACCTTGGGCTATTTTCCGAAAATATTACAACCGAGGGCATAATGTCACATTCTAAAAATCTGGGTTCAAAACTACAATATCACAATCCGGGCACATTCAGTAATTAATTACTGCATGGCATATTTGAAAACATCCAAAACTGTGGGCACAAATTGCAAATTCAAAGTATGGGGTATAAACTGTAATTAAACATAAACCAAGGGGGCCCGATTTAATTAAAAGAGAAGGGTTTTGAACCCTCCAGATATGTCTTCTTCGGCTGTGAAAGGAAAGAGCAGAGGCGGAGTGGAAAGGCTCCGGCAAGGCTCGTGCAATGGCGGCGGCAACCCATGTGCTCTCCGGCATCGCTCTTGGCGGCGCAGCATGAAGGCGGCGGTTCCGGCGGTTGCTGCCCCAATCCAGCGGTTGCAGAAAAGAGGTGATAGGAAGAGCTTCGCAGCGTTTGGCCGAGGCTTCCTTGGCGGCGGCAAGGTCTCCGGTCGACTCCAGCACGCACTAGGGCAGGCACAAGCAGGGGTTTCCGGCGACGACTCCGGCGGTTCTTGGTGGGTCGAAGGCAGAACAGAGGGAAAGAAGTCCAAGATGTTCAGTCGCACCATGACCTCAGACAGGTCTCAGCACTCGGAGGCAAGGAAAGGGCGGCGCGGACCTAGGCAATGAGTGATAGAGGAGAGGTGGTGGAGAGCTGGCTCTTGCGGTCGGAGATAGGAACAAAGGGAGAGAAGGCAGGAGGCGGGAGACAGAGGTGCGAGGTGTGCTTCTTGAGTTGCGAGAGGGAGAGGGTTGCTGATGGAGATCGAGATCAAAAGTAACGGTGAGGATGAAGATGAAACAGAGAAGGAAGAGGGATGAGAGGGCATGTCAGTGCTCCTGGTTCGATGTGGAAGCAAGGTGAAAACAGAGGTGTGAGGGTAACGATGGGTCAAGCTAGGGTGCAAGGCTATTGAGAGCAGAAGCCCATCACTGGCGCAGAAACGGGAGAGAGAGACGCGAGAGAGTAGGAAAGAAAGGAAAGAGTGAGGGGAAAAAAAGAAAAAATAAATAAATCCGATGAAGGAATTTGAAACGGGACTTTTGGATCGGAAAACTATCCAAATTTTTCCGAAGGAAAAATAATAATACGTATCCAAAAAAATATAAATATACTCGGGAATAAATAATTTACGCCGAAAAATACTTCTTAAAAAAATTATGTAAAAATTGTTTAAGCTAATAAAATATCGATCAAAGTAGGAAAATAAATATCGCAAACGCGTCAAAAAAATTGGGGCGTTACACCGGTATCGAAAGAACTCTGACAGGAAAACCATTAATATGAATGGTGCCTGTGGCTGCTAGCGTTGTCGGCTCTACAACACTCCTCATCTCATACACTCTGGCTGATGCATCTCTGGTTTCTGCAGATCCACCAACACATTCTCTACCTCTCCCCTGTTCCGGAGTGGAACCCTGAGGAGCGGTAGAACTAGAAACTCTCTATTGTTGATGCTTCTGCTGCTGCTGGTATTGAGATCTCTGTCCTCCTCCAGCAACACTGGCAAGTGAAGAATCTTGCTGTGATAGCTCCTTGCCATGACGGCAAAACGCAGCTCTGTCTCCGGGCTTGCCACAAGAAAAGCAAGTCACTGTTGGCTTCTTGCAATCAGCTCGGATGTGTCCAGCTGCTCCGCAATTATGACACTCCCGTCCTCTGTTAGAACTCTGCTGGAAACCAGAGCGTTTAGACGTCTAACTACGCCCAAAACCTGCTGCTCCAGCCCCAACACTGGTTGATCCAGTCTTCTGTCTCTTCTCAGGACCTCCTGTCTGAGAAGCTCTCCTCTGACCCGGTCGGTCTCTCTCATACGCAGAAGCTCTATGCTGATAGTCCGTCACAGAATCACAACGGAAACCAGCAAGATAAGAGTGTGTCGACTCCCTCAACCTCCGAGAGAAAAGGTACACATGCTGATCCTCCGGCGGTACAGACGGACCCAACAAAGACGACTCATCCTGAAACTTGCTGATGATCTCAACAATAGGCAAATCCTAGAATCTAGCCTCAAGGAAATCCTGGAGACGGTCTCTCCTCATAGCTGCAGGGCAGTAGCGATCACTGATCACAGTCTTCATCTGCTCATAACTGGTGACCTTACTGCGAACGGTCCTCCACCAAGAATGAGCCTGATCCTTCAGTAGCGTCTGTGCTATGTTGACTCAACGTCCCTCTAGGCAACTGATAGCCTCCATAGCAGTATCCAGCTATCCTAGCCACTGCTCCACCTCCAATCCAGTCTTTCCCATGAAAGTAAGAACCTTCAGCTGATCAATAGCCTTCAACCAACTGCTAGGCTTCGGCTCATTCGCCTCAGCCGGCGCTTGACAACCTCAGCAACTCTAGCAAGCGGGGCAACAACCTGTAAAACTCTCTGCGAAACCTCAGCTGATCTCGCGGGAACTGGCAGCACTGATGTTGGTCCTCCAGTCCTGATAGCCTCCTCAACCCTCTGCACATAGTCGCGATATGCAGAAGCTCCGATAGACACTCGTGTGGACTCCGTTGATGGCGCTCTTGTTAGCATGAATTATGATGAACTTTTAGGCACTTGTTTTAGTTGTTTTTCCCTCATTATTGTGTACATGGATATAGTTTTGAAGCAATTGTGAGCTTGTTCACCTATTTTGTCGATATAGAGATCTACACTAGCTTTGTTTTGTTTATAGGTGAATAAGAGCTTGAATCGGAGCAAATGATGGAAGAGAAGGAGTATTTGATCATGTTCAAGGACAAGGATATGCATTAGTGAGGCTAAGGAAGGATCATAGATGAAGGATTGCACGAAACAAAGGAAAAGAAAGAGGTTATGCAAGTCCACGCCCTGAATTACAGCCGTTTGGTTCGTCTTCTATGCTTCTCCTTTGCAATTCCTTAGCTCTTTGTGATCCTTCTAAGACTCCTTTAGCTTCCTCAACATCCTTAGATGCTTCTTGCTCCATTTTTGCTTCCAATTCCGCTCCATTTACCTACAATTCATCAAAATCTCGTGTAGACCTCTATTTCCGACAATTGATTGAATAGAACATAAAAAGCATACAAAATCTCTCTAAATGCAAGGTAAACTGAGACAATCTTCTACAATGTGCATGAATATGATGGTACATAATTCATGTCATCAAGAAGGAAATTGAAGTTCACGCTCTAATCCACGGCCGTGGACTTGGCATCATGAACGTGGAAGAAAGTTTGAAGCACTCCAGAGAGTTACACGGTCTAAACCACGGCCGTGGAAATTCTATGGCACCGTAATCTGGTTCCACGCTCTAAATTACGGCCGTGGAAAGTTCTACATGACCGTGATTTTGGCAAATATTATGACGAATCATATTTGCCACGTCATCAAAGTTAATGGGCTTTTATCGTAACCCTTGCTCGCACTATAAAAGGAGGAGAGAAAGGAGTTTTCGGTATTCGTGCTTAGCCGCGCTTACCGGGTGCTATCCGCACTTACCTCGTGCTATCCGCGCTTATCCCGTGCTTATCCCTGTTTAGGGTTGTTTTGGACGCCGCTTAGAGTTTCGATGTCGACGGTTAGGATTGAAGATCGAAGCTTACTTGCGGCAGAAGTTTGGTGATTTCTTAGGTTTTGATTTTGGGAACGATTGACAACCGTTTTCCGTTGTTTGCTTGAGATATTTGTGAGGATTCTTATTCTATATTCTTATTCCATTGAACATATTGCTTTGTTATTTGGATTTGAGATTGATTTCAAGTGTTTATTGAGTTTTTGAGGGTTTTTCATATTTCTCTCTTTTTAAATTGATTATTGATATCATGACAATGATTGTTGGCTAAAACCCTTTAGCAATTCTAAGGTGAAGGGTTGATAGTTATGGCTTAGATGATGATAGATCGATCGTAAACAGATTGGACCCTGAGAGTGTGAGAAACTCGTCGACGAACCTAAATCATGTCCTGTTCTTGAGTTCCACGGCCGTGGAACCTCAAGAACTACCCTTAATTTTACCTAATCTACGACCTTTGCTTTTGCTTTAATCCAAAGTTAAAGATTTGCTTTAACCTAGTTTTGACTTGCCTTTCCTAGGTAGTAGTGAGACTCAACATCCTCTATTTCGGTTTCGAGTGTCACAACCTTAACCGTTTGAGTTTATCTTAACCCTTTGGGTTTGGGCTGGGATATTTGAGATTAATTCTTATCTTTAGATCTTTTCTATACTGCAGCCTCAACAACCTTTATAGAGAGAGTCTTTGGGTTAGACATATAAGGTTTTGGAACTTCATCGTACATTACCTTGCTTTAGTATACCTTTGCAATTCTCTACTCTGTCCTTATACTTATAGAATATCTTGAATCGGTTGCCACAATTTGAGGGTTGTTGTTTTCCCCAATATTTGCAAAGCTTTACACTTTTACTTGCTTGATTACTTGAGACTGAAATTTGACTCACCAAATCCCTGAGTTCGATACTTTGGAATACTTGCTAATCTACGCCGATCCGTACACTGCGGGTTCGCTTGCTTTTATTTCAGTTTTATAAATATAAAGCTTATTTGCACGCACGTTTTCGGGCGAATAGCTCTCTGTAATCCGGACCTAGCAGCTGTCCCGTTCCCAGCCTCGGGAACAACACTCTCAGCAACTTCGTTAGCAAACGCCTCAACGGTAGGTGGATCAGCAACTGGGGCCTGACCCCGACCTCTAGCTAGTGGAGGTCTTCCTGCGCGTTCTCATCCACGAGCGGCGGGTGGAAGTGGTGGTCGACCCCTCCCTCGCCCCATAGCAGATGTAACTCTAGTACGACCATCTGCTATAAGGATAAATATATAAGAAACTATATATATAAGGCCACGCTACAGCTAAAGCAAAACCAGAAAAAAGCACATATAAAGGCGAACACAAAAGAAACTACACTACTGAGATCCGCGGAGGTAGTGGTGGTCGCCCGTACATCTATCCCAGACCGACAAGTTAAAACAAAAACCCCCTTTTTAAAACTTTAGACCCCTTACGGGTTCTATTTATTCATCCATCCGACCTTTAGAAGATTTTGAGTGCCATTGTTGCCAACCTAGAGCTCTGATACCATATTGTAACACCCCATGTTCTGAGAACTCGAAGCGCTATGGGCTAGGACCGCACAATGGATCCCGATCCTCAGAGTAGCAACAACCAACGGATCTTACAACAAGGCACAAACGAATGAAAACCAAAACTCAACATAAAATCAAAGGTTCAAATAAAGGAAACGTAGAAGACTCGTAGCCGAGTTCAAAAAAGAAGGGAAACAACAAAAGAAGCAAAAACCCGATCCCGTCCGATAATGTATGGGAACCCCGGCTGATCACACCATCTGGATCACTTAGCAGCATCTTGAACCTGCGGAACATCTACAACAACGGTATAAACCGTTAGCAAATAATCTAGATACTAGCAAGAGCGTAAAGGCACAAACACACATAAGGTAAAGAAAATACATAGCATGCTTGCACACAACCGGTTATTATCTTTCATTAAGGTTTTCCATTACTAATTCAACTTCTTTTGTCACACGAGAATCTCCCAAAACTCGCCTCAGCTTCCGTCTACCAATAGGAATAGATCAGTACTATCCGTTACCTACGGGTTTGGGTTGTAAGAGCACATTCTAGTCTCCTCTAGAACTAGACAAGTGGTCACCGCCCGGTTATAATACACTTGGGTCAGTTAAGGGTAACAAAGGGTGAATCCTATTTTCAGTTATCCGTTATAAACATGATAACAACACAAGCAAGCCAACACAATCCAACTAATACGCGGAATGAAGCTAAGTAAGTCCAAGGGACTTACCTCACTCAAAGGTAAGACAAAGGCTCAGCAACAACTCAGTAAGAGCTCAGTTTCCCTCAGGAAAGGAGTAAGGAAAGCCTGTACGAACAAGCAACACGGATCAGGAACGAAACGGTTGCTAGAAGTCTATAACTTCTAGTCTCAAGGATCTTCTAAGAGATCTCAACAAGCTAAGAGCTCAACCTTAGTCTAACAACAACTTAGGGGACAAGGAACAACCATAAGAAACCAAGAAAGGAACGAGGAAAGGAAGGAAGGAGGCAACTCACCAAAGACGGGAGTTATTGCAGATACAACCGCAGGGGCAGTGGAGCAAGGCGCAGGGGCGGCTTGCCGCGGGGGCGGATACGGTGCAGAGGCACTGTCGACTTCCCGACGATAGTAGAACCACGACTTCCCGATCCCGTCCTATAATACTATAACCCCGACTGACTACTCCGTCTGGATCACTCAACAACATCTCTAACCTGTAGGGCATTTACGACGACGGTATAAACCGTTAGCTAACATTTTAGATATCAGAAAGACAATAACGGCACAAACACATGTAAGAATATAAACACATACCATGCTCACACACAAACTGATTATTATCTTTATATAAGTTATCCATTACAAATATAACTTCTTTTGTCACACGATAATCTCCCGAGAATCGCCTCCGCTTCTGTTACCGACAGGAATAGATCAGATGTATCTATCCGTTACCTATGGGCCTAGTCGCAAGAGCACCTCCCAATTTCCTAATTCTGAACTAGACAAGTGGTCATCACCCAATTATAACACACTTGGGCCAATTACGGTATAAGGTCGTCCTAGTCCGGTTTTCCGTATAACGATAAAGCAACAAACACCACTAATACGTAAAAACTAATATACGGAACATAGCTAACTAAGTTCAAGGGACTTACCTGAATCATAAGTAACTCAAACTCAGCTAAACTGCTCAGTTTCCGGAAGGAAAACATCTACGCCTGCTCAAACAAGGCATCACGTATCAGAAAATATCCGAATGCTAGAACTCTACATACTTCTAGTCTTATTAACCTCTACAAGGTCTATTGTAGCGTGCTAGAAGGCTCCAACTTCTAGTCTCGATGATCTCTAAAAGATATCCAACATGCTAGGAAGAACAATTCCTAGTCTCAAGGTTCTCAAGGAACAATTACAACAACACAAGCTCAAGGCTCTCAAAGCATAACAAATTCATAAGGATCAACAAGCCACTAACTAGCATTCACCCTAGTTCATATGGGTCCAACCTAGCATGATCTAGCACAAGGAAAGGGAAAAGGAAACAAGGAAGGAAGCAACTCACCAAAAACGGGAGTTACTGTAGAGGAGGCACGGGCGCGGGTGACAGAAGGTGTGGGGGCGGAACTGGAAATGGCCGCAAGGACGACAACTTGCAGCCGCAGGGGCGGGAACGGTGACAGAGGGAATGTCGGGCCTTCTACGTTAGCAATATCACAACAAGGAGACCAAAGCTTCAATCTTCAATCCACACACGACAGTACTCAACCAAAGGATCTTGAAAATATATACGCAGCAACCAATGAAGGACATATAAGAGTCAAGACTCAATCTTGATTCATGTCAAGAAGAAGAAGGAAGAAAAGAGGAAGAAGGAAAAGAGAAACATGCAGCAGGGGGAATTCAGAAACAGAAGGGGAACGAAGGGATGAAGAACTTACAAGATTCTGCAAAAGTTCGCACGGAAAGGCTACAACTTTGCTCGAGGTTGAAGAAGAACGTAAGCAAGAAGAAGAAACCGGAAGAGAAGGTGGAAGCATAAAGAGAACGGTTTGGAAAGAACAAGGAAAGCCCAAAATTAGGTTTAGAAGATAGAGGAAAAGACGACTTAGAAGATAGAAGATCGGATCTTCTAAGAAAGGAAAGAGATAAAACGTTGAAAATCAGATCGTACGCGATCTGGGGTCAGCCGCACCTGAATAGACCGTGCCGCGACTGCGACCCACTGTCACCGCAGGGGCGGTGAGTCGGTAACAGGGAAAAACCGGTTGTTACATGAATTATCGTACTAGAAACTTATGAAATGAGTTTTATGACATGAATTTCATACTAGAAAACTCATACTAGAATTTTTGGGTATGAGTTTCATACTAGAAAATTGTGGTATGAATCATACAAGAAAAAAAATAAGAAAATAAAAAAGGCAAAACAAAACAAAATAAAATAAAGCCAAGAATTCTTTCATTTGTACGTAACATTAATTTGTAATGCGTGTTTCTTTTTTTAATTAAAATAGAGGGATTAATTACTTTTACCTACCATTAAATAAAAAAGGGGTAAAAAATAATGGGGTACACAAACCTAATGGAAATAGATAGAGCCTAGTTGGCCAAATTCTTTCAAAATAATGCAAGTCTCATTTATGATAAGTAGGAAAACGTAATTGTGTTATCTAGATTAAACATATCTAGATCAAATGGATTAGTCGGACATCCAAATTAAATGGACCAGTCAATACCCGGATTCAATAAAAGTCAATTTCAATCAAACGGATTTGGCTAAAGTCATTTGGATCGCCAATCATATCCATGGATAATTATCCAATCTGGCTTAAAGTTGATTTGGATACCAATGTCATGTTTTAGAAGTTGGATCAAACGGATAATTAGTCGTATATACGCCCGGATCCAATAATGCAAATCGTATCTGGACCAGGGTTCCTATAACTTTGAATACGGATATCCGGATCAAATTAGTATCTTCGCATTTAATGAAAAAGTGTATATCTAAGAGCTATATGACATTACTAGGTAACCCGGATTCAAAACGAAAAATTGTCTGACTAAAAATCAACCCAAATCAAGATGTTAAGCAATCAAACCTATTTTGCCCCAACCCGAAATCAAGCTAATTATAAATTTGCCCAATTTTGAACCCGATTGACCCGCCCCAATTGACACCGCTACCCGAATCCATTAAAACCCAAAATAAACCAAGCAAAAATGACTTAAGCAAACCGATCCGTTATGGATCGAAAAATCCGTTTCGACCAAAATAACCGATATTGAACTCAAACCGACCTAAACCGAAAAACCTGCTACCCAAACTTGTTGTTGACCCGACCCGATTCCCACCCAAACTTGTTGTGACCCTAGTCGTTGACCTTCTTTGACGCACCTAACTATCATTATACTCCGGTCACTTATTGCGTACCAAGCGAGGAGAATAATTGATATTGGATAACAAGAGTATATTTTAGTTGTACAAAATTGAATAGAAATTAGGAGCCCAAAATTCTTTGTATGATAATTTGAGTAATATTTCAACTTGAGAAGATACAATGACAATGATGGTGATGAAACATGTCTCCAAAGAAAATTCCAATAGATCCGCAAGGAGAAGCACGGGTGACAAATCTTGTACGATCAATGGGAGGCTTGTGCGAGCGGCGTGTCAATCCAAAAACACAAGAGTGTGTTGATAGATCATGAAAAATTAGTGCACCGCTTATAGACATACCCATCTAGTGCCTAGAAGACACCAAATCATTTGAGCAGAGCCATTTGAGTTTTGTCATCATCTCTTGAAGATCGATTCATTCATCATCTACAAAAATGATGAATCAATTAAGTTGTGCAAAAAGCTTACTCATCGCATCTTTGTGCATTTCCGACCATTAATTCTCTAGTGATCCAATAATACGAAAAGAGCTTGAAATCCAAATTTCCCGACACCTTGAAAATTTGAAAGTTGTTCAACAAGCGAAACTATGGAATTTTTGAAATTGTTTGAACCAAAGTAATAACCTCCTATTACAGTTATGAAGGATTATTTGATGCGTTAAGTGGAATTTCATATCATATCTAGACATCTAATCTAAGGACCTACAAGCATAATCGATAGATAACAATAGATTGTTCCTATGAAATACATGTTGATGCATGAACTGGATCTAATCGGAGAGGAACAAAAGAGAGCGAAAACCCTAAGTGTGGCTTATATACTTGGTCCACATGAGCCCGGCGTCTAGATCTTCTTTCCTTTCGACTACTAGGAGGAAGATTGAAAGGTTAGCAATCAAATCGCTTTGAATGATGATTGCAATTGAATCTCACAGTACCAATAATTTGTTTTCACTTTTGAGAGAAAATGAGAGCTTTTTCTTGGGAAGTTAGGGAGAGAGAGAAAAGAAAACCTATATAAATTAGTCATCTTTTAGTAATATATAACAACTATATATTAAATAATTTGTGAATCCTTTCACAAAGTAACCCGTTATGAGTAATTTCCTAATTAACCTTGATAAACCTTGATTATGAATTGTCTATGTGGATGATGGAAAACTTAGCATTTATGAGCGGTTTCATAAACTAACAAATATCGATTGTATTTTTAGATTGCGTGTTTTGGTTTGTGTTTGTTAAATGTGTGCAGGCCTCGAAAAACATTTCAAAGGAAGAACGCAGGCCTTGAAACACATTACATAGGACAAGTACGGAGGCCTGAAAAAACATTGCAAAGGAGGATTCGGTTGAAGGCTTTTCAAATATGAGATTCAAATATCTCAACAACCAAAGCAAAGATATCTATCAAGGATAACAAGAAGATCTTCAAACAAATTTTAAGAGAAGATCTTGTCCAACCAACCAGAAGATCTTCAAACGGATTTGAAGATAAGATCTCGGCCACAACAATAAGATCTCACCAAGATCTTAACCAAAGACGCAAGATGATAGGAGAAGATCTTCCAACCGGATTCCACGCAAGAAGATTTTGATCCAAGGGAAATCTTCAACGGCCCATTCAAGAGAGAAGATCTAGGATCTTTAACAAACAAAGATCTTCAACGACATTTCCAAAGCAAGAGAAGATCACGAAAATGAAGATTCCCAACGTGCGTCAAAGAGAGGAAGTAGAAGATAGTAGATAGAAGATCTTATAACGGCTACTTCACCTCAACCAAGCACCGTTTTCTACGGAAAAAGAAGAACGTTACAACGGCTATCTTACAACGGCTAAAAGAGTTCTCCATAGAAGACTATATATGAAGATGGCGATTGAAGAGAGCAACAACAAGCTTACATGGAAACATCCAAGTCTTCAAGCGGTCTAAACATCTTCATTTATTCCAAAAGTTTTTCTTCCTCTTAGCTTACATATGATTACATCCCTAGAGTGAGAAAAACACTAGAGCTCCATTGACATATCTAGAGAGTGTTATACTAGAGTATGGGTTACTGTGCGAAGTAATTAGGTTATCATTGCTAGGTTAGAGTTGACTAGATCATAGCATTGAGGCTACAATGAGGGAAGAAGGGAATTTCTTCTAGGTTATATCTAGGACTCTTTGTGTATATAGTAGATAGTTAGATCCTAGAGTAAAGAAACCCTAGGACGGAGATGTAGGTTGTTAGGGCTGAACTTCGTAAACATATCGTCGTGTCGATCTTTTCATTCCGAACTTTATCGCTTTAATTGTGACTAACGTTGCTTTGCAGGTTTCGAAGTTCAAGGCCTTAAAATCCCTTTCAAAGCCTTGAAAACCAGTTTTGTCACAAAGCGCACATATCGACTTCAAGGCCTTAAAATCATTTTCAAAGCCTTGATATATGATATTGCAAAAAATTTCCATATTCTATTCAACCCCCTTCTAGAATATTTATATCCTTATTATTCACCTATACAATTCTTCCACTGGTATCAGAGATAGACTCGCGTATATTGATCTAACCATCAGTGAGACTAATCATGAACTCTGTAGGTGATGGAGGATTCGCTCAAGGAACATCCATATCTCGACCACCACTCTTATGCGGTAACAACTTTGCTCATTGGAGAGCATTAATGAAAATGTTTGTTATTGATCAGGGAATGGAACTATGAAGCATCATTCAAACTGACTCTAAAATCCCAACCACCACGGTTGAAGAAGTCCAAGTCGCAAAGAAGGAAGCCGACTTCTACTAAACGGACTTGGATAGTGTTTCAAAGAATTATAAGGCCATGATCTTGCTCTATTGTGGATTAGATGCAAATGAATTCAAATGTGTCTCATTATGCAAGAGTACAAAGGAAATATGGGACAAGTTAGTAGTTACGTGTTAGCATGAAATATTGCGATATTCTAGGCACTTTTTCTAATTGTTTTTCATCCATTATAGTGTTCATTGACAAGGCATTGAAGCATTTGTTAGCTAGTTTGTCTATATTTTCGATATGGAGGTCTACATTAGCTTTGTGTTGATTATAGGTGAATAACAGCTAAAACCGAACCAATTGAGAGAGATAGGAGAAGATTTGAGCACATCCAAGGATTAGGAACACATCAAAGAAGTCAAAGGAGATGCTAGGATGAGGAATGGCACGCCACAAAGGAAACCACAAGTAATTTACACTTCCACACTCTAAAATACGGTCGTAGAGAAGTCCACGCTCTAAACCACGGCCGTGGATCTTGGCATCATGAACGTGGAGTATTCCAGAGAGTTACACGGTATAAAGTACGGTCGTGGAAATCATATGGAACCGTAATCCACTTCCACGCTCTAAACCACGGTCGTGGAACTCCATGAAACCGTGATTTAGGCGATCTTTTGTCGAATTAATTATTGTCACATCATTTACGCACATGGGCCGGACGGTTATTTTATCCTTTCTTATAAAAAGGCTGGAGAGGAGAGAATTTGAGACACATGTTTAGGGATGCATTGGACGTCCGGAGATTTGCACTTGCAAACGGGATTTGCGAGGGTTTGAAGATTTGGGAGTTGCTTGTGGCGGAAGTTACGCCTTTTGTCCTTAGGTTTGATTAGATGACGGATTGACATCCCGTTCTTCGTTCTTATCAAGGATTGCTATTAGTTTGTGTTTGCTTCCGAATACGATATACATTATTCCTTTTGTGTGTGGATTTGAGATTGATTTGAGTTATATTTGAGTTTTCGAAGGTTTTCATCTTTCATTCTTCTTAAATTGATTTTTGATATCATGACAATGGTTATTGGCTAAAACCCTATAGCAATTCTAAGGTGAAGGGTTGATAGTTGTGGCTTAGATGATGATACATCGATCGTAAATTGATTAGACCCTGAGAGTTAGAGAGATCTCGTCGACGAACCAAGATCACGGTCTGTTCTTGAGCTTCCACGGCCGTGGAACTCAAGAACTACCCGTGATTTACCCTAGTTTATGAATTTTGCTTTTACTTTGATCCAAGGTTAAAGATTAGCTTTAATCTAGTCTAGGTTTGCCCTTTTCTAGGTAGTAGTGAAGCCTCAACAACCTCTACTTCGATTTCGAGTGTCACAACCTTAATCGGTTTAGTTAGTCTTGATCTTTGGGTTACAAGTTTGGGTATTTGAGATTAATTCTTGTCCATAGATCCTTTCTATACTGAATCCTCAACAACCTTTATAGAGAGTGTTTTTAGATAAGTTATATAAAGCCTTGGAACTTCACCGTACATTGCTTTATCTTAGCTAGACCTGTTCAAGTCCGGGCCAGCCCGCCCGGCCCGGACCGCCCGCCCGCGAAAACGGGCGGGTATGAACATCGACAGAGGCCCGACCGGGCTGCTAGGCCCGGACCGCCAGTCCCGACGGGCCGGGTACGAACAAGGTACCAGGCCCGGTCGGGCCGCTCGGCCCGGCCCGGAGCCCGGCAAAAAAAAAAAAAAGAACTTTAGTTTAGGTTTAGCCGTTAGGGTTATATGGAGTTCTAAATTCTGATTTCTGAAGTCCAGTTCCAGCCGACAACTCGACCCTCGACAAGCGACGCCGACAACCCTCGTGACCCCTCGTCTCTCTTCCCTCTTATCTTCCGGCCGTTGAATTTTTCACTTCAACTTTGAACTTCTTGTTCAGCTTCTTTGAAAGTGATTTGGAAGGAGGATTATTGGCTTCAACTCTTGACACTACCCTTCTGTTATCACTTGTTTTAACCCGGAAGGACCTTTTAATGACCAAAGTCGTTTTTGGAATAGACTGGTCAATTTTCCGTAGAGGAAAGGTGTAACTTGTCATGAGAGAGTTCATAACCTTCTCTACCTAGTTCAAGGGTTTTTGCCCGGCTTTCCGTCTATCTTTTGGTGTGTACTTAAACAACACCTTAGAACATGGATCACCTTTCTCATTCTTCTCTTTGAGAGAAACTTTTGGTGCTAGGTGAACATTATTGGTATTTACCATTGACAACCTTCATGGGCATGTTTGAGTTGAAACTAACCGCCTTATAAAACTTGGCATCGGCATAATTAACACTTTTTCCGTGAAAAGGGTTTGGGTCACCTCGAATAATCCTTTCATTTCCATTATCATTAGTGTATTTCAAACATTGATGAAGAGTAGAAACTATAGATTTACTAGCATGAAGCCATGGTCGATCAAGTAAGGCATTATATGAGGTGTCCGCATCTATGACATGAAACAAAACATCTTTATAAAGATTGTCAAGAACAATCTGTAATGCAATGGTACCCATGGCTTTTTGTCCAACTTGATTGAAACCTTGGATGGTTAGCAAAGTAGGAGATAAGTGTGCAGTTGTCAACCCCATTGTCCTTAGTATCCTTAATGGAAGAAGATTTACTGCGGATCCACAATCCAAAAGGATTCGATTAACCTTTGTATCCCCAATAGTGCCCGTAACATATAATGGCCGATTATGATATTCATTCCCCAATTGAAGATCTTCATCCGAGAATGTTATACAAGCCATGCATGAGGCACATTGAGTTGACGGAGATAATGAAACATCATTAACCTCCACCATTTCAACCCGATCTTTATAATCATCGGGATCCATAAGAGCCTGAATTAGGGCTTTCCTCAACTCATTTGACATTTGTAGGGCATCATAAACACTCAAACGTGCGGGAATGCGCTTCAAGTGACTGATGACGTCATATTTTACTTTCTCTTTGTACGGAGCTTTATGAAGCGAAACCGGTACGTGAGAAGTGGATTCTTTTTGTAACGCCTCAATTTCCTCCACATTTTTCTGAGGTAGTTGAGAATTTTCTTTATCAAGACGTTCATCAAAATTTTTCACTTTTGAACGTTCATTGGAAATCAATTCTTTTTCCTTTCTTTTTTCATTGGGTTTCGGAGATAGAAGTTGACGTCCGGAACGAAGAGAAACTGCATCAACTTCTGGTTCCTCCTCTTCACATATATCGGCCCATGTGGCCATGCAACATTGAGCAACTTCATTGCCCCAAAATGTCTCATCTTCCGAAGGTTCTTCATCGCCATAAAATTTCTTTGGGACAAAATCTTTTAAGGTAACCGGTACCCTCTCAGGTTGAACGTATTCTTCCTCAGAGTCAGAATTTGGCTTCTTTTCCTTCTTGTTTTTCTTTTTTTTTGTTTTTCTTGTTTTTCTTTTTCTCGGGTTTTCTTCCGATCATTCTAAACCCAGGAGAACTCGATTTGTGAGTGGCTTCTGGCCGGGTCTTTCGAGTTACACAAGTTTTCCACTCAAAATCACTATCAGTGTCAAGATCATCATCATCTGAAAACAGATCTTCGATATCTGAGCATGTCATAATCTCATATGGAGTTGGGACTCCGGGACCATCTCTTGGCATATTAGGGTATGCCCAAACGATGCGGATATCTTTTCCACCGTCTACTGAAAATTGTACGGGTATCACCATCATAGGTAAGGAAACCGTGGGAATACCCTCATCTTCATTTGACCCTGATTGTTCTTCGAGTGTATTTGGAGTCACCAAATTATCCGCATCCACTAAGGATGTAGTATTTGATGAAGCCTTTGGAGCTATCGAGTCTTCACCTTCAATCTCGATCTCTCCTTTGTTAATCATCCTCTCAACTATATCTTTGAAGACATAGCAATCTTTGATAGGGTGACTAATAATTTGGTGATAAGGACAATACTTTGGATCGTTTGTCCTTCCAACTTCATTTGGCCTTTTTGACTCTGGAAGTGTAAGAAGCTTAGACGACATCAACTCATCGAAAATCCCTTGGACATCATCATCATCAAAAGGATATTTCTTTTGCTTCCTTTCCTCAAGAGTGAGTCTTTTAATGGCATCTTTTCCTTTTCCTCTATCTTGATTTTGGGAATTATTTCCTGTGAAGATTTTATTTCCGGGTTTAATAAAGGTTGCCATAGACTCTCCCTTTTTAAATGGTCTTTTTCCATCATCTCTTTTAAGTTCATTTGCTTGAGAACGATAGGTTTTTGCATCACGCCGAGCCAATTGTCGTTCAACATTGCAAGCCTTTGAAACTAAGGCATCAAAAGAACGAGGCTCGGCACTACCAACATGCACTGCTAACTCGGGAATTAAGTTATTAGTACACATCTGGACACATGCCTCTTCACTTAGCTTTTCTGGGCATTGGAGCCTCAAGCTTCGCCATCTGGCGATAAAATCATTTGCAAGCTCATTTGACCTTTGAAAGGTATTAGCAAGATCCATAATGGATACCTTTGCCTTAGAGCTCACAAATTGAGCTAGGAATGCTCTTTGTAAATCATCCCATGTGTGGATTGATCCCTGTTGAAGTTGAGTGTACCAAGTAAATGCCGATCCTTTTAAAGATTGGACAAATTGTCGGATCAACAAAGCATCACTCAATGCGGTCTGACCACATGCTGAGTAAAAATGAGCCAAATGCTCGTGTGGTGATCCATGCATTCCATCAAACTTATCAAAATTTGGTCTTTGATAACCGGGAGGGAATGGTACTGAATCATATTGGATCGGATATGGCTTTCTATACCCGAGTACTGGAGGGTTTTGTGACACTTGGAATTCTCGGATTCCTTGAGCAATCATCTCCCTAATCTCTTGTGGGGAAACAGACGAGCTACCGCCAGGACTTTCATCATTCGTCCTTATTGGCTCATGTCGACTAGCATTAGCTTGGTTTTCAATTTGAGCCATAAGTGTAGCTATTTGAGCTTCTCTTGCGGCTAATGACCTTTGCAAGTCTTGAAGTTGTTCCTCAACACTTGTTGTTCCGGTCATGAACACTTGCATGTTCTCAAATTCATCTTGGGTTACAACTCTCGTTGCTCCTTCCTTTGTAATAACATGTGGAAATTCCTCCTCTTGGAATAGAGAAGATAAATCTCCATACAAAGGAGAACTTGAGCTTTCTTCCGATTCTCGTTGTGGACTTGGTGGTTGTGAAGTTACTTGAGCATAAGTCGTTGACTTAGCTTTTGATCTTGTAACTGGACCATCACAAGAAACAACTTGAGCCTCTTGCGAGACTGAACTTTTAGAAACACGAAGACTTCTTTCTCTCTTTTGAGTTTTAGAAGTTTCTTCAATCACTTCATTCTCATTTGAATTTTTCTTGGCCCGTGAGGGTTTGTTGATTTTAAGCTTTGGAGCTTTTGGTTGATTACCCTCCTCGGAATAAGAAGTCATGTAGACTTGCTCAAATTTGTCCAATGTAATAGGAATTGACCCTACAAGAATTTGCCTTGCGGTAGTCATTGAAAAATTATCCATTGCATGCTTTGAGTTTAAAAGCTCTTTTGCAGCTTCACAAAGGATTGTGTTGGCTTGCTTTAAAGCCGGCGAGGAAGCGAGTTTACGAAGCGGTCCAGTGTTACGACGGGAACCATTCTTGCGTCCCCTCCTTCTTCGAGACTTGTTCACCTTCTTAAAAGTGTTTTCAGCAGGAATACCAACAGGCACACCATTCTTCTTGATGACACGAATGATTGGCCTTGAGACAACCCTAGCGGAAGGCTTTGTGCCATTAAAGCTAGGAGAATTGTCATGTCCAACTTTGACAAAAGCAGGTTTCCCATTGTTGAACTTGTTGCTGGGCTTTATGCCCCCATGTCCCGAAAGAGCCATGGACGAATTCGGAGTTGCATAGTCCTCCAAACCTTGAAGACTCTTGAAAGAGTTCTTCAAAGGGATTTCAGCATAGATCGCATTAGGAGCAATGTCAAAGACAACTTCAAACGACTTGTGGCGGAGCCATCGTCCTCCTTGGATGACGAAGGTAGCCACGAGTTCATTGAAGTTCACAATCGCCCTTGACGCCATTTCCTTGCAATCAAATAAGATCAAACATTAGTATATGTATAACTTAGAGATGAAAAGAAAGAAAAGGTCCCACCGGGCGTGCCAAAAATATGTTGAGTAAAAATGTACACAAATTTACAAAAACGCCTTTTTATGTTTTATTCGAATACAAATTTACAAAACACATTTTATTTATTTTTTTATTTGAGTTCGACCCTCTCTTTTTGACCTTTTGATTCTAAGTTATATAAATACCGATATTTGGTTTGTTTTGGTGATTTGGGCTGCACCCGTTTTTAGACGGGTTGCCTACGTACCTCGTTAAAGAGGATCAAGCCTCACGTAGTTCCGTGCGGTGTTTTCATGCATCAGAGAATCAAAGTCCAAACCCACCTTCTAAGAAGGGTTGCCTAGTCGATGATTCAACTATCATTTGCATGGTATTTATATCTCGATCATGCATCATAAGATTAAATTAAACCCACCTTCTAGGAAGGGTTGCTTAATTCATCCCGCTATCACGCGCATGATCAAGATTAGTGAGAGGTTATTTATTTTATTATTTTATTTTTAAGACCCGTGACTGAATCTGGTTCATAAATTACCAAATTTCCTACGTATCCTTTATTAGGAATCAAGTCGTACGTAGTTCTTATTTGTTTGGACTTTTGTGGTTAAACTCGACGAGCGGATGCTTTATATCGAGTTCATGAATATTTGGGAACTTTGGTTTAACTCTAAGATTTATTTTAGAGTTGGTTTTATTTAAATGGTGCAACTGAATCCAATATTGGATTTCCTACGTAGCTCGGAAAAAGCATCAAGTCATGACGTAGTTCTGGATAAAAAGATATTTGGGTAAGATTTTTGTGAGGTTAAACTCGATGAGCGGATGCTATATATCGAGTTAAGAATATTTGGCATTTTATAATATTTGAACTTGATTTGCGACTGTACCCGATATAATTTTAAACTTAATATCGAGTTACCTACGTAGCCTTTTATAAAATGGCGTCAAGTCTTTACGTAGTTCTACCGAAACAAAATTTATATTTTGATTTTGTTTAGTTTTATACATAAATATTTAATTACGGTATATAATCGTAAATATATGATCCTATTTATTAAGAATTTGTCTTAATAGGATCAATTTTGCAAATAACCTATTTTATGGGTTATCATTTACAAAAGCTTGTTTTTGTGGGTATATTTTGTAAATAAATCATAACTTGATTTGAAAAGTCGGAAAGTACTGCAAATGCAGACTATACATTTCACTTTTTTCATTGATTTAATTTTTTATTTTAAAAAGTTCATGTGAACTTTCCACATTTCCCGTACATGTATATAAATTAATTTTCTTTACTTTTATTTCCTTTTTTGTTTTACTTTCTTTTCCTCAATCTCTTCTTTCTTCCTGTAAGTTCATATTCCATCTATTTGCAGAAGGAAATTACGAAACTACAATGGTGGAGATGGGGAGGACTCGGCATCGGCTAATTTGAAATGTGAAAGGTCTGAAAAAGTTCTTAATTAAAGAGGAGTAGTAGATCGAGTACAAAATCAACGAAGGATTTTGGGAGATTCATATCAGACAAAGTGATGGAGAATTTTGGATCTACAAATGTGAATTTGTGTACACATTCATCCAGGTAAAGGCCTCAAAGATAGCCAACAGAGATTGGTGAAGAAGAAAGTAGCAAGTTATGAATTCTTAGACTCTTTTGAAAGAGAGTTTAAACAAATCAAGTAAGGAAGAAAAATATGATTAATTTGATAGAACCTTATTTTCTTTGTTTTCCCTTTCTGTTCATACTCCCGTGCCCATCAAATCCGACCAATTACGGGTTTTGCGGTGGAGGAATCAATCGATTCCTATCAGCCGCGAGTTTTGTGTAGCGATCGAAAGTATGTACTTTCGGCTCAACCACAAGGGCATCCTTCTCGTTTCTCATTGTTGACAAAATAGAAATAAAAAATCACAGTAAATTGCTTCTTGTTTAGTTTTAAAAACAAAACTCAATCACTAGATTTGATTTACTAAAACCCATCCAAAATGATGTTTGATAGTTGAGTGGTAATGAAATCAAAATTTATATAAAGGCAAATCAAATGCTTAGTCCAACAAATGACTTGGCAATTGATACGAAGAAAAGAACTCATAAAAATGTTTCATGGTTTGAAAGTATAGAGTAGAGTACAAATGCTTTGCTAGATGTGCTTTTGTAAGCATAAACTACTCACCCTTTCACTTTATACACGATCCTTTACGAATAAAATTGAGAATTCTCTTTGGCTTCTGCTGTTTTGTTTCTTTTGACTTCTACTGTTTTGTTTCCAACCTCTCTGAAAATTCCAGACCTCTTTCTTTTTGTAGAATAAATAGTGGGGTTCAAAGAAGTTATTTTGTTAACTCCACTAACCTACTTACCCCCACCTTCTTTAATTTTTAATTTTTTTTATTTGTTTTAAAAGAACGGATGGTTCCTATCACCATCAACTCAACACATTTTTTTTTATTAATTAAGTTAATATTAGATTTTTAAACTTAATTAATTAATCAAGCTTATTAACAAATAAGCAAAACTTTAGGCTTTCCTCCAAACCACATTTTCTTAATTTTAGAAACTTAGCCTATGGAACAAACAAATTATTATAAAATATTAATAACTTGTTTTTTTTTGTTTCCATAATTTTCACTTATATTTTATATAATTTCATAAATTATTTTAAAATTTACGACATTTTACCCTCAAACAGACTCTGTCCCTCGCGAGTCGCGACCCCTCTGTCCCTCGTGAGTCGCAACCCCTCTGGCCTCTACCCTCTATCCAGACTCCAGTCGCGACCCCTCGCTCTATCCAGACTCCAGTCGCGACCCCTCGCGACCCCTCTGGCCTCTGCCGAGTGCCGGCCCTCTTCCTCGACTCGTCTTGTCCACCGGAGCCTCCTCTACCTCCATCTTCTGGTAAGTTTCTTCTCCTTTCTTAGACATGTTGACTCGTGTAATCATCTCCATTCTCCAACAATATAAGAAGCTGATGCGAAATTTATGCAATTTGCCAATTACAAACGTCTAGTGTGTCTACTGCTGTAGTGTTATGGTCTTCTAATTTTGTGTCATTTGTATTTGTAGACGATGGTTGATCCTGACTCGACAACTAATGATGATGTTGAGGTTTCAAGCGGAGGTGCAAGAACACAATGCATTGCAAGTGGAAAAAAGCTTACTTCAAATGTATGGGCTGACATGACCAGATCGGTGAATGATAATGGTTCAATTACAGCTACCTGCAACCACTGTAAGAAAGTTTTAAATGGTCATCCAAATAGTGGTACATCGCATCTTAAAAGACATATTTCTTCATGCTCTGCTCGTCGTGTCCGTGATGTTAAAAGTTATTGCATTTCTGGTGCTGGTTCTAGTAGTAATGCTATTAATGTGAATCAAGTGTCATTGAGAAGTCATGTTCCTGGTTTTGATGAAATCCGTGATGCTTTGTGTCAGTTTGTCGTAGCAGGGGGTCATTCTTTTAGTATTGTGGAGGAACCTGGTTTCAAAAATCTGATGAGAACTGTTGCACCTGATTTTCAACTTGTTGGTAGACTTACAATTAAGAGAGATGCAATATCTCGTTATACAGAAGCAAAAAAACTGGTTTGTGTTGAGTTACAAGATGCTCTTGGTAGGATTAGTTTTACAACCGATAATTGGAGAAGTGAGAACAGTTCTGAAGAGTTTATGTGCTTGACAAGTCATTGGATTGATCGTGATTGGAAATTACAAAAGCGTATGATTAAGTTTTCAGCTTTAACTCCCCCATTTGATGGTGTTTCACTTGCAGAAGAGGTTTTGTTGTGTTTGGGTGAATGGAAAATTGCGGATAAAGTTTTTACCATCACACTTGATAATGCATCATATAATGATACTATGATTGGATCTCTAAGGAATCATCTCATTAGGAAACACTCTTTGTTATTTAAAGGATAATTTTTTCACATGCGGTGTTGTTGTCATATCATTAACTTGGTGGTGCAAGCCGGTTTGAAGCTGTTAGATGTAGTAGTTGTGAAAATCCGTAGGATTATTATTCATTTAAGGCATTCAATTCCGAAGAAGAAAAAGTTTTATGAAATTGCTTGCACTAACTTTGGTTTGAGTCCTACCAAGAAGTTGCGTTTGGACATGCCTATTAGGTGGAATTCTACTTTCACCATGCTTGATCGTTTTCTATACTTTCGAGATCCAATTGATAGTTTTGTTACCAAAGATTCTGATTTGAAAGCACACCGTTTGACAGTTGAGGATTGGGACAAAGTTGATGAGATTCAACAGTTTCTGCATGTTTTTTATGACGTAACAAATCAATTTTCTGCATCAAAGACACCTACTGCCAATGTTTATTTTCATGGAGTGTGGAGTATTCATATGCAATTGTTATCTGTTATGGAAGGTCCTCATTGTGTTGTGTCTGACATGGTTGCTCAAATGCAATTGAAATTTGCAAAGTATTGGGGTGATTACAATTTGCTTTTATCTTGTGCTGCTGTTTTGGACCCTCGTATGAAGCTAGAAGGGGTTCGATTTTGTTATGAAAAGTTGTTTGGTTCTGAAAAGGCTAAAGAGATGATGAATAAGGTTAAAGAAACATTGTTGGAACTATTAGAGGACTACAAAGACCGTGGAGTGAACACAAATAGTGCAGAAAATAGCGAGGCTGAGGCACCGAATGTGATGCTTGATTCTGATGTGAGTGTTAGGAGGAGGTTTGCTTCATCTCCTTATGAGAGTTTGTTTGACCATTTGTCCAAGAAAATGAAGACTAGTAATAAACCAGAGTTGGAGCAATATCTTGATGAAAAGAATTATGATTTTAGGAAGGAGTTTGATATTCTTGAGTTTTGGAAGTCTAATGTTGATAGTTTTCCAGCCCTTTCTTATTTCGCCCGGGATATTCTATCCGTCCCTATTTCAAGTGTTCCATCTGAATCGGCTTTTAGCTTAGGAAAGAAGATGATAACTTCAACTAGAAGCTCTCTTGCGGCGGATACTGTTGAAGCACTTGCATGCTATGAAGATTGGTTACGTGTAAAGGGTTTACTTGAAGGTAATTTATCTCTTTATATTTTATTTTCTACTATAATAGTGTTATATTTCAATTTGAAGTTCATTATTTAAGACTTTGCTTTTAACATTTCAAGGTTCATCTAAAATCCTTCGAATTGGAGTACCGGTTGAAGAGGGTGAAGACGAAGAGGAGTCATGCATTATCTCAAATAGAGAATGAATAATTGAAGATGTTGTGTGGGATAATTATTGTTCTATGTTGTTACTTGTTACTTGGTATTTTGTTATCTTGATTGTTGAGACTTTTGGTTGTTACTTGTTGAGTTGTTGCCTTGTTGCCTTTGTTGGATATGTTGTTATTTGTTACTTGATACTTTGGTACTTGGTAGGTATTATTGCTCTATCTTGATTCTTGAGTTTTTGATTGTGAATTTGTATTTTCGTTGAATCTTTTGATTATGTTTGTATGATATTTTTCGAGTTTTACAAGCACACTGCAAATTATACAGGTATATACTGCTGAAGTACTGAGTTTTACAAGCACACTGCGTCAAAAAAAAAAAAAAAAAAACGGG
>BSUD01000001.1:18451235-18620661 GCA_033239045.1 Fagopyrum esculentum | reverse complement strand
AAACGGGTACCCACCGGGCCGCCCGGCCGGGCGGATACGGCAGCCATGACAAGCCCGTGAGCCGGGCTTAGCCCGGCCCGGGTCCGCCAAAACGGGCTTTTTTTTTTGAAAATGCCCGGCCCGAGTCCGGCCCGAGTCCGGCCCGAGTCCGGCCCGAGCCCGGACTTGAGCAGGTCTAATCTTAGCATACATTTGCAACTCTTAATTCTGTCCTTAGTTCTTTAGTATATCTTGAATCGATTGCCACAATTAGACACCTGGATCTTTAGGGTTGTTGTTTTCCCCAATATTTACAAAGCTTTATACATTTACTTGCTTGACGATTTGCGAACTGAATTTGTTCCCCCCAAATCCCTGTGTTCGATACTCTAGAATTCTTGCTTTACTACGCCGATCCGTACACTACGGGTTCGCTTGCTTGATTCTAGTTTTATAAATTTAAAGCTTATTTGCACGCACGCTAAGTGGCGAACAAGTTTTTGGCGCCGTTGCCGGGAATTTGGTTTAGGCCGAATTCGGTTATCGGTTGTCAAGCTTGGGAGCTTGCCCTTGTTATTTGATATCTCCTTTGAGTGATATTTGCAGGTTACCTTAAGTATATGCGCAGGTCTAGGAACAACAAAAACCTCTTACCTCTTGATCAAGAACTTGAGAAGACTTTGAGGAAGAAGCTCAAAGAAAGAAAGATGGCTGAAAACAACGAGCGGGATCTTCAAGCAGAGTTGGAGGAATCCGAAGCTCAACTTAGATGGAGCGAGAAAACTCGCAAGGAAGAATCGGACCGTCATCAATTGCAAATTGATGAGCTAAGGGATATGATGTTTCAAATGAGGCTGGAATTGAGCGATTCCAAGAAGAAGAAGAGGAGAAAGCCGGCAGGATCGGTTAGAACCAACTCATCCGATGAGGATAACGACTCTTCCATGCCACCGCTTGAGGACATTAATCCGACGATCAACATGAATCAATATAATCCAAGACCGGCTGCCAATTAACGTGTCCCGGCTGGGGGTGCGAGAGCCGCTCGTGTAGATGAAGAGCCAAGAACTCTTGGCCAAAGGATGGATCCAATTCAGTAACCACGCCGTCTAGGTGTGAACTTTGATGCTGATGATATGCAGGGGTTTAGCTTCAACCCACAAGTTATTACCATCGTTCGCCAAAGTCAGTTTGGAGGAACGAGTGCTGAATCTCCACATCAACATTTACAGAATTTTGAGATCTTGATGGAGACAATGAAGCCAAAGAATGCAACTACCAACAATTACAAGATCAAGCCATTCTTCTTCTCTTTGAAAGGGAAAGCTTTATCTTGGTATCAAGCTCTTCCAAATGGGAGACTCAACACATGGGAGGATCTTTCTTCGGAGTTCCTCACCAAATTCTTTCCGCCATCCAAAACGGCGGAGTTGAGAGGTAAGATTAATGCATTTTCTATGAGATCTAATGAAAGTTTGTTCCAGTCTTGGGAAAGATTTCAGGATTTACTATTGGATTGCCCACATCATGACATTTCCAAATTGGAGCTATTGGGGATATACTATAAAGGGCTGGATATGGAAACACAATTCAAGCTCCAATCCCTTTCATGTGGTACATTCATGGACATGAGGGAAGATGACGCTTGGGACTTCATTGAGAAGCAAGCCCGAGTCATTGAGAAGTATTCTCACCGGAAAGTAGAAGCAAATCGAGTGGAGCAAGGAGCAAAGCTAACACAAGCCGCTCAAACTCAAATCTTTTCTCTCAACTCCGAGATTAAAGAATTGAAGGAAGTCATCAAGGCTAGCTTTCCAAAGCAAAAGGAGCAAGATGTTGGTTATTTAGGGAACAACAATAACCACAATGGGAATGAGAACACAAATCGCAACAACCGGAACAACAACCGGCACAATTGGAACAACAACAACAATCGGAATTACAATTGGAACAACAATAGGGGTTCAAAAAACAACAATTGGCGTTCCAACCAACAACAAAATTCCGGTAATTCTTATCCCAATTCAGGAAATTTACTAACTCCACATCTTCTTCTTCCATTCCTTTGAAAAGCCAGGGGCAAACATCTAATAGTGGAAGCACTTCGGGGAAAGAGAAGCCCGATCCCATGTTGGAAACAATTTTGGGAAAGCTTCAAGGATTGGAGAGTCACATTACTAAGGTTGATAAAGCCCAAAAGGTTTTAAAAAATCAAATGTTTAGCAATGCTGAGGAAGTTCCTAGGAATCAAGGAAAACTTCCAGGAAAGACGGAGGATAACCCAAAAGGAAGGGTGATGGCTATCACAACTAGGAGCGGAGCAACAACCACCGACCGCAGCCTAAATTTGTGGAAGTTCCCGTCGAAAAAGAGAAGGAAAAGGGGAAGGAGAAGGAAGACATCTACATTCCTCCTCCAGCTTACAAACCTCCCCTACCATTCCCACAATCTAGAGCAAGAGCGCGTCTAGACAAGCAATTCAGTAAGTTTATTGAACTCATGAGCAAACTGCATATTAATATACCTTTCATTGATGCAATTGTAGGTATGTCAGTTTATGGAAAGTTCTTAAAAGAGATCCTCTCTAACAAGAGGAAATTAGAGGATTTTGGAGAAGTCAAGATGAGTTCGGATTTGTCGGATCTCATTAAGACGATGAAAGAAAAGATGCCCCAAAGCTGAAGGATCCGGGGTCATTTTGTGTTCCCATAGGAGTGGGAGATGTCACATATGATGCATTATGTGATTTAGGAGCAAGCGTTAGCATCATTCTGCTTGCCTTATGCAGGAAGATCGGTTTAGGCGAACCTAAACCGGTGAAGATGACGTTATATATGGCGGATCGATCCATAACTCGTCCCGTCGGCATAGTTGAAGACGTCCCGATTAAGCTTGGTAAGTTCTATGTTCCCATAGATTTTGTTGTGCTTGACATTCCTGCAGATAGTCCGGTCCCGATCATACTCGGAAGACCGTTTCTTGCAACATCCGGTTGTATGGTTGATTGCAAGAATGCTAGACTCGCCTTCGATATAGGAGAGGAAAAGGTAGACTTCGTTCTTTCCACTTTGATGAAAGAACTAGCTTTTGAAGAGGATATATTCAACATCCATGACGAAGAACTATCTAGAGAGGAAGTAAGTTCGTTTCTCTTCAAAGATCCCTTGCAAAAGGTGATCACTATGAGCATTATGGACATAGGGGAATAAGAGGAATGCAATGAGGAAATTGAAGCTTTAGAGAAGCAAAAGGAAGTGTATGAAGAAGAGTTTGAAAAACTCTACGATGGGTCAGAGAACGTGAGGAATCACGGCCAGTTGTGCTATTCCACGGCCGTGGTTTCCACCAACATGACCGTAATTAGCTATTCAGAGGACTCCAGTAAGTTACACGGCCAAAACCACGGCCGTGGAACGAGCAGAGGCACCGTAATTGACTTTCACGCCCAAAACCACGGCCATGGAGGAAACAGGGGAGCCGTAATTTTGGGAAAATCTGAAGACAATTACGTTCTTTCTACCACTTCTTTTGATTCTTCTTCAACAACTTCTATACCCTTAGAGACTTCAAAGGAAGTATTGGACACTCCTCAAAAGTCAATAGAGAGTCCTATAGTAATGGAATTGAAGTCACTTCCCGCACATCTAAGGTATGCATTTCTAGGACCTAATTCTACCTTTCCGGTAATTGTTAGTTCCGATCTAAGTATAGATGAACATAGTAAGCTTATGGTTGTTCTTAAGAAACATAGGAAAGCCTTAGGTTACACTATAGAGGATCTAGTAGGAATCAAGCCTTCACTATGCATGCATAAGATCCTAATGGAAGAAGATTTTAGAACTTCGCGACAACCTCAAAGGTGGTTAAACCCGACCATGAAAGAGGTTGTCAAGAAGGAAATTCTTAAACTACTTGATGCAGGTATCATCTACCCTATCTCCGATAGCAAATGGGTGAGTCCCGTACAGGTGGTTCCAAAGAAAGGAGGAATGAAGGTCATTACCAACAAGAACAACGAACTCATTCCTACACAAACCGTGACGGGATGGAGGATGTGCATAGACTTCCGCAAGCTAAACAACACAACGAGGAAGGATCACTTCCCACTACCATTTATCGACCAAATGCTTGAGAGGTTAGCACAACACTCACATTTCTGTTATCTTGACGCTTATAGTGGTTTCTTTCAAATCCCGATACATCCGGACGATCAAGAGAAGACCACATTCACGTGTCCGTGGGGTACGTTTGCTTATAGGAGAATGCCGGTTGGGCTTTGCAATGCCCCAGCCACCTTTCAAAGGTGCATGATGACTATCTTCTCGGAGTATATAGAGGAAATCATGGAGGTTTTCATGGACGACTTTTCTGTTTATGGTTCCTCTTTCGATAATTGTCTTTCTAACCTTTCTCTTGTGCTACAAAGGTGTGAAGACACTAACCTAGTTCTTAATTGGGAAAAGTGTCAATTTATGGTGAAAGAAGGCATTGTATTAGGACACTTAATCTCTAGTAGAGAGATTGAAGTGGATAAGGCTAAGATAGAGACTATAGAAAAGCTCCCTCCTCCATCTTCGGTGAAAGGGATAAGAAGCTTTCTAGGACATGCTAAATTTTATAGACGCTTTATAAAGGATTTCTCTAAGATATCAAAACCGCTTACTAATCTATTGATGAAAGATGCATTTTTTGATTTCTCGCATGAGTGTTTAGACGCGTTTAATAAGATTCGGGAAGCTCTAATCTCAGCCCCGATTATTCAACCTCTGGATTGGAATCTTCCATTCGAGGTTATGTGTGATGCAAGTGATGTAGCTATAGGAGCTGTGCTTGGGCAAAAGAAGGAAGGACGAACCCATGCTATCTACTATGCTAGCAAGACGCTAGATGAAGCACAACTTAACTACGCCACTACCGAAAAAGAATTTCTAGCAATTGTATATGCATTTGAAAAGTTTAGTTCTTATCTTGTAGGTGCAAAGGTGATTGTATACACGGATCATGCTGCGATCCGGTATTTACTTGCAAAGAAGGATGCGAAACCAAGGCTAATTAGATGGATTCTTCTCCTACAAGAATTCAATCTAGAGATCCGTGACAAGAAGGATTCGGAAAATTCTGTTGCGGATCATTTGAGTCGTCTACCACATCTAGAGGACGACAATCTACCCACAGATGACTCCTTTCCGGACGAGCATTTACATATCATAGAGGAGTGCATCGACAAGATCACTAAAGGTAATGAACCATGGTTTGCTGATTTTATTAACTATTTGGTTTGCCAGGAATTACCACCCGGATTATCCTATGCACAAAGAAAGAAGTTCTTTAAGGATGTTCGGGAATACTTTTGGAATGAACCTCTCCTCTTTAAAAGAGGTCCTGACGGCATCATTTGACGATGTGTGCCGGAAGACGAAATGCAAAGCGTCATCCTTCATTGTCATTCACTACCTTGTGGAGGACACGCTAGCTCGAACAAGACTAGCGCTAAGGTATTGCAATCTGGATTCTTTTGGCCTACTTTATTTAAAGATGTGCAAACCTTTGTTTCCTGCTGCGATGCTTGTCAAAGAATAGGAAACATCTCTAGGAGGAACGAGATGCCTCTTAACAACATTCAGGAGGTAGAGATCTTTGACGTTTGGGGAGTAGACTTCATGGGACCTTTCCCATCATCTTGTGGAAACCAATACATACTTCTAGCTGTAGATTATGTTTCGAGATGGGTTGAAGCAATTGCCTCTCCAACTAATGATGTCATGGTTGTGGTTAAGTTCTTTAACAAGACCATTTTCCCACGATTTGGGACACCACGGACTATCATTAGTGATGGAGGCTCTCACTTCATTGTCCGACGATTCGAAGCTCTACTTTCTAAGTATGGGGTGACTCACAAGATCGCCACCCCTTACCATCCACAAACAAGTGGACAAGTGGAGATTTCAAACCGGGAGATTAAAGGAATCCTAGAAAAGACAGTTTCAAGGACAAGGAAGGATTGGTCTTTGAAGCTAGATGATGCATTGTGGGCATACCGGACTGCATATAAGACTCCCATAGCTACTACACCATGCAACCTTGTGTATGGGAAGTCTTGTCACTTGCCGGTAGAGCTGGAACATAAGGCGTATTGGGCAATAAAGTGGTTGAACTTCAGCATAAAGGAAGCGGGCGAGAAGCGCCTCTTGAACCTTAACGAGCTTGAAGAACTTCGCTTAAACGCCTACGAAAACGCCAAGATCTATAAAGAAAGAGCGAAGCGTTGGCATGACAAGCATATCATTCCAAAAGACCTCAAAGAAGGAGATCAAGTTCTCCTCTTCAATTCAAGACTTCGTCTCTTTCCAGGTAAGCTTAAATCTCGTTGGACCGGACCTTATCTAATCAAACGTGTTTTTCCCCATGGTGCAGTTGAAGTATGGGGTGAAAAGGGCGGAAGTTTCAAGGTGAACGACCAACGGATCAAGAAGTACTCACCGGAACTCCAAGCTGAAGAGTTTGCACCTACCGCACTCGAATAAGTGTAAGTACGGTCTAGCTACGGACCTTAAACAAGCGCTTCTTGGGAGGCAACCTAAGGTATTGCACTTATGTTTTTGTTTATCATTCATAGATTAGAGTAGTTTAGACGTTTTTGTTTTGTTTTGTTTTGCCTGCGATACCTTCCGGTATGTTCGTGTTTTTGGATGTAGGAGCAATGGAATAGGCAAGGGAGAAGGAAAAGTTGAAGGAAATTGACGAAACTTGGATTTTGGCACATTACAGAGAGTTCCACGGCCAAAACCATGGTCGTGAAAGCTACAGTGACCGTAATTTGCAAAATTCTGAGAAAAATCACCAAAACCACGGTTCCGTACAAAACCACGGCCGTGGAACACCCCGAGTGACCGTAATTTTCCAAAAATTTTACGGTCACTATATAAACCACCTTCTTCACAAAAACCACACAAAAATCCCTCTTCCACGACCCCAAAGCGCCGTAAATCGTCCCCCTCTCTCAAATCTCCATTCGGTAATCGTTTCGAACGATTCTTGAGCCTAAAGTGAAGCAAATTCAACCACCTAAAAGATCCAATCAACAATTCAAGTGGACAATCCCTGAAGAAGACGGAATTTGGATTTTAAGAATCCAAAACCTAGGTTTTCTTCTCTTTCTCTACTTTGTCGATTTGGCTCAATTTTTGCAAGAATTTTTAGGAGAACTGATTGGAATTGGATCGGAATTAGTCTAGGACTGTTGCTTGGTGAATTTGGTGTGAATTGATTGTGTTTTGAGAAATTCAGAGCCGAACCACGGTCTCTGGGTAAACCACGGCCGTGGAATTGTAGAATAGGTTGTATTTTTGGAACTGAAATGGATTTGATTAGGAGAATGTCTACTAGAAGCAAGAAGAGGAAAGGTGATGCTTCCTCCTCCTCCCAAGTACCTCCTAGTGAGCCACCATCACCCCCACCCCCTAGAATTCCAAAAATCCATGAGGATTTCCTCGATGCCTTAGAAAGGATCGAGAAGAGGGCGGTCATAGGACCACGTTACTTACTTCTTGAGGAGTTAGAGCCACTGAATGTGGTGAGTGACCTTACATGGCTTTTAGATAGAGCCGGTTTGATCATCTTCTCCGCTATTAGGGAAGACGCATATGAGGAGATTACTCGAGAGTTTGTGACCTCTTTTGAGCATAGCCATGTGGATAGGACAGTTTCCTTTAGGCTGGTGGAGGAGAACTACGAGTTCTCGATCTTAGAGTTCGGAACCTTCTTTGGGTTCCAAGAGACCTTCAATGGTCGTTTTCCTAGCGGTGTATACGCTAAGGATTTCTGGGAGGACATTGATATGATCTATGCCAGCGAGGACCGCTGGCAGCCAGCTGACACCAAGGCTAAGCTTATCTATCACTTAGCCTTGAAGATAGCCCATAGAGTACTTTCCGAGTTTCTTTTTCCTAGGACCGAGACCCCTCAGAAGATCAAGACAGATGAGTTGTTCCTCCTTTATGCTATGTTGCACGATAGACCTGCTGACTGTGCTACCCTTATAGCCTCCACCATGAGTAAGCTCAAGAATAAGAGACCCGGGAACATTGCTAGACAGCAGCTAGACCGTTGGGACTCTAGAGCCTTTGGTGGTATAGTCACCCACATCGCTAGACAGTTGGGTATAGATTTTTCTGCTTGTACTAGGATAGCAGCTAGACCGTTGGGACTCTAGAGCCTCATGACTAGAGGCTTGATCTTTCCTAGACATAGAGGTCCACCTACCGCTGCCATGCCATGGGAGGATAGAGGAGGTAGAGGTGTTCCATGGCTCCCTGAGTATTCCATTATGGTTGGACGCCATAATTGGAAGCAGACATTCGCTGCTATGCATGCGAATAGGTTAGTAGCCCCTCCCTACGTCCCTCCTGAGGTACCAGTTGCAGATGAGGAGGAGATAGGAGGAGGTGATGGTTTTGAGGGAGGAGGTGAGGAGCATGACTTTGGCACTTTCCCGGATCAGCCGGCACATTTCCCTGACCCTCCCAGACGTTCACCACGACTAGCTGGACCTTCAGGAGCCTCTTCCTCTCGCCGTGCTAGCGTGAGTGAGAGGCCGACATGGATGGATACCCCTCCCGATTGGTATAGATCACAGCCGGAGTGGATGGGAGCTCCGCCGACAAGGTATGCACGGCCGTCGTCTACACCAGCACCACAAGATGCACCATCTTGGTACAACCAGGCATCGGGGTGGTACGAGCAGCTTCCGGATTGGGCTACCGACCTCTCCAGGAGAGTAGGAGCTTTGGAGGTCCGGCTGGACACTAGAGATGTACGAGCTGACGAGCATGATAGGATGATGAGAGATATCTACCGCCAGCAGTTTGGGCAGAACTTTGACTCCGGCTTCTTCCTGTTTCCACCACCGCCTCCACCTCAGTGATGACCATGGATGATTGACAGTATTAGCCGCTCCATCGCCGTCTTGTGAGTTCATTTTCTTTCTTTCTTTTCGTTATTTCTTTTTTAACATTAGGGACAATGTTTGTATCAAGTATGGGGTGGGGTGTGACTATCGTTTGTAATAACTCTACTCACTTTGTTTGCCTTGATTCGAGAACACTTTGCATGTTTCATTTCATTGTCACACGTTTCATTATTGCATTACATGAAAAAGCTTTTGAAAAACCCATAAAAATTTAAAAATTTTGAAAATTTGTGCTTCTAAGAATTGAGATGATTCCTATGATAAATCTTACTTGCGGAATGAATTTTTGATGATAATTGCATGCTTGAACGGAATTATGAATTGGAAAGAATTTGAATGAGTTGTTTGTCTTTACTTGCAAATTTTGTAATGTGAGAACTTCATCTAAATCAATTTGAGAAATTGAGGTTGAAATTACATAATAAGTTCTTATGCTTCTTTATGAAATGATTAAGGCAATTCGACCTTTCTTTCTCCTTTCTTTGTTCATTTAGCCCCTCAATGAAATAATTGCCTCCATTACCTATCCGGGAATTTGGAGGAGTTATGTTTTGGCATGTTTTGATGTGGGAGGGCCATGAAAGCAATTGTTTGCATTCAAAGAATAAAAATAATAGGTTTTGGGAAGTCAATCATGACGATGAGTAACTCGGCACCATTCACATAGCCAGGTATTTGTGTCTTGCCAAAGTCGGATTGAGCGATATTCCTAGCGGATTATGGTATGTGCATCAAGGGTTTGAGGCATCTCGAAAATTGAGAAACGCCAATCTCTTAGACTTCGGTTTTTGTGCACCGCTGTCCATAACTCCAAAAGTAAAGTCGAAAAACAATGTGAAAAATAAAAGATCAAAGCTCTAAGTTGAAAGTGTTGCAAAATCACAAGAGAAAAAGTAAAAGAGTTGGAGTATTCCCTTTCCCGGATTCATGCACCACATTCCTTATAAGTATCCTTCCTTTCCGCATTCTAGACCTTACTTGAAAGTCCTTAAGATCAAAAGAGTGTTATATGACTTAGTGATCTAAATTGAAGTTTCTTATTCTTGATTATGATGGTATTTGAAGGTTATGATGTTTGTTTTGAGGATTAAGCAGCTTGTGATGTTTCTTTACTTTACATACTTTGGTTTGTGTATGTGAGCGTTTTCAAGGATGATTGAAGCAAGGTTTGAGGTTGATCTATTGACTAGAAGCACATTTACCTAAAAGATGTTTTGTTTTTGAGATTGCATGCATATTTCATCCTAACTTATGTTCTAAAGCTTTCAAAAAGACCTTGCTTGGGGACAAGCAAGTGGAAAGTATGGGGTATTTTGTTAGCATGAAATATTGCAATATTCTAGGCACTTTTTCTAATTATTTTTCATCCATTATAGTGTTCATTGACAAGGCATTGAAGCATTTGTTAGCTAGTTTGTCTATATTTTCGATATGGAGGTCTACATTAGCTTTGTGTTGATTATAGGTGAATAAGAGCTAAAACCGAACCAATTGAGAGAGATAGGAGAAGATTTGAGCACATCCAAGGATTAGGAACACATCAAAGAAGTCAAAGGAGATGCTAGGATGAGGAATGGCACGACACAAAGGAAACCACAAGCAATTTACACTTCCACGCTCTAAAATACGGTCGTAGAGAAGTACACGCTCTAAACCACAGCCGTGGATCTTGGCATCATGAACGTGGAGTATTCCAGAGAGTTACACGGTATAAAGTACGGTCGTGGAAATCATATGGAACCGTAATCCACTTCCACGCTCTAAACCACGGTCGTGGAACTCCATGAAACCGTGATTTAGGCGATCTTTTGTCGAATTAGTTATTGCCACATCATTTACGCACATGGGCCGGACGGTTATTTTATCCTTTCTTATAAAAAGGCTGGAGAGGAGAGAATTTGAGACACGTGCTTAGGGCTGCATTGGACGTCCGGAGATTTGCACTTGTAAACGGGATTCGCGAGGGTTTGAAGATTTGGGAGTTGCTTGTGGCGGAAGTTACGCCTTTTGTCCTTAGGTTTGATTAGAAGACGGATTGACATCCCGTTCTTCGTTCTTATCAAGGATTGTTATTAGTTTGTGTTTGCTTCCGAATACGATATACATTATTCCTTTTGTGTGTGGATTTGAGATTGATTTGAGTTATATTTGAGTTTTCGAAGGTTTTCATCTTTCATTCTTCTTAAATTGATTTTTGATATCATGACAATGGTTATTGGCTAAAACCCTTTAGCAATTCTAAGGTGAAGGATTGATAGTTGTGACTTAGATGATGATAGATCGATCGTAAATTGATTAGACCCTGAGAGTTAGAGAGATCTCGTCGACGAACCAAGATCACGGTCTGTTCTTGAGCTTCCACGGCCGTGGAACTCAAGAACTACCCGTGATTTACCCTAGTTTACGAATTTTGCTTTTACTTTGATCCAAGGTTAAAGATTAGCTTTAATCTAGTCTAGGTTTGCCCTTTTCTAGGTAGTAGTGAAGCCTCAACAACCTCTACTTCGATTTCGAGTGTCACAACCTTAATCGGTTTAGTTAGTCTTGATCCTTGGGTTACAAGTTTGGGTATTTGAGATTAATTCTTGTCCATAGATCCTTTCTATACTGAAGCCTCAACAACCTTTATAGAGAGTGTCTTTAGATAAGTTATATAAAGCCTTGGAACTTCACCGTACATTGCTTTACCTTAGCATACCTTTGCAACTCTTAATTCTATCCTTAGTTCTTTAGTATATCTTGAATCGATTGCCATAATTAGACACCTGGATCTTTAGGGTTGCTGTTTTCCCCAATATTTGCAAAGCTTTATACATTTACTTGCTTGACGATTTGCGAACTGAATTTGTTCCCCCCAAATCCTTGTGTTCGATACTCTGGAATTCTTGCTTTACTACGCCGATCCCTACACTGCGGGTTGGCTTTCTTGATTCTAGTTTTATAAATTTAAAGATTATTTGCACGCACGCTAAGTGGCGAACATTACGTACGAAGGAACAAATCAAGTTAAGGAAACCAAGATGAGCATCTTCCTCATGCAATACGAGCTATTCAAGATAAACTCAAATGAATCAGTCAAGGGAATGTTCACACGATTCACCGAGATTGTGAACAATCTTGATTTACTTGGAAAGGTCTCCACAAATGACGAAAAAGTAATGAAGTTTCTAAGGAGCTTACCTAAAGCTAAGTGGGGACAAAAAGTGACCGCCGTTGAAGAAGCTCAATCTCACTACACTTTCTCTGGACAACCTTCTTGGAAAGCTTATCAAATATAAACCATGAAATGGTTCTTGGTGAAGAAGATGGAGAGCTCCCATCAAACACAAAGAATCTTGCCCTAAGATCCAAGAAGGACGACATGCCATCAAAAGAGGAAGAAAGTGATGATGATGATGAAGAAGATCTATTCGCCTTGATCTCAAGTGGTCTTGCAATGAAGAAGCAATTCACAAACAACAAAGAATATCCACGATCATCAAGACCTCGAGGTAAGTTCTCTAACCCTAATAAGAAAACTAAAGTGTTGACTTGTTTTGAATGTGGTGAAGTAGATCATCTCGTAAAGGATTGTCCACAAAAAAAGAGGAACAACTTTAGGAAGAATGATCGAAAGAAGAAGGCTATGGTAGCATCGTGGAGTGACTCAAATTCGACAAATGAGTCAGACGATGAGAAAGAACAAGCAAACTTGTGCTTAATGGCCGATCATGAAGAATATCCAAATCACTATGTTGATGGTGTGGCAAGTACTATAATGTCTCAATCCGACCTAGAAATCACACAATTTCTTAAAGACCTTCATGGGTACTCTCATCAACACATACATGGGTACTCTCACCAGTCATCTTCTAGGGCTGCTATGAAGGGTCTAAAGACCTACATGGGTACTCTCATCAGCACATACACAAAGAGGGTAACACAAGGAGAGAGGTGAGTTCCTTACCCAAACAACGAGACTCGAGATGCTCGTAATCACGAGGATGAAGGAACGACGTGACCTATTGTGACACAGCCGCACCAGCTGACCATGCTCACCGCCCCTGCGGATCTAGACTGCCGTCCCTACGGCCTGGACTGCCGCACCTGCGGTTGAAGATGCAGAAACGTCAAATTCCCTTTGTTGCGTGGCTGTCAGTGAGACCCAGACGAAGGCTGTCTGCACGGACCTTGGTTGCTCGCTCCGGCTTGCTGGCTCAAGGAGGAGGAGGAGGAGGACACCACCACCGGTTGTGCGCATAGGCGGCTGCAAGGCTTGGTAGTTGCTGCTGCGTGACGGATGAGGGGAAGGGAAGCTTGCCTCAACCCTGTTGTTGGTGTCGACGGCGATGAAGACAACTCCGACCACCACCACCTATTGTCGAGGAGAAAGCCATCGTTGCCCTTGGTACTGCACATGGACTGCTGCAACATCAAGGGGAAGAAAGGACGACGTGGACAGCGTGAGGGAGAGGAGGGAGAAGCTGTTAGGGTTTACGTGAAAGAGGGAGAGTTCATGGGTTGGTTGTAACAACTCATTATTAGGCCCGTATGGTAGGGTTGCAAGGCCAAAGCTCAGCTTCATAATGGGCCCGGAAGGCATGTCCTGATGGGCCCGGATGGTTAAGCTTAAAGATTAAAGAAGGTAGATAGACTTGTGTATTTTATATGAGTAAGATCCTCACATAAAATGATGAAAAGATCAAAGAATAAGAACCCGGTGTCCCATAGGATATAAGAAGTCGGGAAAAACCCAAACCGGTCCACGTCCGGTTTGCTTCGGAATAACTCGGAAGCAAAATTTCCGGATGATACAACTATCTGCCAAAGTGTTTTTTTATTACTGCACATGTTCAATATCAAAGGAATATTGATTAAGTTTGAGTTGCCAACGCATGAGGCTCCCTTGTGCTTTCATGTTACTCAGATTATTTTGCATTCGGTCTTATTGAAACTTTCACCACTATACCTGCAAAAACTTATTATGTTTTTGATTTTTAAGATAGTTCCTCAATGGTAGTTGCTTGCATCAGTTTCAAGTACTAGATCATCATCCGCATTTGGTAAAGTTAAGATTGGTAACTTCATACAGCGTTTTTTTAGGATCTTCAACTATTTGAGTATCCCGATTGGTCCAAATATAAGTCTGTTCCTTTTTAGCTTAACTTGTAAATGCTTTCTAATCTTAGCTAAATCTTTAATAAATTTCTGAAGCATATGTGAGACATCCTAGAAACCTCTCTTGTTGTTTTTTATCTTCTATTTTATTTGAAAATTTTCCGTCTTTTTTAAGACATGTTCTGGCAATACTATTTCTCCACCTTTTATTTTTAATCCAAGAAAATTTATCTCTTGTTTTGCATAGATGTACTTCTTTTGTCCTAAGATGATGCCATGATTTATGCATTCTTGTGTTACAGTTTTAAGGTCATGCATGTGTTGTTCTAGTGTTTAAAGAAAATTAAGATATAATCAATGTTGAGCAGACAACAATGTTTTAGGTTATTATATATCTTATTCATTCTTCTTTGAAATATGTGAGGTGTATTTTTTAGCCCAGTACCAAGCTTAACAAAAAAACCCGAAATGAAAGAAGAACCAAAAGAAGAGCTAGATACATCCAATTTTACTTAGTTTTTTGAAATATGTGAGGTGCATTTCATCCCTATATTTTGGAAGATTTATTTGCAACTTAATTAATCCCACTTTTAAATCTGCAATGTCGTCGATTATCGTGTTTAAAATAGCTTCATGATTACCTTCACCTAGCGTAAATGTTGGGAAAATTTGACATACTAGGCTTTTTTGAGTTTTTGTTTAAGAAAATGTACCCCAAATTTTAGACCACTTTCATTTAATAGTAGGTAAAAATTATTAACACTTCTATTAGAAAGAAAGAATAAATGATGTTTGTTATTTGTTATATAAGTATAATTTTTAATTACTGAATTTTTTTTCTTTTATTATATTTCTTGCCTTTTTTATTTATTTTTTATTTTCTTTTTTATTTTCTGGACTGAATTTCTCATACCGGAATTTCTCATACCAGAATTTTTATACCAGAAATTTCATACCAGAAATTATCATACGAAAAGTTCATACCAGAAATTTCATACCATAATTTTTTTCATACCAGAATTTTTTTCATACTAGAACTTTTTCATACCAGAATTTTTTCATACCAGAAATTTCATACGAAAAGTTCATACCAGAAATTTCATACCAGAAATTATAAATACGAAAAGTTCATACCAGAATTTTGTCATACCAGAATTTTGTAATACCAGAATTTTGTCATACCAGAAATTGTCATACCAGATTTTTTACACCAGATTTTCATACCATAAAATTACATACCATAAAATTACATACCATAAATTAGATACCATAAATTATATAGCATAAATTATATACCGGAAATTTAATACCAGAAATTAGATACTAGAAATTAAATAATATAAATTATATACAAGAAATTTGATACCAGAAATTAAATACCATAAATTATATACAAGAAATTTCATACCGGAATTTTTTCATACCGGAATTAACATACCGGAATTATCATTAAATGGATGAATCTGAGTTCAATACCCAATTTTACGTACCGAAATTTACATACCGAAATTGATATACCGAAATTGACATACCGGAATTTACACACCGGAATTTACATACCAAAATTTTTACATCGGAATTTACATACCGGAATACAAGTACATACAAGCATTAGACAACAAAATGTCAAAACTATTGATCAGATAACTACAAGTATACACTTTTACATTCAAAACAAAAGGGATCATGTAAGCTTATGGGATAAACCACCTGTTCACTATGACCCTGAGGAAAGAAGACTACACGGCTCCCTACAATTGGAAGACACACCAGGAGGCCATCAAAAGCATGCTAATGTTCCGAATTCAAACATTTGAATGAAGTGCAATTTGTAATCTACAATCAAGGCACAAACAACAAGTGATTTTGCCAGCAACATTAACTAAGTTCTTGTACTTCAATTCACAAGCAACTAAGACGATGTTGAACATTTAAATGATAAGTGAAAAAAGAACCCAATAGTGTACATGTTTTGCCACGCCGAAGTCTATCCCTTCCTACAGTAATACAACAATTGAAAACTAGACCAATGTGGCATCCCTTCTTGGAGTAATATAGCTCTAACATTCACACAACTCAGGAGACTAGCATCATTACAATATATCAATGTGGCTTCCCTTCCTACAATAATACAACAATTGAAAACTATAAAAGTTAGCTTATCAACAACATCAACTAGACCGATGTGGCATCAACAGACTAACATCATTATATATCAATGTTACTCATAAATTTATCATAACTCAACCATTACAGCATCATGTGGAATAGAAAACGACTCTACACTACAAATCATTAAGCCTCAACACTACAAATCATCAAGCCTTATGATGAAAAAGACGTAACAAAATTACATAAAAAAAACTTCTTTCATAATAAAAAGAGAAACTAACATGCTAAGCTGTGAAAAAGCTAATACTCCAAAGGATTTCAAACAAACAAGAGATTTTGGTAGTTCATATACCTGCGATGCGTGAACTAGTAGGCGAACCAGAAAATGGTCCGATCCATAAAGCTCGAAACATGAGGCAACAATAAACGGGATGCAGCACACAGAGTCGGGTAAGTAAGGGCGCCGAGGATGAACCAGTTGAAGCTCAAGAGAGCAATCGTGTCACTAGCAGCCTTGTTATTGATGGTGAAAAGGAAGTATACGACACTTTTTGACGACATTCCAACCACAACAAAAAGATCCAGATCTAGAAGTAGAGGACAAGAAAGTAGAGGAGAAAGATATAGGGTTGAGAAACCAGAAACAGTAGGTGAGGACAATGCCCATGAATTGAAGCACAGGAGAAAGACGGGGGAGAACGACACCGCCCTAATATTCCGAGAGCAGCCAAAACGGCAGGATTAGGGTTGAGAAGGTGAGAGAAGGGGTTGGTGAAGACGGTCGGTGAGGGAAAGACGGTAAAAAATCACAACTGGGGTACATTAACTAATATAAAAATGTAAAAAGCCTAGTTAATAGAATAAAAATCAGAAAAGGCTTAGTTACCAAATTAGCCCGTAAATGTTTTGCATGTGGTGGTATTTTATGTGGACAATTTTCTAAAATGTCCAATTTCACTTAATTTTTTGAATTTTTATAATTATTTTTTTATAAGTTTATTTAACTACTTAACTCTTTGATACCAAGTGACAAGCTCACACAAAAATTACAAAATACAACTTAAAGTTATAAAGAAGGATATAAATAAAATTTATTATAAACTGATACTTTTATGAATAAAAATATAAAATAGAAATTAGGATTGATGGAACATTTTAAGGATGCATATACGAAGGACGTGTCAAAACTATATCGAACCAAATTACTCTAGATTAGTAATTAATGGTAAATTTTAATTATTGAAAAATATTATCAAGGGAATTTTAGCGTCTTGAATACATATTTATATTAAGATATTTTTTTAACATATTATTTAACATATGATTTTACTAACTTAAAATATTAATATATATATTTATAGGAAATTATAAGGGCGAGATGGTCTTTTAAACCTATGTTGGCCTAACCTAAGTCCATGCCATAATCTCTATAAATTTCGAAGTGAAGCGTTTGCAAGGCCATAACCTCCGCCTTTCAAGTACCCTCCACATTCTCCCCTAAAAGTATATCCGAAACCTCCAATCTATCTCAGATCTCCAAAATGGAAGGAGATGGAGAAGTTTCCGTTTCCGGCAAGGAGGCAGTCGACGACCTATTGACGGAAGACGAGAAGATCGAAAGGTTCTTCACGCTGATCAGAAACTACAAGGAAGCTCGCGAGCGCCAAAGGATCGAGCGAGATCGAGCATCCGAGGATGAAGATCAGAAGAGGAGAAAGAGGAATCGGACTGTAGAAACTGCAGATCGGAACGTGTCGAGCTGGATTCCGGCTTTCAAATCGGAGGATTTCACCGAAAATTCTCGAATTCGGTACCATCGTTCTCCGGCGAGTTTTAACGATTTAGACGGTGGAGATCGCATGCGCCGTCGTGACGATCAACCACCGCTGGAGGCGGATGGCGGTGGATTAGATCTAAACCTCAGACTCTGAATCAACCATTTCAGTTCAGAAACTCTAGCTTCTTCTCTACTCTTTGATTTTTCTTTTTTGAATTTAAAAAATGTGCATTTTCTGATTATGTGTCCATAGAAATTAGTTTCCTAAAAAGGGAAATATGTTAAGTTTCTCGGAAAAGCTAATTATATATCTTCGGTGAAAATGGTGGATACAACTCTACCGACTATTTTCTTGGCTTTTAGTGGAGCATAAAATCAGTCTATATATTTTAGACATATTTATTTGGAAAAAATAAAAATTATTTAAAATTGATAAACTTATTCTTTTTTCTTTCTCTTTTTGCTTTTACAGAGGAGAAAAATACCAAAAAAAATAAACTCATAAAATACCTTTTTTTTTAATGAAACTAAATTACTTCTAATCTATTGGAACGAGAAAGTATCATGAAAATTTAAAATCATTTTTATTGTTTCTATTAAATTTCAACTTATTATTGAAGACAAATTAATATTAGCAAAATGAATCAGATGCAAATGAAATTAACATGGTGTTTTATAAATTAGCACCTTTTATTCACGTTATTTATAAGTACTTCTGAAATGTATAGAGTGGTTTCCCCCAATATTGTTATATCTAGATCCAATTTAATTACGTGCAAATTAGGTTAAGTTGATGAATATTAGAGCATAGAGTAGTATATAATTGATTCATTTCTACATCAGTTGGACTTTCCACGCGTAGATTACAACCTGCACGAGACATTGACTTGGCCATGACTCATGAGTGCATGACATAATCATATGACGTTCTCCAGCACACGTCATTATTTAGTTTACCTTTCGTTTATTTCTGTCGTGCTTAAAGCAATAATTTGCTTTTATTAAATTTCATTTTTAAACATATCCTCCCGTACCACTTACACATGGCAACTTCGACCGTCGGTTAGAGGTCGGCAAATTAGTTCAATGATCCAATTCGATGAATTTATGACTATTGTTACCAGTTTTAATCCAATTTGAGACGGATATCTAGATATAGTTCGGCTACTCACGGTATACATATATCAACATGTATACGGATTCTCATGGATATATCGAACAATAAGTTTCAGACTCGGAGTAACGAAAAATCTAGATATTCACGGTATACATATATCAACTTGTGAACTTCTTGACTGGTCCGCGGGATGGAAGGTCGACATTGCGGCCGGCGAATGTTTTGGTGTTTGGTTGGAGTGGAAGGAACCATGCATGTATTGATTTGACGGGGGTCTCACAACTTGTGGATTAGGGAACAGACCTTTTGTTGTGGGTCAGGCAGCTTGTAGAGCGGCATCAGCTAAGGTGGTCAAGCATGGAAGGGCATGTGTTGAAAACCAACACGTTTTTCTTCCGTTTGCTTTTGACACGTTTGGATTTTTTGCATCCGATATTGTTGATATTCTCAAGAGGGTGCAAAGAGTTATGCATAGTAATATTATGTCCTCTAGATTTGTAGATGTTGTTTTTAAAATGTTAGGTTTTGTCATCCAAAAAGGAGTAGCGGCGCAACTTGTTGCTCGCTTAGCTTCTACTTCTATGTAAATAGTAATATCGTATAAATAAAAACATTATTCGATTTTAAATTCTTTTTGAGGATCATCAAATACGTTCATTAACTATTTAAAATATCTTCGTATAAAATGAAATGAAGGCATACGATCCAAACAATTTAAATAAGTAAAATCTCCAAACAAGGTTTTATGTACCTGGAATGCCTACAATTACATAAATCAATCGGAAGATCTCCAAAACATTATTAAGAAGGAAATAAACCGATAATATATGTAATTTAGCCCATAAAAGGTAGGACATAAAATAGAAGGATGGTGATAAAAACACTAAATAGAGTGTTATCCGTGCGCATATCACATACACTATACTACACGTGTTCAATATTACTTAGTGCACATATCACCTACACTACACATGAACTATATTAATGAACACATTACTTGCACTACACATGATCAATACAAATTATGCATATATCATCTACGCTAGACATGATTGGGCACATGTCAACTACATTACACTACACATGTTTAGTACAAGTTAGTGCACATATCGCTTATACTACATTACACGTGATATTTACTGCTAAGTGCTCGTGTCACCTACAATACATTACACATATTCAATACAAGTTCGTGCAGATATCACTTATACAACACTCCTGTTAGACAAAATATTACAAGAAAATAAAATTGCGTAACACATTTCATTTGAAATATGTTTATTAAAGTTCGACCCTTATTATATGTTCTCACGATTCTAAAACAATATTGACACACTCTTGATGACCTCTTCAATTTTTCTTGAGTATTTGGGTTGCACCCGACGGGTTGCCTACGTAACTTCCCTCAAAAAATCAAGCCTTAAGTAGTTCATATATCTATTTTTGCGGACTTTGACCATCATGTGTCACATGCCGGATCCAAACTCAATTTTTAAGACGGGTTGTCTATAAGCCGCACCAATTATCACTTGTATTTCTCCACCTTTTACGCATCACCGGAATCATTCAGACCCACCTTCTATAAAGGGTTTTTCAAATTACCCGACTATCATTTGCCTATGAAAAATTCTAAGTTGAGTATATTTCTCATCTTCTTCTTCTTTTTTGTTTAGGGTATGACTGAACTCGACGAGTTTCCTACGTATCCGGTTCAACGGAATCAAGTCAAACGTAGTTCTCAACTTTAATAAATCTTAGAATTTTGGGTATGACCGAACTCAATGAGCGTCTTGGTTTATACCGAGCTTCCTACGTATATGTTTGAGATGGAATCAACTCACCATAGTTCCCAGTAGAACTTTCGTTTGGATATCAACTCGGAATTTGTGATTGAACTCAACGGTCATGAAATTGAGTTTCCTACGTACTCTTTCACAAGGATCAAATCATACGTAGTTCTTTATAACAATCCAGGACACTTTTGACATTTGGCGATTGAACTTGATTGATATTTGGGTCAAGTCTCCTATGTACCCTCTTTGTGGAGATCAAACGGCGCGTAGTTCGCAAATCATTGATATTTTTTTAAATGCCATTTAATTAGCAAATTATCTTATGGGTTTAACTCAAATTTTTGAATAAATCTCAATTGCGTGTCCAATAGAGAAATACTTTTATCAAGACAATTTTTTTTTATCTAACTTGCACTTGCTACATGCATGACGTGTGGACGTCTCATATGTGATTTGTAGGTGACTTGAAAGACTCATTTGAGATTCAAACTTTAGTTGCTTATGCTCAAACTTTTTTTAGATTTCCATGATATGACTTATTTAATAAAACTAATTACGGGATCCATGGCTTTTCAGAGCCATTTGGCTATGTGTGGACATTGGAACATTAACCCTCGAGCGGATGCATGACCTTTATATATGCCTTCACTTTATTTTGATACACTTATATACAAAACAAATTTGGGCTCAATTGATGTAGGATTGTGCAAAATCGGACCGGACTGGTTCCGGTCCGATCTACGGTCCAGGTTTTTTTGAAAATCCGGGTTACGGTCCGGTCCGGTTTTTGGACCGTATAAAAACGGTAACCCGGGTTGGACCGTAAACTACGAATTTTCGGTCCGATCCGGTCCAGTTCGGTCCATTCCGGTGAATTTTCGGTCCGGTCCAGTCCAATTCGGTCCATTCTAGTCCGATCCGGGTCCGGTTTTTGACCTGAAAACCTCATCAAAATTGCACAATTTATGTACAAACCGGTCCGGTCCGGTCCGCAATATTCAAAATTGCACAATTTATGTACAAACCGGTCCAACCCGGAACCGGACCGGTCCGATCCGGTCTACGGTCCAAGTTTTTATCAATTTACGGTCCACCGGTCCGGACCGTATGCACAACCCTAAATAGATGTACACACCTCGTTGAATCATGTTGATTACTCATATTTGTCATACAATTTTATAGATCATTAACCCTCAAGCGGATGCACTTGCTCACGAATAATCGATCGAATTGATATCGTTGTTTGATATTTAGCTTCGATGTTGAAAGAACCGTATATGATCATCACTTGTTCTAGAACTTGATGAGTGACATGCTCTTTTTGAGATCGCTCGGACAACAACTCGAGTATAAACTTGGATCGTTTCAATGTTAAACAAATAATTCTCCTTTGAATCAACATTCAAGTAGAAGGTTTCAAAAGTAACACATTTTCATATTCAACAAGCCATTTACACCTTCTTCTTGAACCTATAATATCGGCTTTTGTCAAGTATTGAATTCATCAAATTTTCTGTCAAAGTACACTGCTACACGGATCGACTATCCTTCTTTAGTAGATTATGAGGGTTCTTGCTGGAGAGGTTTAGGAACAAAAGGGTCAGGCCTTGGCCTAAAGCCGATGGATGGTGGTGTGCTTCTTCTATTGCACTCCAAGTCTCCTTATCAAGATCCTTCTTTTGCCCCTTTTATATGTTTTGTTTATGGATTTGAAATTGCATCTTAATCCCTGCTTTGATTGGTTTTGCGCTCTTTCGATATGAACCCCTTAAACGTATTTTTCCTGTACTTCTTTGTTTTATTTTAATTTTCTTTCTTACTTTTAAACTCCTTTTGTACATTTTATTTTCTTTTGTGGATTTTGAATTTGAATATTAGCCACTCATAAAAGAGAAAAAATTGAGATTGAGTTTTTTTTTCTTTGAAATTATTTGTGGTGCATATATATACCTTTTTTTTACTTTATAGAATTTATTAAAATTCTGATTTTAACAACCGCACATGATCTTTAATCTTATATCTATTAAAGGAGAGACCTTCTTTGCCCCGTGTCAACACCACAATTTACGCATCTTCCTAAAATATTTTTTTTAAAATTATTATTTTGGTTATTTCGATAGAAAATAAAAAATAAATCCTCAAATCTAGAATTAATTTTTTAAAATCTTACTAATTATTTGAAATCCAGTAAGTCTTCTAATCAAATACTAAACATATTTATTTTTATTAAAGCTAATATATAAGCATTAAAAAATTATAATATAAATCACAAATTTTAAGTACAAGAACGTGATCTAATTATATTTAATATATAATTAATTATAAAAAAAAACTTAAAAAGAAAATGAAAAATAATAATAAAAATTATAATTTCATTCTCCGGATTTTTATGTTACAAAAGTATACAAATAAAATTTTAAGTATAAAGTATTTAGTAAAACTCAACCCGCACAAAGTGCGGGTAATATACTAGTGTTGAGTACTCGTGTCACCTACACTACATTACACATATTCAGTACAAGTTCGTGCACATATTACCTACACTACACTACACATGATCAATAATGTTGCGTGTACATGTCACATACATTACACTACACATATTAAGTATAAGTTAGTGCACATATCACCTACACTACACATATTCAATACTAGCTAGTGCTCATATTACCTACACTGCATATGATCTTTAACATTCAGTACACAAGTCACCTACACTATATTACACATATTCAATACAAGTTAGTGCACATATCACCTACACTACATTGCATACGATCTTTAAATATGAGTGTACATATCATATACACTACATAATAATATAAGTTCAATACAAACTAGCGGTCATATCATCTATACCAAACTACACATGATTTATACTAATGAGTGCACATCTCAACTACAGTGTACTACAGTCATGTGTCAATCTACACTACACATGTTCTGTACAAGTTAGTGCACATATCACCTAAACTATATTGTAGCCATGTATCAAATGAAATGACATGTGATCTTTACTAATGACTATAATGTTTTTTTGGTTAGAAGGAGAGGCAGTGGTCTCCGGCGCATCTAGACGCACTTTTATTTATGAAAAGAGGGCTAAGTAGTCATCACACGGGGGATAGCCCGACCCCTTACATCATCAAGTAAAAGACCAACTACACCCTCCGGCGGGTCACACAATACACTCAATCCAAGAGGAAGGTTCAAAGCAAAATTTACAACATAATCCGCTACTCTATTCGCCTCACAAACGGCATGTCGAAACTGGATATTCCAATCTCTTTTCAAAAAGTCTTGGCACGAACGTACCAGACTAGCAAGAGGGTGGTGAGGGGCAATGTGGTTCTTGATGAGTTGGATACTCAATTGAGAGTCAGTTTCAACGATCACCGATCGATGGCCCAACTCCCAAGCAATCTTGAGGCCATGTTCAATACCCCATAATTCCGCCATAGGGATGGAACAAATCCCTAGATTAACACTAAACCCGCTCAACCACTCTCCTGCGTTATTCCTTACCACACCCGCAGCGGAAGCGTGTCCGTTGCTTTTCTTGGATCCGTCCGTGTTAACTTTGACAACACCGCTTGGAGGGGGTTCTCATGCAATGAGGACAACACTTCTCGCTCTTTTTCCCTGCACGTTGCTTCGTCTCTTCCAAACAGCCATATACTCTTTTGCATAGTCTTCAATGTATCGGATTGGGTCTCCACCGAAAGCTTGGCCGTTGAAAGCTCTCTCGTTTCTCCACTTCTGTAACACCCCAAATTCTCGGAACTCGGGAAGCTACTGGTTAGGACCTCACAATGGGTCCCGACCTTGGTTTAACAACAACATTACTTGGATCTTACAACAAGGCACAAATGTACTTAAAACAATTTCGAAATATAATATTTTTATTGTATGAATGTACACATGCGACAGCCTTACGAAACACAAACATATACATAACATGCATGCTGTATGGGAGACTCCCCCGTCCCCATCTAATGAATACGTGGACCCGGCTGACCATCCGTTTCGGATCTCTCTGCAGCTGTCTATCTCTACAGATCTACAACACGGATAAACCGTTAGCTAACAATCCAAACATAAGCAGAATAAGGATAGCACAAACACAAACAAGGTAACATAAACAATCATCATGCTGGCACACAAACCGGTTATTTTCTAGTAGTTAAGTGATTCACCTTATTCCATTTTACAGTTGTGGCACGAGAATCTTAAGAGTTCTCGCCTCCGTTCCTTATCCAACTGGGTGTAGGTCTAGCTTACCTCCGCCGGTAGCATCACTACAAACCGAGTGTGGACTAGTCCCTAAAGAAACCCCCAACGCCCTCAGGCTAACTGAGCAGAATGCCACCGCCCGTTACTCTTAGGCCAAAGTATAGGTCGGTAGATAATTACTACTAAAATATAACTATAAACATATCTTTCACACACCACCATCATTATCCACACTCATATCTAGAAGTCAGCTAAGTAAGCCCAAAGGACTTACCTGTTATAAATCTCGACTCTCTGTAAACCAAACTCGCTCTGTAAACTGTAGCAACTCAGTTGCCTGCCAAAGGAGATAAGTGCATTATCACACTCCCACGTAATTAGAAGTCGAAGACTTCTAAGATAGAAGATCGTAATAGGACATAACCAATTACAGTACTAATTTATGGTAAAATGACTATTTTACCCTTGGTCCCGAAACTCTCAAAATTTCCAAAACTCAAGTCTAAACTTCTATTTGAGACTATAAAGTCATATTCTAAGTCCTAAAGTTTAGTTTGGTTACAAACTGTCACTTTTCTTATTTCCTATTTTCCGAAAGATCGTAAAGGTCCAACTTCGGTTTCAAATATAAAATTCGTAAAAGCTTATAAAATTCCGAAACAATTCTCTAGATCATCTATGATGTTCCCTCTACCCTTAAGAGCAAGAATTTCTCAAAACTGTTCATCCATCATTTTTATAAAATTCTCAAAGTTGGTTACAACACTTATATTTCTCATACTTAGCCAATATTTCAAAGTTTGCAAAAACTGCTTAACTACCCTACTTTGGAAGCTTATAACTTCTAATCCGACCGTTCATTTCTTCTCAAATTTTAATACTGTAAACTACATACATCCACCTATTACCTATTAAAATTTCAACGGTGGATCATCATCCGAACTCTCTAACATTGGTCTACAAGCTAGGCAGTTCCTCACCTCAAAACTGAAGAAAACACCATTTATTTACAGCAGATTTATTCTACAAATTTTTGATACACTCTTCTAATCCAACTACTTATTAGTCCAAGGTCTTAAGTCCTTTTCCTACACTTGACCACCAAACCTAACTGGATCAAACATCAGTTCTCTACCTTTACAGAATTTGAACTAAGACAAGAAACCCTCACCTAGTACCAAGGTTGTTGAAGCTTGCTGAAACTGGATGGGAGAACGAATAACTCGACAGGGTTGCACGATAGATCAACACAAAAGAGAGGTGAAATCACCTCCTGTAAGATTGTGCAGTAGGTTAGAAGGAGGGAACTCAAAGGGGAAGGACAGCCTGAACAGAAAGGTGTACAGAGGGTTGTTACCGAGTGGGTCTTGATGGGGTGTTCGTCCCGGGTAAAAACAGCAGCTGCAGATCCGTGCCCTTGGCTGTTGATGCTCCTGTCGTCACTCAGAAGTGGAGGGAGACAAAGGATGAACTATGGCCTGCGTTGTCGCTACTGCGTTGGGATTGCTGGATCGAGGGAGTCCCTACGGAAGCAAGGTGAAGCTGCAATCGACCCACCAGTCTGTACGTCGCATGAAGAGGAGGCCGAAGTTCCTTCTGTTTGAGAGGCTTGATCACTGGTGCTTTTGGGCGCAAGGGTTCTGCGTTGAAAACAGAAGAGACGCTGGTGCTTTTTGGGAGCAAGGATGTGCGTAGAAAACCGAAGAGAGGCGTGCAGATTCGTTTACAGCAGGAAAGGAAAGAAGGCGTAAGATGCTGCGTGATTCCAGGCGGTTATAGGGGAGGATCTTCAGCATACTCAGCAGCCGTTACAAGGGGGTTAAGAGGGGAGTGATTGTCGCTGCTCTCCTCCTTCCTCCTGGGCTCGAACTGCCGCTGGGCCAGCACACAAGCGAGGCAAACTGGGCCGGAGAGGGGAGCTGTGCGGCCTGCATGAAGTAAGGGCAGTGATGGGCTGAGGTAAGGTAAAGGTTGGGCTGAAAATAAGAGAGAAAGTGGGCTGAAAACAAGGTAAGAATTAGAGTGGGCTAATGTTGTCAAGGCCTTGTCAAAACTTGTCATGGCCTTGCCAAGCCCATGCATGGCCTTGTCATGATCTCGTCATGGTCTCGTCAAATCTCGTCTTGGTCTCGTCAAAAGAACGTCATGACTTTGTCAAGACATGTCATGATATAAACTAGGGTTTGAGAGATTAGGGTTTGATATAAAATTCTATCATTTTATGTGAAGTGAGGTTACATAAAATGATAAAATTTTGAGATAGTGTGTACGACTAGGTGGACATAGAAAGATTAACGGATCGAAATCTGGTTTGCTACGGAATTAATCGGAATAAAAAAAATCCGGATATTACAACTTCCATAGCCACCATAAGCTAACTGCAAAGAATTCACCCCATACACAAAAGTTTTTAAAATTGAGTTTGGAGAGTAGGTTACCTCGCACCCAAGAGGAGAAGGAGTTGTTGAAAAACTCGTCACTGTTGCGGCCGGTCCATAGAGTACTCCACAGCTGTTGGATCCTCGGGCAGTCTTTGAAGAGGTGGCTCATGGTTTCAGATCCTTAAGAGCAGCCCGATCAAGTATCGTGTTCGCACAAGTGCTTCCGCTTCCTTTCTGAGTTACAGAGAACCCCTCCTCTAAGCAGTTTCCATACAAAGATTTTAATCCTCTCATGCACTCTAAATTTCCAGACAAGAGTGTAGAGGCTGTCATCTAGGGAATTGAGGTTTTGTAACACCCCGAATCCGCGGGACTCGGGGCGCTACGGGCGGAGACCTCACAATGGGTCCCGACCCTTAGCCTGACAACAATTTCACTGGATCTTACAACAAGACACAAATAAAGGCAAAACCGAAATTCATTTTAATGCAATGATATGAACCCCAAAAGAAAACAACGAAAGACTTCAGCCGAGATACAACGCTAAAGGCAACCGCCATACACGCGACATACATAATACCCTAAACAATACATAAAAACAACCCCCAAAACCCATCCTAAAATGTACGGACCCCGGCTGCCCACTCTTCCGGATCTCTCGGCCGCGTCCCTAACCTGCAAGGCAACTACAACAATATCGGTATAAAACCGTTAGCTAGCATTCAAGGCATTAGAATCATGGTATTGGCACACACACACATAAGGCATCATAAATACACAACATGTTCCAAAACACACAATCCGGTTTATTATCTTTTTATTATTAGGTCATATCCCGTTCTAGTTCAACTTCTTTTGTGACACGAGAATCTTAAAGATCTCGCCCTTGTCCCCTTTCACCATACGGGTTTGTACTTGATGCGGATCAGCATCACCCGATGGGCTGGTCGCAAGGCACCTCCCAGTCATCCCCATTTTGGACTGGACAAGCGGTCACCGCCCGTTATCATACACTTGGGCCAAATATAAACATATAAAGTCGGTGGTCCTATTACCGGTTTAGATGTTATAACATAAGCAATAAACACACACATAAACAATAAACACACACCACCAAACACGCATTGAAACTAATACAGAGAATACGAGCTAAGTAAGTCCGAAGACTTACCTCCTCCCAAAGATAATCCCGCTAACCACCACTCTCAGCTTCCCATAGGAAGGCACTCAACGCCTGGTCAAAACAAGGCACACAATCAACATCTCTCTCACATGCTAGAAGTCCTTAGACTTCTAGTCCTAATGATCTCGCAAGATCATAAACCATAAACATGCTAGGATAATAAACTCCTAGTCCTCACGATCTCACAAGGTCATAACCATCACAACATAGGCTAGGAAACTCTCGTTCCAGTCTCCACAATCTCAACATACAACTTAAATCCATAAACAATCTCACAAGACCGCATTACCACCTCAAGCTTAGAATCAACAACAATCCATCAAACAAAATCAAATCCTCAAAACTCACCTAAGGTTCAAAGCCACTACTTGGCATTCACTCTAAGTTATGCTAGATCCATCCTAGCATGCTACTAATACTAAACATAACTAGACCGAGGAAAAAGGTAACTCACATGAGGTCAAAAGACGAAAGATGGTCTATGGATGTCGACTTGGACTCGTTAGGTCTTCATCGGGACGCTTCCGAACCTAACACCAAAACTAGACAAATTTAGCTCGTACGCTAAATTTGGTCGGAAGATATATAAAATATATATATAATTCTAAGAAAATCCCGGTTTCAAATGGCCACGTTAAATCCCGCAAAAACCCTTCCGGTTAAAATATGAAATTCTAGGAATTTGGTCGTAAAACCATAATTGATACCTTGAGCCATAAATCGAATTTAAATCCACCAAGGTGTAAAATAAAGCATTTCGACATAAGAATATCTCGTAATCAAAATCCAAGGTTCCAAACCGCTAATACATTTCCGGGACAAAATACGCAACATCACAAACATGCATCATAAATACGCAATCAACTCTCCGGGCCGTAAATACGGAACTCAAGAATTTAAACCCTTTACGAAAATAACTTTTGGCCAAAACCGTAAAAATATAATCCAGCAGGGGCATAAAATCAAATTCCGAAACTTGGGCCATTTCCATAATTAATTTTCTGCAGTGGTATAAAATACAAATTCTAAAAATTAGGGTCATTACTGCAATAATAAAAATATGGGGCACAATCTGTAATTATAACAAAGTGAGGGGCCCGATTTAAAAACCCTAATTAAACTTCTTCCTCAATCGATACACAGCTGCTAGGAGAAGATGGGGAATCGGGGCGGCGGCGTCGGTTCCGCAAGGGCAATGGCTCATCCCAGTGGCGTGCAGGTGTCAAGGAGGGAGGCGGCAGAGGTGGACACTTCTCCGGTGAAGGTCGAAGGCAAACCTCAGGCGGACAGCGAACTCTTCTTGGCGGCGTTTGTTGGCGATTGGTTGCGCAGGAGAAATACAGAGGGGAGTACGAGATTGAGAGAAGGGACAAGGGAGAGCACGACATTCTTCAGCGACGACGAGTCTGGCAAGGCTCGAGAAGAGAAGGGGGTGGTCTGTATCAGGTGAAGAGGAGTAGCCGGGGTCGAGGCCTGGAGAAGAAAGCAGGGGAGGGAGGTTTCGAATCAGGTGAGGAAGAGAGAGGTTGGGTGAGATCTGAGGTGATAGGGAGCAGAGGATGGTGAGGGGTCGAGTGCAGCAGGTCGGGGAGATCGAGGGGTCGAATGCAGTAGGGCTGCAGGTGAAAAGCCGGATGTTGGTCACTCACTGGGAAGAGAAGCGGCCATCAAGATGCGCTTGAGTCAAAGAGAAGAAAGAGAGAGAAATAAAGCAAAAAAAATAAAAATAAAAATTAAACGAAATATATATATATATATATATATATATATATATATATATATATATATATATATATATAAATTAAAATATGTAAACTCATAAAATTTAATTTCCAATGAGAAAATCCCCGTAGAAAAGTATAGGTTATTAATTTATCGATAAAAGTCGGAAAATTAAAAATCGGAAAGCTCCCAATAAACGGGGCGTTACATTAGATCCCACTAAAAACAAGTTTCGTCCCGAAACTTGCTATACGTCGAACTTCTCGGTCCCTAAGGCCGTGGTATGAACTCTCAAACTAAGATGGCTTAAACCTTCTAATCTATAAACACAAACTACTCGAACTACCACCACAATATATATAACCGGACATAAAACACATTCCCTCACAGGGCACAAAACCACATATAACATCACACATATACACTAGCAAGGGAAGAACAAGGTCTAACCCGTCGATTCTATCGATGCTACTAGCTCAGAGAAAAACTCAACCAAAGATACTATCCTCTGTCTTCCTATTATCTCATTGGTTTCCCATCTGCTACTAGATTATCATGACTGACCATACGTCTCGAATCATGCTTGCACTCTCTCGACTGATAGACATGAAATACCAGGTGAACATTCTCTACCCTTGGCGGCAACGCCAATTTATAAGACACTTATCCAACTTGCGTTAAGATCTCATAAAGGTCGATATATCGGAACTCAACTTCCTTCTTGGGTCTTTTGCAATGTAGCATTTCCATTATTTTTCCTTTGATTTCTCTATCAAAGAATATCGAACTTCCAATCTACACTGTTGACTTTGGTTCTTGTCAAACAAAACTTTGATGTTATGTTTCCTCAATTCTTGTTGCAATTCCAAGTAACGAATGAAGTAGTTGACTTCACACTACTTCTATTAACCAGACACACATACTATTACTTTTACATCGCTCCGCAATACTCAATCAAGACTTGTCTTGAAGAATCACTTGTACACTTCAAACTCATAATACCTCAAGGTAAAATCAAAACAATTGCACCAATGAATCCCCTCTTAACTCTCAGCAACTCTTTTGTCAATTCTTCGTCCCATTCAATACTTCATCGTCATCCGTAGTAGGTTACCATAAATGGTGTTATACAACTTCTCTCTTCACAGATCCGGTAAAGCTTCGCACATCCAAGAAAACTTGTAACCTTTTCCACATCTTTCGGGGTTTGCCACCACGAGATAACTTGTCATACATCTCTCTTTTTCAAGAGTAGATCCAAAATATCTCATCCGGGCATCAGTACGCCCATATGGAATAACTACAACTCGTAGTGACTCTGATTGGTCCAAAATGCCGTACTTGCAATATCTCATACTCGAATTCTCAATAGGTGACAATCAAACCTTAAATCATTCTCATAAGAGACTACCGACCCTGTTAACCGATCGAGTAGATCATCCATTCGTTATAAGGAATACTTGTCCTTCGACTCACGGTAATCGATGTTCAATTGGAGAGAACTGTCTCTTTTTTTTTTCAACAACTATGGTGTTCTCATAATAACTTCAATTTAAGAGTTTAAGGTATAAATCCATATAAACTTCAAATCAAGAATTCATGATAACTTCTAGTGTACTCTATGGCAGTGCATTGGGTTTAATGAACCTTTATCAACAAGTCCTTGCAATTGCTGCTTTGATTGCATCCTCAATTCGAGTATCCTTACGGGTATCATTTATTTATGTCTTTTGTACGGCGCCTTAGAAATGGGAGTTGAGCCCAAATCAATCTTATTGGTAAAATTCCCATTCCGATACATTGGAATCTGTTCTATCTCGGGTTCTATCTTTTCTCTACCCATCACATATCGTAATAACCGACACCACCTAGTCCTAACGCTTGACAAGTGGTCCACCCCGACCGGTTGGGGTGACGTCCTTCAACACTTGTATTGTTCCTTCTGTAGCTACTATGTTCACCGTCTTGTTTCAAAGATCCTTCATCTCCAGAACTCAAGGAACTTGCTCGAGTCTTCGGACTCTTGAAGCCTTGGTTAAGCAATAATTCAGCTTAATTCCTCTTATCACTTCAAAGGAAAGGTGATATACCATCTCTTAATCTCGCAAATATGTTCCGTCACAAGGGTCTTAACTACAAGACTCGGTCATACTTTATTACAACTCGATACAATCTTCTTTGCTTTCTATGACATCCCCAACATATGGGAGGAGCTCTTCGTACTCTACATTAGCTTTCGCCATAAACATCATTTCTTCAAGTCGGCGTATAAATTTACACAACATTTTCTTATGTTGCGTCAACCGATTGTAGAGACTCTACCTTAAATCATTCATGTACTACTTGTACAACTCAATCAACATCGACTCTTCAAAACTTTAGTTTTCTCTTTCACTTGTTGGTCACCTTATGCATCTCTTGATATTCCAAGAACAATTCCACAACTGTACTAGCATGCCTTTGAGCAAAATTTTCCAACCACAATCACTGAAAGATCCACTAATTATTCCACCAAGCACTAACATCATAACTCTAAGCTTGCCGCATTGCCCTAATCCCGATTCCTCGTTTCACGCCATAGCCATTATGGCTTAGCCATGCGAGTCACAAAACCTTGACTTAGCTTAGATCACGAAAACATGACATCCATCACCTTAAAACAAACATAACACACCTCCACTTATATATTCCCCCTTTACGCACAATAGCCATAAAAGACTCGCCTTTCTCTTTGTCCTTCCAGTCCCCTTTACTCTTATCCGTGTCATTTCTTCATATGACAAACCCATGACCTAAGAAGGTCGCAACATATTGGTACAATCCCTCTCACCAAGGTATGTTACCATCACTAGTTGGAGTCGGTAAATTGTTACTTGATTAAGATATTTGCGCTTCCCTGGATATATCTCTTTGTTGTCGACATTCAACAACCACGAATATTCCACGTTCTTGTCACCCCTCTTCATGATTCAATCTCCTGGGTTACTCTCCCCACCTATAGTCACCAGTATCAACCCGCACCTGTGCATTCTCAATGGTCACCGATTAGCTCATTAATGACCCTTTCCAAGATCAAAGACTTACCCTCCTACCACACTTCCATGTTACCATACTCCTGAAGGTCACCCTCTCAGGGTAGTATGCCTTAAACTTCTTTTGCTCGTTTTACTCTTCACACCCTTCCTTAACTCTTTCTACGTTTCACACTTCCTTAAACTTTTCTAAGATAACTATACCTTCCCAACTCTTTCGTGTCATATGACCCACTTCATAGGCTTAACCGTTATTCATGATGTTTAGCAAAAGCACCTCTCAAATATTCTGACATTAAATGGCACCCACTCGCGTTCCTCTTGTTGGTATCTTAAGACTTTCATTCCATACTCCTTGTTTCATCCTTCATCTTCTAGAGATCATCATCCACACACACTTCATCCTCCTTAGTGTTGCTCAGTCTCACCATAATGACGGAAAATGATGGACTCCACAAGGTAATTCTACTATGTGAACTTTCGCCATGTAATCCTTCTCGTAACTCTCGTATTTCTGAAGAAGTCTCCCGCTGAATCTCTCGTAAAACCTGTCTCTTCACTTTCTAGTTCTTATGTAATCTTAACTTACGCATCTCATGAATCTTCGTATTAGTTCGACCACACTTCACACTCTGACTCCCATGCTTAGGAGCATCTAGGAAAAACTTCACGCCTCAAGGAAATACCACTTCTATCCTTGCTACTATGCACTCCTTTCCTTCCCGCTTCGTGTCTTTAGTTATCCATGCGTCATCTTGAAAAATTGTAAGTTCACCATCTCTAGTTGGTTTCGTTGTGATTCAATCATTGCTTCTTTGCAACCACTCTCATGTCTTCATGTCGCTTCCTTACTCGTATGACTTCCTTCTCAGTTTTGCTTAAAATTACTCGAGGTTCTCTTCCACTTGTTCGTCCTTTGTTTACGTCATCTCTAATCCTCCTCCTCGACATCCTCTTAAAGGAGTACAAGAACTTCAAGGTGTTCGCCCGAACGTAGCTCTCAACTCGATAATTGAGCATATTCGTCCTCGTATGTACACTATCCTATAAAAAAATGACGTCGTCCAAGGGCAATGATATCATAATAGCATCTCAACTAAAAGGTCCTATATCTTCATATTCTACTATATATAATAGGAATACGTAACCATAACTATATAAGTCCTAAGTCCATATTACTACTAATATCACGCATTCGACATTCTCTTACAACAATACAAGTTCCAAAACATATAATCGTTCACATATACAACTATACACATAAATCATGTCCATCATGCAAATACAATCCACATACAATAATAGTCCCAAAAACATCCTAAGTCCAAGATACATATCTACATATATACATATATACATATATATACTAAAAATCAATAAACTATGCTGCCGAGATCCACGGAAGGAGTGGTGGTCCGTACATTCTACCCCGACTCATGCATGTGATTTTGAAAACGAAAACTCAGAACCCGCGGGGTTCTGTTTATTCCTTATTCGGCCTTTAGAAGATTGCGAGTGCCATTGTTGTCAACCTAGGGCTCTGATACCACTTTTGTAACACCCCGAATCCGCGGGACTCGGGGCGCTACGGGCGGAGACCTCACAATGGGTCCCGACCCTTAGCCTGACAACAATTTCACTGGATCTTACAACAAGACACAAATAAAGGCAAAACCGAAATTCATTTTAATGCAATGATATGAACCCCAAAAGAAAACAACGAAAGACTTCAGCCGAGATACAACGCTAAAGGCAACCGCCATACACGCGACATACATAATACCCTAAACAATACATAAAAACAACCCCCAAAACCCATCCTAAAATGTACGGACCCCGGCTGCCCACTCTTCCGGATCTCTCGGCCGCGTCCCTAACCTGCAAGGCAACTACAACAATATCGGTATAAAACCGTTAGCTAGCATTCAAGGCATTAGAATCATGGTATTGACACACACACACATAAGGCATCATAAATACACAACATGTTCCAAAACACACAATCCGGTTTATTATCTTTTTATTATTAGGTCATATCCCGTTCTAGTTCAACTTCTTTTGTGACACGAGAATCTTAAAGATCTCGCCCTTGTCCCCTTTCACCATACGGGTTTGTACTTGATGCGGATCAGCATCACCCGATGGGCTGGTCGCAAGGCACCTCCCAGTCATCCCCATTTTGGACTGGACAAGCGGTCACCGCCCGTTATCATACACTTGGGCCAAATATAAACATATAAAGTCGGTGGTCCTATTACCGGTTTAGATGTTATAACATAAGCAATAAACACACACATAAACAATAAACACACACCACCAAACACGCATTGAAACTAATACAGAGAATACGAGCTAAGTAAGTCCGAAGACTTACCTCCTCCCAAAGATAATCCCGCTAACCACCACTCTCAGCTTCCCATAGGAAGGCACTCAACGCCTGGTCAAAACAAGGCACACAATCAACATCTCTCTCACATGCTAGAAGTCCTTAGACTTCTAGTCCTAATGATCTCGCAAGATCATAAACCATAAACATGCTAGGATAATAAACTCCTAGTCCTCACGATCTCACAAGGTCATAACCATCACAACATAGGCTAGGAAACTCTCGTTCCAGTCTCCACAATCTCAACATACAACTTAAATCCATAAACAATCTCACAAGACCGCATTACCACCTCAAGCTTAGAATCAACAACAATCCATCAAACAAAATCAAATCCTCAAAACTCACCTAAGGTTCAAAGCCACTACTTGGCATTCACTCTAAGTTATGCTAGATCCATCCTAGCATGCTACTAATACTAAACATAACTAGACCGAGGAAAAAGGTAACTCACATGAGGTCAAAAGACGAAAGATGGTCTATGGATGTCGACTTGGACTCGTTAGGTCTTCATCGGGACGCTTCCGAACCTAACACCAAAACTAGACAAATTTAGCTCGTACGCTAAATTTGGTCGGAAGATATATAAAATATATATATAATTCTAAGAAAATCCCGGTTTCAAATGGCCACGTTAAATCCCGCAAAAACCCTTCCGGTTAAAATATGAAATTCTAGGAATTTGGTCGTAAAACCATAATTGATACCTTGAGCCATAAATCGAATTTAAATCCACCAAGGTGTAAAATAAAGCATTTCGACATAAGAATATCTCGTAATCAAAATCCAAGGTTCCAAACCGCTAATACATTTCCGGGACAAAATACGCAACATCACAAACATGCATCATAAATACGCAATCAACTCTCCGGGCCGTAAATACGGAACTCAAGAATTTAAACCCTTTACGAAAATAACTTTTGGCCAAAACCGCAAAAATATAATCCAGCAGGGGCATAAAATCAAATTCCGAAACTTGGGCCATTTCCATAATTAATTTTCTGCAGTGGTATAAAATACAAATTCTAAAAATTAGGGTCATTAGTGCAATAATAAAAATATGGGGCACAATCTGTAATTATAACAAAGTGAGGGGCCCGATTTAAAAACCCTAATTAAACTTCTTCCTCAATCGATACACAGCTGCTAGGAGAAGATGGGGAATCGGGGCGGCGGCGTCGGTTCCGCAAGGGAAATGGCTCATCCCAGTGGCGTGCAGGTGTCAAGGAGGGAGGCGGCAGAGGTGGACACTTCTCCGGTGAAGGTCGAAGGCAAACCTCAGGCGGACAACGAACTCTTCTTGGCGGCGTTTGTTGGCGATTGGTTGCGCAGGAGAAATACAGAGGGGAGTACGAGATTGAGAGAAGGGACAAGGGAGAGCACGGCATTCTTCAGCGACGACGAGTCTGGCGAGGCTCGAGAAGAGAAGGGGGTGGTCTGTATCAGGTGAAGAGGAGTAGCCGGGGTCGAGGCCTGGAGAAGAAAGCAGGGGAGGGAGGTTTCGAATCAGGTGAGGAAGAGAGAGGTTGGGTGAGATCTGAGGTGATAGGGAGCAGAGGATGGTGAGGGGTCGAGTGCAGCAGGTCGGGGAGATCGAGGGGTCAAATGCAGTAGGGCTGCAGGTGAAAAGCCGGATGTTGGTCACTCACTGGGAAGAGAAGCGGCCATTAAGATGCGCTTGAGTCAAAGAGAAGAAAGAGAGAGAAATAAAGCAAAAAAAATAAAAATAAAAATTAAACGAAATATATATATATATATATATATATATATATATATATATATATATATAAATTAAAATATGTAAACTCATAAAATTTAATTTCCAATGAGAAAATCCCCGTAGAAAAGTATAGGTTATTAATTTATCGATAAAAGTCGGAAAATTAAAAATCGGAAACGTTCCCAATAAACGGGGCGTTACATTCAGCTCCACACAACACTCTGTACACAGAGGAGATCGAGTATCCACCATCTTGGGAGCGGCTCCAGCTAAGAGTATCTCGTTGGGGGATAGTTTGTCCCTCTGCAGTCGCCAGGCTAGCTGCTTCCTGAACACACGGGTTGGTCGAAGCAAGCTGAAGGAGCAGACGCATAGGAAGAGACCCGCTCAAGATCTGCCAATCCCATCCGCAATTCACGATCCAGTAATCCCGAACCGTTTTGAAATTGTATATGGTCGGCGTCATGGAAACTAATGACTATAATGTATACATATCACACACACTAATGACTATAATGTATACATATCACACACACTAAATATTTTAAAAAAAATTCAATTTTTAGAAAATTACGATCTACAAAAGTAAAAATAAATTTAAAAGAAAAGAAAAAAGTAGATGCTAAATAAATGCTTCATTAACTTTATTATTGTAAATAATTAAAGGAAAATAAGTGAATAAATTAGTTATTATTTCTCAACGTAACATATATATATATATATATATATATATATATATATATATATATATATATATATATATATATATATAGATTCTAGAGAGGATGCTCCTTATAGAGAAAAGTGAGAAGATATTCTGTTCATTTTTTCATATTATGTGTTCATTTTATTTTGGTATCATGGTATCATTGTTATTTTTTTTTTCTTTCGGATAATGAACAAAAATATGTATTTATTTTTTTATAATAAATTTTCAGTTTTGAAAAATTAGAATAAGAAAATAAAAACTGAACTCGATTGTAAAAAAAAAAAACCCTTTTAAGAATGAGCCTCCTCACTTTCCATATATATAGATCCTGATTCGTATGTAAATAGCTCTTACCATGTGAACTTGTAAACACCGAATATATGTGAGTATACCGCCGAATATATGTGAATATACCATCGAATATATAGAGTCAGGTCCGGCGAATATTTCTTCCATTAATAACACGATTTTCCCCCTTTAATATCGCCTAATCTCAGTCATCTATTTAACGATCTAACGAATATAATTTGTTTTCATTTTACATGGTAAGAGTTGTTTACATAGGACTCTCTCTCTCCCTCATTAGATTTTGTGATTTACAATTTACAATTTATAATTTTTACTTTTAAACTTATTTATTTTATGGGCTCCTATAAAATTATTTATTTTTAAGGTGATATATATGTCATATTATTTTAGGTCGTGTGTTTATTTCATTAGCAACAATAAATATTTTATTTGATAAGGTGATTATTTTTATTTATTTTTTTCTTTTTTGAAATATTTATGTAATTTGATTAGTAATGCAAATTTGGTTTACTTATATGTATTAAAAATACCCGTGCATGGCACGAGTATTACTATCGTGAACAAGACGGGAATAGCGGGATGAAGAAGTTGAAGTTTATCCCGTCCTGAATATTTATAAGCGGGACGAAATTGTTATTTTTTTTATGAAATTTCGTTAGGATTGAGAAGAGGTCAAAATAGAGATAAAATCGAAATTTATTTCTACTTTAATTTATATATATTAAAAAAATATGTGCACGGCACGGGTCCTAGACTAGTGCGGTTAAAATTACATAAGACCGGAGCTGGACAAGTTGTGGCCAAGGAGGCAGTAGTTGGATCATCGCGTGGCAATTAAAATGGGAGCTGAGCCGTTCTTGTCTGGTGGGCTTCGACCCAACCAAGGAAGGATAACACATTAGGGAAAAGGCAGACTCAGCTTGCGAGCTGGGCCTTTGTGAGGCCAACTATCTTAATACAACAATTCATATGTTGAGTTCGTGTTTGAGAATGAGTCCCAACCATGAGGGGCAATGACCAGATCCTCAGGTCATTGTACGCCAAATTAATAAATAATTTTATCCTTATAAAATTATGCAGCATCGCATATAGGGATTGCAATGGATTGAGTGGCGGATGGATCACTTTGACCGTCATCCGATCCATCACCCAAAATTTTCCACCTCACCCTAAACACCACCACTAAGGTCTTATTCGGATCCAATCCACCAATATCCAACGGATAAAGCGGGTAGATCGGGTGAGATTTTGAGAGTTCGACACTTGTTTATAAATTTGTAAAAAAATCAAATATTTTGCTGAAAATAAAAAACATACTTAAATCCAACTAAAAATAACATAATATTGTACATAATATCAAGTACAAATACTATAACCAAATATGATCTAAAATAAACAAATTATAACGAATCAATAATAAGGATCGAAATGTAACACCCCAAATTCTCGGAACTCGGGGAGTTACTGGTTAGGACCTCACAATGGGTCCCGACCTTGGTTTAACAACAACATTACTTGGATCTTACAACAAGGCACAAACGTATTGAAAACAATTTCTAAAACATAATATTTTTAATGTATAAACGTACACACATGTGACAGCCTTACAAACATATATAAAGATACATAACATGCATGACGTATGGAAGACTCCCCCGTCCCCATCTAATGAGTACGTGGACCCGGCTGACCATCCGTTCCGGATCTCTCTGCAACTGTCTATCTCTACAGATCTACAACACGGATAAACCGTTAGCTAACTAACCAAATATAAGCAAAAAGATAACAGCACAAACACAAGCAGAACAAAAAAAATAAACAAACATCATGCTGGCACTCAACCAATTATTATCTGTTATTTAAGTGATTCACATTATTCAATTTAAGTTGTGGCACGAGAACTATTATTAGTTCTCGCCTCCGTTCCTTATCCAACTGGTGTAGGTATAGCTGACTTCCTTTGGTAGCGTCACTACAAACCACGTGTGGACTAGTCCCGAAAGAAACCCCCAGCGCCCTGCGAGCTACTGAGCGGAATGCCACCGCCCGTTACTCTTAGGCCAAAATACAGGTCGGTATTTATATATCACAACCTATCTCTCTAACATGTCAATCACACACCACCATCATCATTTATACTCATATTTAGCAGTCAGCTAAGTAAGCCCAAAGGACTTACCTGTTATAACGCTCGACTCTTTAGTAACCACTTGCTCTGTAACTGTACCCACTCAGTTGCCTGTTAAAGGCGATAAGTGTATTAGCACACTTTCACGTAGATAGAAGTTTAAAACTTCTGAGATTAAATAAGTATTAAGACGTACTAGTTACATTATTAGTTTTAGGGTAAAATGACCATTTTACCCTTGGTTCCGATTTTCTCGAAGACCCTAAAATTCATGTCCAAACTCCTATTTGAAGTTCTAAAATATATCCTAACTCTTAGAATTTTATTAGGTGCGAAACTGACATTTTTCTTATGTTTCTATTTTTTTCGGAAGAACCGAAAAAGGTTTAACTTCGGCTCTAAATATAAAATTCTTAACGGCTTATAAAATTTCCGAATTTAATATCTAGATCATCTATGAGGTTCTATCTAGCCTTAGAAGAAGGAATTTCTCCAAACTGTTCAGCCGATATTTTTATAATAATTCCCAAAGTCGGTTCCTCACTCTACTTTCTTATACTTAGTCAAATTTATAAGTTTAATAAAACTGCTCAACTACCTAACTTCGGGAGCTCGTAACTTTCAATCCGACCGTTCATTTCTCCCCAAATTTTAATATGATAAACTACATATATCCGTCTACAACATATCCAAAATTCAACGGTGGATCTTTATTCAAACGTTTTATAATTGATCGACAAAATGGCTGTTCGTAACCTAAAAACTGAAGGGATTAAAATAAAATTACAGCAGCCCCTTATGTCTATCATATGCAGAAACACACACACAACCAGCAGCCTTCCTACACACTCCTCTCTCACCCATCTTACCATCTCCACTGTCCCTAATGTAACAGATTCAAACCGGAAAAATAAGAAGAGACGGGAGGCTAAACCGGAAAAATAAGAAGAGACGGGAGGCTAAACTGAGGACTCACAGGGAAGGCGACTCGCGGCTGGGCAGGTTCCGTGTGCAGTGTGACTCGGTATGGCTGGTTCGTAGCACGGACTGAGGCGGACTGCAGGAGGCTCGGCGGCGTGGACGGTGGCTACGCAGGAGGCGGCGAAGGCTGGCTGCGCAGGAGGCGGCGATGGGCTGCGTCCTGGCGGCGATGGCTGTTGCGCAAGAATGCGATAGGCTGCTGTGCAAGGAGGCGACGGCTGCTGCGCAAGGAGGCGATGGCTGCGGCACTACTGGAGGCAGCGGCGGCGATCCAGTGGCAGGCGGAGGAGGTGCGGCGGCGTCTCCTTCGTACCTACGGAGTTCCTGCGGTGGTCGGCGGACGGCGCAAGGCGCGGTGACGGTGGTGGCAGAAGGGTGGCTGCGCCGGAGGTCTTGCGAGAGAGAGGGATAGGCCGTAGCGGCGTATCTCTTGTCCAGGAGAAGATCGATAGGTAGGTTAATTAGCGTAGGATTAGGTTAGATTAGTTTAATTAGGGTTTAATAATTAAATTTTAAAATGGGCTTAGGAAAGTGGGCTGATGGTTGGCCCAACTGAGCGGTGATTTCACTTACGGATATGCAACTCATTATTTGCGTGCGGAAATTATAAAAATACGGAATTAATTTCCGTATTTTATAACTTATTTTAATTCTTATTTTAATGTACGTAATTTATTTCCGGTCATTAAATTTATCATTTTATGCGAATCTAGGTCACATGAAATGATAGAACCAAGCTCGTTTTTATTTACTTATTTATTTATTTACGATCTTCTCCTCGGGCTTTGATTAATTTCAAATTACCGGGACTTAAAATTTTCGGTTATTACACAAAATATATTAGGAATCGAAAGAAAATAAACTAGGAAATAACATATTGGGGTTTACTTTAATATAAATATATAGTAAGAGAATAAAGGTAAAACTTTTATGATGATGACAAATATAAATATTAAAAATATATAATTTTAAGCGGGTAAAAATGGGTCGGATGGATGAGTTGATGATGAGTCGGGTGATGGGTGAATGAAATGTTCACTCGAATCCTACCCGACCCACCACCGGCTTCATCCACCACCTATTTTCACCCGTCTTTCAACGGATTTTCACTGGATTGGGCGAACGTATATCCGTCGAATATGAGTGAAATTGTCATCCCTATCTAAGCATATATCAATCATGGGTTTGGGTGTGGATCTTTATTCTCTATATAATTGCGACAATAGTGCCATGATCCAACGATCATGATTAAAGCAACGAGGTTCCTCGTATCATAAAAGAACACTTTGATAATTATAATAAACATGCATCGTTGAGAATATGATGATGGTGTAAGGAAATTGGTCAACTGATGTGTCGATTCCTCTTTCAAAATGATGAAGAATGGTGTCATTTGGTAGACATTGAATAGGGTGCATGATTGTGGCTATTAGCATGAGCTTGAAAAGAAGCACAAATGACAAAGATACTCAAATAATTGGAAAATGACCATTGAGAGCCAAGATCAAAGTGGTAGACATGATGAATCAAATCCACCAACCCTAAAGAAAAGTAGGAATTATTCTTTCAAGGTCAATGCACAAAATGTACCCTTACCCAACTCCTCAATCACCTAAGAGTGACAAAACTCATATACTCTTATGGCTTTCATGCCTTCCATTGCTAGCAAGCAATTGTGGCCTCTCCTTTTTCTGTGTTTCTTGTGATAAAAAGGAGCTTTTGATTTTGTCTAAGGAGCTAATTTGTTTTTGAATGGTAACTTTCTATGTCAAGTGTTATGAGGTGATACATGAGAATGTTGAGTATTGTGGTGTTGTTTGTTTGTGGGAAAAGATGTTTTAACTTATCATACATATGAGATTGTTGGGTTCCCCCCTACCTATATTTGTCATTTGGTTTTAGTTGGTTAGTTTCAAATGTTTTTTTTTTAATTATTTTTTTTAATGTGAGAAGAAGGTCCGACACGACACCCTCCACATCTAGTGACGTGGATTATTACTTCAAAAATTGATGATTTGGGTGAATATCATCTTCACTAAATTTATAACAAAATTTTTCTATACATCTATTATACTTACTAAAACAGAGCACGGGTTGATGACATGACGCGCTGTGGACGCAGGATTTTTGAAATTGAGCTCCCACAATTAAAGCCAATAAATCTTTATTTTTTACACTATTTTTTAAACAATAAAATCTTTTATTATTAAAATAATAATTTTATAGAAACCAAATCTATTATACTTATTGATGACGTGACGCGCTGTGGACGCAGGATTTTTGAAATTGAGCTCCCACAATTAAAGCCAATAAATCTTTATTTTTTACACTATTTTTTAAACCATAAAATCTTTTATTATTAAAATAATAATTTTATAGAAACCAAATATATTATACTTACTAAAACAGAGCACGGGTTGATGACGTGGCTCGCTGTGGACGCATGATTTTTGAAATTGAGCTCCCACAATTAAAGCCAATAAATCTTTATTTTTTACACTATTTTTTAAACTATAAAATCTTTTATTACTAAAATAATAATTTTATAGAAACCAAATCTATTATACTTACTAAAACAGAGCACGGGTTGATGACGTGGCGCGCTGTGGACGCAAGATTTTTGAAATTGAGCTCCCACAATTAAAGCCAATAAATCTTTATTTTTTACACTATTTTTTAAACCATAAAATCTTTTATTATTAAAATAATAATTTTATAGAAACCAAATCTATTATACTTACTAAAACAGAGCACGGGTTGATGACGTGGCGCTGTGGACGCAGGATTTTTGAAATTGAACTCCCACAATTAAAGCAAATAAATCTTTATTTTTTACACTATTTTTTAAACCATAAAATCTTTTATTATTAAAATAATAATGTTATAGAAACCAAATCTATTATACTTACTAAAACAGAGTACGGGTTGATGACGTGGCGCGTTGTGGACGCAGGATTAGATTAGAGAAGTATACAAAACAAAAGCACGTAAAAAAAATCTATTTCACAATATTCTTTCTCATTTTTTACAAAACCCGCACAAGGTGCGGGTATTATACTAGTTTTGGTACAAAAAATTGATTTATAAAAGATACAAGGTTAAAAAAAAATGTGCAAGATGCATTCAAGAAACACGTAAAATTCATTTATAAAAATCTACAATCAAATCTATTATACTTACTAAAACAGAGCACGGGTCGATGACGTGGCGCGCTGTGAACGCGGGATTTTTTAAATGGAGCTCCAACAATTAAAGCCAATAAATCTTTATTTTTTACACTATTTTTTAACCATAAAATCTTTTATTATTAAAATAATAATTTTATAGAAACAAAATCAGTATATCTTTATTTTTTACACTAAATTTTTTATACCATAAAATCTTTTATTATAAAAATAATAATTTTATAGAAACCAAATCAGTGTATCTTTATTTTTTACACTATATTTTAAACCAAAAAATCTTTTATTATTAAAATAATATATATATCTATACTATACTAAAAAAGAAAACACTAAAGGTGACGTGTCATTCTCACAAATTTTGTAGGGTTAAATCTTTTTTTAACTAACTTATTAAACAATAAAATCTTTTTTATTAATCCAAAAATAAAACAAAATTTTGTAAAACTAACTAACAAGATATCTTACATATTTTAAAAATAATTTGGTTTACTTATTTCTTTTATTTTTAAGCCGTAGAAGTTTAAATAAATTATTTATTGGAAAGATTTTTATTTTTTTTAATTTATTTTTGAAGGATTATAAACTCAATCTATTTACGTTAAAAAATTTCACGGAATTCCCTATCCCACATCGATATAAGTAAGGCTGGTAGTTTGATAACTTGTATAAATAGACGGTTTCAAGACTAAACAAATCACACATTTCTTGGCCTTTTGCCTAAGTTAGGTATAATTTTATTCATAATGGATTAATATATGTTTTGTGAGTCGTTCGCCTATTGTATTGTAGGTCGTTGGCCTACTGTTTTGTGGGTCGTTAACCTACTGTTTTGTGGGTCTCGAAGTATTTTCAACGATTTTTTGCTTTCCCACATTGGTTTTCACTTGTATAAATAGAGGTTTAATATAGATTGTTTGGATTTTTGGCTAAGTTGAAGTATAATTTTTATTCATAAATTAATATACGTTATATGGGTCGTTGACCTACTAAGACTGATGGTTTGAGAACTTGTATAAATAGAGGTTAATAACGGATATTGAAGATTAAACAAATAATACATTTCTTGGCCTTTTAGCTAAGTTGAACTATAATTTTTATTCATAACGGATTAATATATGTTTTATGGGTCGTTGACCTACTTTTTTATGGGTTGTTTACTTACTGTTTTCAGCGAATTTGCTATCCCCCATCGATTATCATTCAAGTAAGACTGATGCTTTGAGAACTTGAAAAACGTTTATAATTGTCTCCAAAAATTAATATTATTTTATCCGTTATTGTATGAGATTTTGTTTAATTTTATATTATAGAATTTTTTTATCGTCATCTATAAATTGTTTTTTAATTTACAAATTTTCACATTCCGATTTTTTTAAATATAACTTATTTATTAAAAATGTATCTTTTTTAAATAAAAATATTACTCTACGGGTATTATTTTTTGTTTCTTGTCCTATTATGTTTTTTAATCATAAAATACAGGTATTCTTTTTATATTACGTCGGTCGTTACAAGAATAAAGTTCCAGATTTTAAATTTCGTTCATCCAATAATTTGTTTTTGCTTTTGTTTGTATTTTTAAACTTTATTTCAATTTTTTTGTGAATTTTTTTTAAACAAAACTTTCAATTTCTATTTTATTATTTATCACACATTTCGTTTCAGATTCTTTTTTTTTTACAAAATTATATTTCGGGTTCCATTTAGATAATTACAATATACTAAAACAGAAGACACTAAAGTTGACGTGTCTTTCTCACAAATTTTGTAGGGTTAAATCTTTTTTTAACTAACTTATTAAACCATAAAATCTTATTTATTAATCCAAAAATAAAACAAAATTTTGTAAAATTAACTGACAAGATCTCCTAAATATTTTAAAAATAATTTGGTTTATGTATTTCTTTTATTTTTAAGCCTTCGAAATTTAAATAATTTATAATATTTTTATTTTTTTCTTAATTTATTTTGAAGGATTATAAGCTCAATCTATTTACGTTAAAAAAATTCACGGAATTCCCTACATATTGATTATAAGTAAGACTGATAGTTTGATAACTTGTATAAATAGCCGGTTTGAAGATTAAACAAATCACACATTTCTTGGCATTTTGGCTAAGTTAAGTATAATTTTTATTCATAACGGATTAATATCTGTTTTGTGAGTCGTTGGCCTTCTATTTTGTGGGTCGTTGGCCTACTGTTTTGTGGGTCGTTGACCTACTGTTTTGTGGATCGCTAAGTATTTTCATCGATTTTTTGCTTTCTCACATTGGTTTTCACTTGTATAAATAGAGGTTTAATATAGATTGTTTGGATTTTTGGCTAAGTTGAAGTATAATTTTTATTCATAAATTAATATTCGTTATATGGGTCGTTGACCTCCTAATATTGATGGTTTGGGAACTTGTATAAATAGAGGTTAATAACTGATGTTGAAGATTAAACAAATGATACATTTCTTGGCTTTTTGGCTAAGTCGAGCTATAATTTTTATTCATAACGGATTAATATATGTTTTATGGGTCGTTGAACTACTTTTTTATGGGTCGTTTACTTACTATTTTTAGCAAATTTGCTATCCTACATCGATTATCAAGTAAGTCTAATGTTTTGAGAACTTGAAAAGCATTTATAATTGTCTCCATAAATTAATATTAATTTATCCGTAATTGTATGAGATTTTGTTTAATTTTATATTATAGAATTTTTTTATCGTCATCTATATATTTTTTTCATTTACAAATTTTCAGATTCTGGTTTTTTAAATATAACTGATTTATTGAAAATGTATGTTTTTTAAATAAAAAATATTACTGTATGGGTATCTTTTTTTTTGTCTGATTATGTTTTTTAATCATAAAATACGGGTATTCTTTTTATATTATGTCGGTTGTTATAAGAATAAAGTTCCAAATTTTAAATTTCGTTCATCCAATAATTTGTTTTTGCTTTTGTTTGTATTTTTAAACTTTATTTCAATTTTTGTATTTTTTTCTAAAATTTTTTTTCAGTTTTTATTTTATTATTTATCACACATTTTGTTTCAAAATTTTTTTTTTAAAAAAATTATATTTCGGGTTCCATTTAGATAATTACAATATATTAAAGTAATTTAGTTATAAGTCTATACCGGAGTTGTGCATTGTATTTTTTTTAAAAAAAATTATGCATTGTATAAGGATTAAATTTATTAAGTGTAGAATAATAAAAAGTTCTTTATTTGTGACTATTTTTTCGCTTTGAGAATAATCAAATCCGAATTATTATTATAAAATTTCATAAATACATCTTTAGTTCGCACAACTAATATTATAAAGATACCCGCACAAGGTGCGGGCTATACGCTAGTTTGTATACAAGAATGTAAGATTAAAAGGGGAATATTAGTTAAAAAATATTAGAGGGGACAAACACTACACAAAATTAAGAATGGTGATAGCATCTCCAATTTTCTCATTCACAAAAGGACTAAGGATTCGTTAAAATTGCTAAAAATTAGGGTTGTTAATCGGAACCGGTTCTTGACGGAACCGTTGGAACCGAACCTGTATTTTACAGTTCGGTTCCTCTTAATTATTTGTCGGTTTTATTTCAAACCGAACCGTTATAAAAACGGTTTGGTTTGGTTCGGTTCCTTAAAGCAAAAATAGATCGGAACCGTTTATATTTTTGGGTAAACTAGTAAAAGTAAAATAACATAATATATAACAAAAACAAAAGGTTTAAAAAAGGTATTGTTCCCTTTCTTTGGTATAATAACTATAATATTGTCTTTATGTTCTTCTTTCACATTCATTTGTTTCTCACTAAATCGGTGTCTCTAGTTGTTCAACAATTTCTATAACTAGGTTTGTCTTCTAAAATTTCTTTGTCTACAACCATTTTGTTGTTAATTTTTTTAACTTAGGGTCCGTTTGGCATGACATAGTAGATTATTTTGGAGATAGAAATTTCACAATAATCTCCAACAATCTCGATAATCCATGTTGAAGTGGATGAAAAAAATAGGCAGAATAATCTCCCAAAATAATCTCCCGAGATTATAATCCCCAATAACCTCGATAATCTATGTCCACCGAACGCACCCTTAGAATATAAAAAAATTGAATTCTCCCATTTATAAGACAATGGGTGTAGTTCGTTGAGATAGACTTGGGGTTTCAAATTTTATCTTCTGTTGTAGCAATGTTTAATTACTTATTATAAGACATTCTTGAGTTATCGAGAATTAGAGAAAATTAAGATAAAACATGTAAAAATTAAAAACATCTATATTTTTAACAAAATAAAGTATTTGGACTTTCCTCCTACAATTCATATGCAAATGAAAGTCGTTAAATAGTTCTTGTTAGGTTCAAAACGGTTCTTTTGCAATTCGGTTCCACTCATAAAAAAAAATACAAGAACCGAACCGTATACCTAAAATGGCTCGGTTCCAAACGGTTCCTCCTCTTAAAAGTATAGAAACCGAACCGCATAACTAAAATGGTTCGGTTCCTGGTTCCTAAACAAATCCTTGTTTAGAAACCGTTTTAACAGCCTACTAAAAATCATTCCCATAAATGAAATATTACCGAATCAATAAAAAAACTCTGTTTGTTGAGCGAATAAAATGAAATGTAGAGGTCTTTTAACACACAAAAGTAACATAATCATTTATATTTCATTTACTTTCCCTTAACCGTTTCCATTCCATTCTCTAACCATACATAGATTAAGTAGTTGACATACGGGAAAAGCCCGACCCCATATATATCTGTAGTTAAATATTCACTGTACGATCCGGACGGTTAACCAATACATACAAACCTACAGGAAAACTCAAAACTAAGTTCGGTAAATAGTTCGCGACATTATTAAGACTCATGGAAGGCGCGACGAACCTAGATAGTTCTTCTAATCAAACCTTGACACATTCATACCGGGCTATCGAATGGGTAGCACTCTTCTTAAAGAGGTAGTCTCAATTTTTGACACTTCCATATGTGAAACGAGTCTTAAATATTATGTAGTAATAGTTTCCTTAAACTTCAAAATAATCAACTACTTAAAATTTGAAGCAAACAAGCCCTAAGCTTTTACAACTAAAATGATTGAGAATTTACTGATCAAGCTAATGAAGAATGAAGGCGTGCATTGACAAAATAAGTCTATTTCATTGTCTAATCACCGTAATCAGTGCTATAAGATGCCATTGATGAAAAAGCTGTTAATTTATTTTTTTTATATCGGCGGGTCTGGACGGTTTGCAGGTTAAATGAATCTACGCACACGAAATTTCGGGTTCCATCCTAAAATCAATCGGTTTGGTAGCCCTAAGACTTATATGTAACTAATTGACGATGTGAGGAGTAACCTAATACTTATATGTTAGGTTCACACAATATATCATGTTAATTTATTTTTGTATATTATCCGACAGGTCAAGACGTGCACAGGGAGAGTTTGCACGTTAAAATGAACCTACGCACACAAAACTTCAGAGTTTCATTTTAAAATCAATTGACAATAAGAAAAGTAATTTTTTTTAGCACTTATATAATGGGTTCATATATCTCAACAAAAGCTTCAAAACTAGGGTAAGAAAATTTGATTGAACCACACGTCAACGTCCTATATCTAGGTCAAGATAAGAGATATAGTTATCAAATTGTTCACTTACATACGTCACTTAGATTACTATCTGAAATATACTATGAGCCTCTATCTAATCACATTCAGTCTTCCATGTCCCATATTCAGATTTCAAAGAAACGAGATATCTGTGCTAAATACGAGTATGAGATTGATATCCGACAGTTTTGTTTGCTATAGAAACCGATACCATTATTGATTAAAAATAAAAGAAGCTTACAATCTTAAGAGCTGCAGAATTTCCAGTTTACACAAACAGAAGGCTGAGAATTATACAGGTTATTAAAACCATACTTTAAGCATAATCAAACATCTAATCTTAACTTCAGAGTTTCTTGTTAGCTTGAAGTACTGTCACTTGGACTTATACCGAGCTTGGAGGGTCCAGCTCTTGGACTCGGAGTGTAGCCTTCCTTTCCACTAGCCCTCGGACTCAACTCTACGCGTAATTCACTCACACGAGGGCTATATCCTGCAAGCCGCGGGCTCTGTGTGGTTCTAGGATCCCTGGAAGGAGTGGTAGTTGAACTTGTAACCTTTGGGCTGCAAATGCGTCTAACCTCACCTCTGCTCCTCGTAACCATTGCATCCATAAGCTCCCCTTCACCGGGACCAACAGGAGTATACCCAAGTTCGGTCTCCTGCATTGGTAGCAGCTCATAAGCTGATCTCAGCTTAAACATGATCAGGGATCAAGGAAAGAGAGGTTACCGTTACAAGATTGAATGGAAGAGCCGGAGACTCTTCGTATTCTGCAGCATCAAGGTCCTGAAGGTGCGCGCCTTTGAAGAACTTAGGCAATATGTACTGTCTAACGGGAACTAGAAGCATGATCATCATAGGGAAAAGGACTCCTGCAATTGGAATCCATGTGATTCCAAAGCACACCAGTAAATACAGTGTTTGGAAGATTGTGAAGAGTGCAATTGTCTTGAATGGCACGGTTTCGACAAAGGTGGTGTGGTACTCCTCAAGAACCCTGCATCATAAGATACAAAGAGGATTTGAGTTTGAGAAGAATGAGTTACTGAAGCCTACAAAAAATGGAGGTAATGATATCATTTTGAAGTATAAGAGCCCTGATTATGCTCATCTATACAGTAACAGTCTACACGCCCATTTTACCCGTTGAGTTTTAAGTAACTTACTTGTATCTTCTGCTTGGTGCAGTAAAGAGAAGCAGAATTCTTTCCCAGAATTGGTTGCCGGGTAAGCTTTCAATGGCCATGAAGGCGAAGTAGCCCCAAAGAACTGAGGAAGGAATCATTTTGAGAACGGGCATGGCTGCAACGCATCCACCTACCATTATAGATTGAAGGAGGTTGCTCACTCGCTGTTCTTTAACCTCAACCGGCAGAAGATCATCAATCTCTTTCTCAACATCAAACACAGACTCATCAACTGGAGCATCAATCTGTCCAAAGCTTTGTGCTGCTTGGATTGTTGATTCCTTCAACTCATTCAGTCCCTGATAGAACAGAAAATTTACAAGGTTTAGTTTACATGCCTGAGTCCTTGATGAGCAAAAATGGAGGTAATGATATCATACCCGAGCTGAAGGCTCCTGGTAGATCAAAGGCGTTTGGATTTGTTGGTATGCTTCTTGCATTCTTCCATATAACTGGCCCAAACTTGAGTTCATTCTCATGCTTTGACGCGCAGTTGCAACAAGCCGGCTCCTTAGAATCTGTAAATGTGTTTATGTTTAATGATCACCCTTCAATGTTGTAATAATTTTGACAATGTACCTGATGTTTAAGTGTTGCAAGGCTCTTTGTGTGCATTGGAGATTGCGGAATGACTCCGTTTGCTGGAGGTATACCAATCAGTCCACACATTAAGGTCTACAAACAAAACAAGCAAGAGAGATAAGTTTATACATTAAGGAATAAGGACCCGTTTGGTTTTAACTCCGGAAACGAATCTAGTCCATATGTATACCCTTGTTTATGAAATTTTTTGGAATCATTCCTTGGTTTGAAGTAATTGGAGTAAAATTTAATTAGATACCCTATAGGGATACAAAATGAGGGAAACAAATGCATTTTGCATGAAACCACAAAGAATGATTCCAACAAAAATCATGAACAAGGTACACATGTAGACTAGATTCATTTTCATTCCGTTTTTGTTTCCAGAACTGCAACCAAACGGGGGATAAAAGTCATAAAGATTCCAAGGGATTCACCAAATTTTACATACCAAGAAGCCCAAAAGTAGCAGATCATAATGGAAAGAAGGCGGCTTCCTCAAGTTGAACTCCTTTTGTTGAGCGAGTTGAGATGCTACACTGTGATCAAAGTAGTAAAGGACTGCAATCATGGTTGCTGGGACGAAAGCTCCAATAATGTAAACCACAGGAACATCAAGCATTTGCTGTTCATACAAAACATCAAATATCAGTTATTAAAGCATTAACAGCTTGAATAGAACCTCTATATACAAATCATGGTTCAATTGACATGCCTTGATAACTGTCCAGTTCTCATATGCACCCGAGGACCAAGGATTTGGACTGTAGAGCCGACGAGGGATCCCATGAGGAACACTTCCTGATGGTATGTAGGAAACAGCAGTCCATACTAAAACCATAAGCGGTACACCATAATCTGCTATGAAGCCTCGAAGCCAACCTACAAGAACAAAGCAAAGTTATGATATATGATTATGCCATATTTAAAGTTTAATTACATGTTTGATCCATCAATTGTATTTTTTTTTATGATCATGCATTCATGCACACCTGTTCCATAACGCCATGATCTTGCTTTCCTGCTTTTTAAGCCTGTAAGCATGAGGCCGAATGAGAGAACCAACGCAAACATTCCATTTGCAAATCTCCATGACGGTATATACTCTATCAATTTTGGATTTTGCCTTTCAGGGATGCGGAACTCATCTATTAGTCCCTGAGATAAACAAAAACTACTGATCTTAGACCACTTTTCATACTTTTCGACTAAAAGCGAATCATAAAAGATCAATCAAGAAATGGACCAAAATTTCTCTTGCCTTGATAGCTTGCTGCATGAAGAGCATTGCTATTAGAAGACCGAAAAGTTCTCCTGCCACACGGGTAAATCTATTTATGATGGAGCAAGCTCCCAAGATAGCCAGCAAGAACAGCAAAGCTGCTGTCCATACACAAACCCTGGAAAATTTCAGACAAAAATGATCAAAAACTTCAAATTCAAATGAATTGAGACTTATAGTAAGCAGCCAGATAGAATTTGCAAGCTCACCATCCAGCCCAAGCTAAAAACATATTCCGACCCAAATCCGCCCTGTCTTTCGCGAAATTGAACATGAATGTGTACATTATGACAGTGGGTTCTGCAACTCCAAGAATCAGTAAAGGTTGCCCTCCAATAATAGAGTGTATAATGCCACAAACTGCAGTTGATGCTAATGTTTGGACTGCTGTGAGGACACCATCTGCCATCAACAAATTGTAACATATTTATTCAAATTGCTCTCATACTATTTCCTCCAAAGATTGACTTTACTTATGTGCACATAAACAAGTAAATTCAGAAAGTCAAATGTAGAAGCACCCCACAGTACCTGTATCTCTCTCCAACTGCTCACCAAATGAAATGACAGGGATTGCAGAAGCAAAAAAAATGTAAGTGGTGGGAGCCAAAATCCTGAAGAGAATTGTAATCAAGAAAGCCCATGAATATATTAACAAATTAATGGGAAAGAAAAGAAGGAAAAAAAGGAAGATACTAAAAGGTAAAATACCTGAATCCTGCTTTAAGGCCACCAGTCCAATCTTGTTTGTAACACATCAACCTTCCTTTGAGATCATTCTTGATCCCTTGGAAAGGCACAAATGTCTCCTCCATGACCCTAGAAGATCTGGGTCAGACACAAACTCTGATACTTTCTCTACACAATATTCCCCACAAAGAGAAAGAGTATCTTTACATGAATGAAGGCTAAGAAGTTGATGATTTTTGAGATACCCAGATGGGATCAGACCAATTGGAAGCAGAAAAATAGATTAAACTTGATTCTCAAAGCTCAATGCCTTGAAGATGCTATAAATACAGCTGCTTAGCTAGCTATAATTATTTATAAAGAGATAAAATTCAGGGAATCAAGTGAGGGATTGAGTTGAGTAGCACAAAATTTATCCTACAATAAAGTACCACTAAAAGCCCACTTGCTAGCCTTTTCTCCTTGGTACTTTGATGTTCATCTGGCACAAAGCAATGTCAAAGGAGCCTTCCCCAGATTTATGCTACTCATATACATACCCACTTTAAAGAGAGAGATGACAAGGAAAGAGGAAAAGAAAGCTGTATTATAATGCAAGATTATGTAGAGTTTTAAGTATATACAATACACCCTGTACTTGAGTTTCAACTCATAACCACATTTTAATTACTAAAAAAGAATGTATAAGAAAAACAAATCTGCAAGCGCAGGACTAATAAGAGATGTCTGGCGGTGAAGGTGAGAGAGAGATGGGGGTCAAAGTCAAACTCACAAATCGACGAGGATTACAGAATCAAAGCCAGAGCTCCATAATCACCGTATACTGTACTGCAGAAAAATAAAGTAATACAAAATGCACACTAATACATGTAATTGCCATTTTCTAGTACCCAAACAAATTAATCATCAAACTAGACATTAAGAAAAATAAAAAATGAAAATGCAGGGTTAGTGGTGGTGGGGACATGGTGACGAATAGCTAGGGAGTAGATGTAAGGGTTGGGGAGAGTGAATGTATTTGTATATGTAGTCGAAGAGCTGGAAGAGGCAAAAATACAAACACCTAGTGTGCATTATAGTAATACGTCTGGTGAAAGTGTGTTGGCGGGTAACTAGATGAGTATACAACTATACGTCAGTGCGTGATAAATAACTAAACAAAACCTTATCTGACAACGGAGGCTTTTATATTCTCTGCTGTAAAATATCAAAAATTATGAAATGAAAGGGACAAACAATATGATTTATTAATATAAGAGGTTAATTAAATAATAATGTCTGTTCCGTGGTGAATTGGTGATTTATGGTTGAATTGTCTATATGTCTATCTTATATAGAGTTTGTGCTATTCGTACCACACAAAACATTCTAAATGAACCACATTTACACCTACGTTTAACGAAGCTGTAGTAGAATAAGTAATTTCGTTCGGAAAAAAAGAAAAGGTAATACGACTACGCATCACGTAGCCGTAGTGGTTCACATTGCAAAACTGTAGGAATGGAATACTACGGCTGCGCGTTGCGTACGCATAATAAACCCTTCCTTCAGTTTTGTTACGGCCGTAACCAGACCCATAGTAGTCGTTGGGCCTTTACGGCTACGCCTTGCGTACGCGTAGTATTGACAACTAGCCGTTATCCAACGGTTCTATTTTCCAAACATTAGTATAAATATTATGCATTTGACCGAACTTGTACGTAATCAATCCATAAAAATTCACCGTCAATCGTTGTTTCGTAAGAAAATCTCATTCGAAGATGAATTCTGACGATGGAGAAGCGGAGTATCATTCCGGCAATGGAGAAGAGGAGTTCCGCGCCGACGATGGAGATGACGGTGTTGATCTCGGTATTGGTGAAGACGATGTGGAGGGTGACGAGTGCTTGTTCAATCCCGCGATGCTTAGCAACTACGATCCGTATTCGGTTGTTGAGGTTAGTATTTTCAATTCGTTTGTTTTAACGTAGTTTAGTGTTATTTAGTTTTATGTTACATGCTTTAGTTATTAGAAGTTAGTTGTGATAGTTTAGTGTTAAGTGAAGTAATTTGAACAATTATTGTAGGCTACCGTTATTCCCGATGATTATGACTATAGTAGTTTGTTCGTGGACTATCGTATATGGACGAATTTGGACTCGTTACTTGCGTGGGTACTTAAGAAAGCCGGAAGTAGAAATATGGTTCTCATCAAACTAAAGTCATACAAGTCGGAAGATCATCGTTTTGAAATGTGATATATTTGTGTGTGAGAATTACGGAGTCCGCAAGAGTGAGGCGAAGAGCTTAAGGAAACTATGCAAGACGAAGAACTCCGATTGTAAGCTTCGCTTACACGTTGAGGAGGTTCAAAGGGGTCTTTGGGGTGTGAGGTATGTCGACGAAAACCACAATCATCCTCTTCCGAAGAAGTTGGTAGGTCATGCATTTGCTAGACGGTTGACGAAGGCACAAATGAAACGGGTCGCCATCTACACCGATGAGGGAATGCCTCCGAGGGAAATTGTTCGCTTGTTAAACAGTGATTTTGAACATCCCGATAAGATGGTCACTTATAGGAAGCAAGTTTCAAACGCTCGAAATAAATTTAGGTTGGAAGCGATGGGAGATCGAACGGTAATTCAAGAAGCGTTGAAATTCTTGAAAAAGAATGATTACTTGTGGGATATTAGGATGGAAACCATTGAAGGAGGAGAGGAATTTTTTAGCGACTTATTCCTAGCCCACCCCGAGTCGAAGCGTTGGGTTGCCATGTTTTCATACGTCGTCACCATGGATGCCACATACAAGACGAACATGTTATTAATTAATTAATTTATTTTGTTTACATTAAACTCTTTTTCAATTACAAAGTCTCATACAATATATTTTGAAGATATGGCATGCCGTTGTTGGAGATCGTCATATTGACTAGCACACAACAAACTTTTCCCATTGCATTCGTGTTCATGAAACGGGAGACGATGGCTCATTACGAGTGGACTTTGGAACGCATTACCATGCTATTTAATGGAAAGAAGCCGGAAGTGATAGTGACGACCGTGAATTAGGCCTCATAAAATCAATGCCTAGAGTCTTTGCAGATGCCAAACATATTCTGCATGAATGACACGTGTTCAGAATCATCGAATCAAATAGTTGGTGAAAGTCACATTCGCCATCCATCCGAGCAAAATTCATGAGGCACTGTCATGAGTTGTTTGACTCGACTACTATTGCGGCTTATGAGACGAGTCTCGTGCATATGAGGGATAGTTGGAGGGACAAGTATCATTTGATGTAGTACCTCGAGAAGACATGGTTAGACAAATAAAAGGAAGCTATAGTTCATTGTTGGACCGATCATTACCTCCATCTCGGGTCAAGGACGTCGGGAAGGTTAAATACTCATTACATCTTTTATCGTTAAGTTTACTATTAATGATCTATTCTATAACCTTAAATGATGTTCTAATCTTATGGCCGAGGGTGATAATTCGATGTTGAAGAGAACTATTAAGTCAACTCGTTGTGAATTTGATACTCTCATCAAGGTCATCCATAGAATGATTGGAGACCAGATTGACGAGATTCAGGGTAGCATAGAGAAGTCGCGTACTCATACTATCGTAAGCATCCAAGAAGACCCAATGTTTACATTTCTTATCCGAAAGGTGTTGAACAACTGCATGATGTACTTGATCGAGAATTACAAATTGGCTCGCCAAGGGACATTCGATGCTACATGTGACGACTGGTATTGGAGGCAATCGTACGTGATCCCTTGCGTGCATGAGTTTGCAGCGGCCCTCCGAGAGAACATGATTATGTTTTTGACTGCAATGCATCCCTTTTGGAAGCCGATAGTGTGGCATGAAGTCACCGACGAAGTGGAAGAACCCGAGCCTATCCCTCTATCGATAGAGGATATTACTTTGACATCTTTTATGACCATGCACAAGGAGGGTAGGTTGAGCCAGGATATTGTGGACAAGTTTGGGGCTTATGTGACAACTATGTTGAACCCGACGGAATCAGTTGCTCGGGAGCCGAGAACTTCACATCATTCTGACAAGGGAAACAAGCAGAGTCAAGTACCATCTGGAATTTGAGCATGCTCGAGCTGATAAGGAATCACAGATGAGGAAGAGGTCGAGGACGAGCTGATACCTCAAGCGAGGCTAGTATCATCCCGGAGTCTCACACGACTATTCCGGCTCACCCGTCTGAACTAGTGGTCCGAGGATTCAACTGGGGTTATCGAAACATCCCAGCTTTTATGGTATCTTACGCTCCTTTGCTCCCGATATGTCATGATTGGATGCGAGGTCACGATGCTTCAGTTGATGGATGCGCCCACATATATGACCGAATAATAGCGAGATACAGAAGATTGCTTCAGAGAGAAGAAGAATCGTCTGTAGTTTGATGTCTATCATGTTTGAAAGTGTAATTGTTTGTTTTTTAATGTAACGAGGATTGTGGTTATGAATTGTGGTTTTGAATTGTCGTTATGAACAAAGAGATGCAAATTAACATTATGAACAAAAGATTCAAAACCAAAGCATAAAACATGTTCATACATGATAAGATTCAAAAGCATATCATAAAACATGTTCATACAAAAGAGATGCAATCTAATCTTGTCGCTGAGATTCCCTAACAGGAGGTGTCGCCTCAGGTGCCTCGTCTCCTCCTCGGACATCTAGTAGGCGGTGAAGAAAATCAAACTCTAACGGAGGACCACGAGCCATCGCCTCTCGTGCCATACCTATAGGTATCTGTACGCGTTGTAGATCAAAAAATCTTTAATTACTCAACTAAATCTTAAAGATATTGAACTTCAAAGTAATGAATGCTATTTGTACCAACTCTAGAAGTACAACAGGTGCAACTGGAGGCGGTGGTAGTGCAACATCTGGAGGTGGCTGTAGGTATGGGTGAGTATGTGGTAAGAATCAGTCTAAAAGTACTCATCCATCTGCCATGGGTCGACAACCGCTGGAGCACTCCGTATGTCGTACAGATGCTGATCTCGTGTCACCCACATATGCCACACATCATGAGCAAACAACAGCTCATACTTCCCTATCCTCGCCGGCCTCTTCATCACGAAGGGCGGATGATACATCTTGGAGGAACTATATGAAGTTGTGGAGGGACGACCTAGACACGCCCAAACTGGCGTAGCATAAACTAAGGGTGATATGGCTCCTCCTACCAACAGAAGCGTATCACTCCCAAATAGGCCGATATGCGCATCTGTCCAGCCTGAAAGCCGTCAAGCGAACCCCACGGCATCCACGTCATCTACGACAAACATAAAAAGTCATTTCACAAAGATAATTAAAAGTTTAAACTTGAGTTATTAGTACCTCATCCATCCTACACCTCGACAACTGGACCCTAAATTCCAAAAGGGCCGATCTCTCCATCTGTCCTGTAGTAGCCCTCTCCGACCTCAATGCATGTCTCGCATCTCTTTGTCTAAGAGGGTCATTATGCCCTCTAGATCGGAAGTGGGGGAAATAAGCGTGAATCCAGGACTGCACAAAACATATCATTTTCATATTAATTTATTCATTAAAAGATTGTAAACAAGGAAATTATAATTCATTGCACACCTCCTAAAGAAGGGAACAACCAGCTAATGTATGAACCTAACTCCTAGAGGACTCTCCTAGTTGTCTGTACAGATATGCCAATGTAGCTGTCCCCCAAGCACGAGACGCAATTTCGTTAATTATTGAGAAATTATCGACTAATTTAACTAATAATTGACTAATCATTAACTAATTGTTTACTAATTGTCTATTATTTCATTAATTAACGACTAATTTCATTAATAGTTTGCTAATTATCGACTAATTAACGAGTAATTTCAATAAATAACGCTTAATTCTCTACTATTTTATTAATTAACAACTAATTGTATACTAATTCATTAATTAACGACTAATTGTCAACTAATTGTTTACTAATTGTCAACTAATTGTTCACTAATTAATGACAAATTTCATTCATTATCGACTAATTAGTTGACTAATTATCGGCTGATTAACTAATTAACGACTAATTTAATTAACTATCGACTAATTATTAACTAATAGTCCACTAATTCACTAATTAACGACTAATTTCATTAATTAATTCACTAATTATCGACTAATTCAATAATTAAGAACTAATTTCATCAAATAATAGACTAATTATCGATTAATTATCACTAAACTAACGTATTTACTGACAAACGTAATAAAAATACAATAAATTACAAAAAACGTACCCCGACATCACCGGAAGCGCGAGATGTCGCGCAACCTCAGACTACGGCTCCCCTTAAGCACCCTCTACGTGCGCCCCGTCCTCGCCCAACATCGGCATCGGAAACGACTCGTTTGCGACCGTCCTCGCTGGAAACGTTGCCAGACGAGTCCCCTTCGCCGCTGCCGGAATGGCTACCCATCCGGACTATACCTCCGTCTCTTCCTCGGGTTCTGACCATCATTGTTGGTGGTGAACGTCGCCGAAAATGGTGGTACGTAGAAAGGTGAAAGCTGGTGGTACGTAGAAACGGGAAGGTCGCCGACGATAGGGAAAGGGAGAAGATAATGGTGAAAATGGGGAAGACGACCTTACGCTTACGCGTTATGGAGACGAAAAGGCACTACACCTACGCGCTGCATAGGCGTAGTTGCTTTCTGCGTAGTGATTAAACAAAAGCAACTACGCCTACGCGTTGCGTAAGCGTAGTTGCTTTATGATGTTTTCATTTTCTACGCTCACGCCTTGTGTAGGTGTAGCTTGTTTCTTTTCTTTCTTTTTTTTTGAAACTGAAAATGCCCCATTTACTACGTCTACGCTTTGCGTAGGAGTAGGCGTAGTTGTTTTCTGCATAGTGATTAAGCAAAAGCAACTACGCCTATGCGTTGCGTAAGCGTAGTTGCTTTATGATGTTTTCAAATTTCTACGCTCTCGCCTTGTGTAGGTGTAGCTTGCTTCTTTTCTTTCTTTTTTTTGAACGTGAAAATGCCCTATTTACTACGTCTACGCTTTGTGTAGGCGTAGTATGAGTATGTTTAGAATGAATTGGTGGGTACGAATAGCAATCTCGCTTATATAGTTAAGTCATACGTGAATTAATATTTGACGTAATTGCGTGCGGTCACTCAATCATATTAATATTTAATTAATTAATTAATATCTTAACAATTTAAATTAACGTTTTTTCCCTTATTTTTCTATTCCATTCTCTATTCCTTGAACTTAATAAACATTTCATTTGGTCTATTTCCCTTATATGTCTATTTCGGAAATCTACTAGTTTGTTTATGTAATTGCAAGCATTCTAGGCATTTACGAAGCACAAATGATATACATATAACAAAATGATCTCATACACACTAGATATCTTCAGAGGGTCAAATAAGTTGCCAAGACGGAAATGATTGAGACCCGGGAGTAATGATGATGAGCACTTAGGGAAATGTATAGGGTGGTCAAATAACATCACCTTGGCCACTCTTCTTCATCCTGCACATGACCCATACATGACCACTTGTCGAAGAACGAAGAAATGAAGATATCCCAACATTACATACAAATACGGTCGATTTACTCCCATATGCTGACCGATATGGACTTTCATGTCAACTGAAAAGTTGTAAAACTCCCAATTACCTTCGAAAGTAGTACTAATGGGTTTTTCTAGTTTCAACCACAACAACGAAAAATCTTTACTAAAGTATCACAATGTTGACAAGATGTTGATTTTATGGACCAAACCCATAATGTCATTCGGCCTTGGCCCAATAAGGCTTGTAGCCATTAAGTTTGAACATTCCATTTTCAAATCTAGTTTGAGTGTTAGGAGGAGCGGCCGGGATTTGCACCGCCATCAAATGAACGCCACCAGGTTGTACGACCTACCTGGTCGACTTCTTCCCTTTCCCCCTCTAATCAATAAAGTATGAGTCTTTTAGGTATGTCTTGCATTTATTCTATGTTTAAGGGTCTAGTGAGAATGACTTGCATTGATTTATGATATCGGATTGATTTTGTGTATCGCTTATATGTCTATGAATTATGATAGTATTATTTATATTGTATGTTCCGCAAAGGGTGACCTTTACTCAATGTGACAATGAAGTCCTCACGCTTCAATGCCTCATTTGATGTGATGAATCAGAATCCGTCTTGAGTACTATGTACCGCAAAAACGACCTAGCTACAAGTGATAATCAACGAAGTTGTCTTTAGATAAATCTAGCTTACTTTCAATATTGTGAAATTGCTTTTTGAGATCTATTGATGCGGTTTTAATGCCGCAGTTTTCGATCTAGATTGAAAGTCCTCGACATAAGCAAATCTTGGATAAATCAATGAAATTTCGGGCGAGATTTAATGAAGAACAACCTGAGATTTATCAAAACTCAGAATGTGGAATAATGGATGATATTAAAAGATAAGAAGATGATAATATGGAATGGCAAATGATAAATATAAGAATATAAGACTATAAGACTATTATAAGACTTGCAAAGAACCTTGACCAATTACGTGTCCAAACCCGATACAAAGAATTACCTTTCACCCTTCCTTCTTTAACCTTACACAAGCCTTCTAAATAAGACAAGCACAAGGAGGGACTGATTTGAGTTGTAGTATCAACCTTCAAAAAGATTAACACACACAAGAACAACCTAGCAATGATTCACAACTTTTCAATAAAAAAACTCTCCTTTTGATTGAATTGGAATGATAAAATGCAAACTTCATGAATGAAGTCACAAGTGTCTCACAATATTGTGGAAAACAAATTCAAATTGAGCTATCAACTAATCTCCCCCTCCAAGGCTATTTATAAGAGAGACTTCCTATGTAAACTAGAAAAGATATCTTTAAAATATAATCTATGAAAGATATCTGTAAAAGATAAACTAGGAAAGAAATAAAAACAATCCCAAATATTGGATCAAAACTAACAATTACCTTAAAGAATGTTTGAGAGCTTATAAGGTAAAAAAAATAAAAGATAGTTGTCAAAATTAAAAAGATCTTGACCGGATCTTCAAGCACGCGTTAGAGACCAAATCTCGTTTGAGTATCTCGGCCGAGATTCTTGTAGCTCATCCGAGATTTCTTCTCTACAACTCTTTCTTGATCTTCTTTGTTGGCGTTTCCTCTCGAATCCTTTTAGTCACCGATCTTGTGATTGGTCCTTGTATGAGTGGTGTCGAGGATGGTCCCACGTCATACTCCCCTTCTTGGAAAGGATTCGTCCTCAAATCTTCACCTTGCTCGTTACAAATCACATAAGAATACTCTCTGAAGGATCCCTTGAAGTTTGTAATGCTCGTTCCTTGAAGACGAGTCGGGCAACACTCAACAGTGAAAAATCTCGGTCATCATACATAAATCTCAGGTGAGATTTTGCTTTATAAATGGTCGAGATGTCTACTAAATGTCCATACGCCGCTATTGATGATGCTAACTGAGAATAGATTATAATTCCATCCGCTTTTGGTGGTGATTCCTTGAGATCTTCGGGATCAAGCAACAATTTCATGCCCAATTGATCTTCCTTGTACGCTACTAACTTTCCTACAATAAAACTTACTCTTATCCCGAAAGACAACAATATAAGATCAAAAGAAGTTAGGAAAATATCTTAACTGTATAGTTATTACAACGGAAAGATAGATAAGAGTGATAAATCCTAGATTCCTTAAGAACACGCCGCTTAATGATCGAAGTCACTCAAAGACATGAATGATATAACCTAAAAATTCATGGGGTTATGCTCAACCTGTAGTGGTTCTTGGTCAACCAAAAGAGCTCTTGAAGATGATGCATTGGTGACTCTAGTGGATCGAAATTTGGAAAATCTCGGGTGAGTTACATGAATATCAGGTGAGAATTTGGAAAGAACAAGCCGAGATTCTTCACTGGAATGTCCTTCGACCGTTTCTTTGTCCAACGCTCGATCCTTGCCTTTTGTCTTCTGCTTCTCATAGGTCTCAATAATCTGTAAAGGATTCATGGGATTTGGTTTTATCCTTTTACCATTGAATGTTAACAAGTACTTGTTGGCATGATCATCATGCTCCACTTTCCGATCAAATTGTCATGGATGACCTAGCAAAGTATGGCACACCTACATAGGTACTACATCACACAAAACCTCATCAGTATAATGACCTAATGTAATAGTCTATTAACTTGTTTGTTAACTTTCAAAGTACCACAATCATTCATCCATGTCAAATTATAGGGCCTAGGGTGAAAAAATGTAGGAAGTTGCAATTTAGTAATCAATTCAAGACTAGCAATATTACAACAACTACCTCCGTCAATGATCATGTTACACAGATTTTCCTTAACAAGACATCTAGTATGAAAGAGATTTTCTCGTTGGATATTTTCACTAGGAGAAATATTGACATGCAAGGTCCTTCTAGCAATCAAAGACTCTCCATGCTCAAATTCACAGCTCTCATCACTTTCACTAGCACTTTTATGATCTTCTTCACTTTCATAATCTTTTGCTGATTAATGAATAAAACCTTGTTATTAGGACAATCCTTTTTTATAATGACCTCTACCTTGACATCTAAAACACACAATGTCTCTAGAATGTAAAGTAGAGTTAGAAGTACTCCCTCTGGGATCCTTTGAAGGCTCATTCAAAGGTTTAGAATGTAGGGAATTGGATGATGAAGCTCTCAATACTCCTTGGTTGCCGTTCCTACTTCGAGGATCTTTCTAGAAAGAATCTTGGTCAAAATATCGGCCAAGATTTTTTTGAATGGTTCGTGATTTGTTGTGGTGCCATGAGTTCGTCTCTTGGTTCCGTCCTTTGAGCTTTTTTTCCACCTTAATAGTCAAATGCCGTAAGTTAGTCATATTATCATAAGGATAAAGATCAATTTCATTTGCTAATGATGGATGCAAAATTCTTAAAAATCGAGCCATAGTGGACTCCTCATCCTCTTGGACATTGGCCTTAATCATCGTCATTTGCATGGTGGTGTAGGCCTCTTCCACGCTTCAGGTGCCTTGCTTGAAGTTCTCCAATCTTTGCCTTGATTCCTTAGCATAATATAGATGTATGAATCTTGCTCTCATCAATGCCTTCATTTGCTCCCAAGTATGGATCTCCGGATCTAGTGTTCATCTCCTATCTTTGAGGAGGTGATCCCCCAAATTAGGGCATATCCTTGGAATTCCAACGCAGCAAGTTGGACCTTCCTTTGCTCACTAAAAGTATGGCAAAACTAAATTTGTTCACTTTTAGTCTCCCATTCCATGTAAACGTCTAGATCTATTTTGCCTCAAAACTCATAATCTTGACCTTCACTTTACCCATTTCATCATTGTCTTGGTAAGGTCTACAAGGTTTCAAGTCTTGACTTCTCCTAGGACAAAGATTGTTGGAGCAGATGACTGATCATAATTCTCTTATTGAGTTATGATGATGGAAAACTTAAGGATTTCACGAGTTGCTTTTATAGGGTAGATATGGATAGATTATCAAGAGTGAGATTTTTGGGAAATCTATCAGATATTGGTATCCCTGTAATGTACAAACCTATATAAGAATTCATAGAGCTTGTAATGAAGTGTGCTTCTTTAACACTATAATGAGGGATATAAGAAGCATTTGGCGCACACAAGAAGCTTTGGCTTGTAGGATTTTAATGAGAGTGTTTTGTTCTGATTGCAGGTTATATTCCATAAAGGTGTACTCAGTGGTCCCAAGTTTGTAACCTACACGAAGAGCTTAATACAGTTGTTTAAAGTCCTACCCGTCAAAGGTGGTAGTGGTTCTCATTCAGATCAATGAGTTTAGTGGTTAGGATTTCCACTCTAAATATTTATGTTGCTATTTACATACTTATACTTTAATTTGAATTATAATTCTATTACATAGGGATTTTGAGTTTCAAAAACCCTTTTTTTTTTTTTTTACTAACATCCGACCAATAATTTGTATTAGAGCTTCATCTCACTTGTCTTGAATCACAATCTCCCCCGCCCTTTGGAGTGATGACGGTTAACCTAGATGGCTCGGTTAGGAGCAATGAGCATACTAAGACATCCGACCTATTTAGAAACAATGCGAGGGGGAGTAACAGTTAGGTTATGTTGTTAACCTTGGGATATGCACAATCCTTATGGTCGAGTTATAGCGCATAACCATAGGATTAAAGTTGTCAGAGAGGAAGTCGAACTATGATATTAGAGTCCAATTCACAAGTAATTATCACACTCCTAAGCAAGACAATTCCTCGTAACTATCACACCATCCTGTCAATCTAGTCATTAAGTGTCAAGATATTTTGCTAAAAGGGACTAGAGTATCTAGTTCCGACACGCCTACTACGAGACGAATAATGTTGTGGACTACCTTTCTTGTATTGCTTTCTAATTATCCTGTCAAACTATGTGTACTGCTTGACTTTCCTGATGGTATATTTGATCATTTACTTTGCGATATCAGAGGTCGAATTATCCCCGAGTGATTACTGCATAAAATTTTTTTCCTTATTAATAAATATGTGGTTAGATGGGTGGAGGGTACCGGACCTTCCTCTAAAAAATTTTGTGTGTTAATTTGTCTAAGTTTTTGTGCATGTACAAACATGAGTGGTTTTAGTATGTATCAAGTAAGGATGTTTGTGTGTGAATTTTTATCTGTAAATTTTGAAGACGATAAAATTTTTGAAGATAAAATTTTGGGAGCTTATCAAGCTTATGTAGATGATGAAGATGATAAAAGTTTTAAAAATAAAAAAATGGGTGTTTGGGAGTCTAGACGATGGAAGATGATGAGAGATGAAGCAAGCTTATAGAGAATAAAATTACTTCACAACCCTCGTTCCAAATCTATTTAAAACTTTGAATCTTCATTAATTTTATCCCAACTTCAACAATAATAAAAAAAAAGTCAAATTATTATAACTTCGTTTATATTTCAAAATTATATTGAATAAAATCATATTTTACGTATTTTTATGAAGAAAATCAAGTAAAAAAAAACATGTGATAGCTAAACAAAATTCATCCCAAATTTAAGAATATTTTTTTCACTAAAAATGGGATGATGACTTTTACGCAAAAAATTATTTTTAATGAAATATATGTAACACAAAAGCACAATTGTATAGAAATATATTTATTTTTCGAATCTAATTAAACTCAATCAACAATGGAGTGATGTCCGTTTTGGTAATTTTACGGTTAGATCAGCTTCGATAAACTTCGTTCTCGCAAGAACCTATCAAAATTATCAAAATAAATCATCTTGTTCAATGAGCTACTCAATCAGCTTCAACTTTATCTGCAACTTCAATAGGCTTCAGCTCAAATTTCAACTATAATAAACTCATGGTTCTCAAACGGACCCATAATATTATAATATTTAAGTTAAGCTAGAGCACATATCTAATTTTACCAATTCACGCTTTAAAATAGCACATTTATTTCAACTTTCTCCAACAAAAATCAATACATTTAGTAAATATACTTAACAATTATGCATTTTGATTCGAAAGCAGGTTAGCCTGCACCACATTGTATACTCGAGAGTTGTTAATAGGAACCAGTTCGTGACGGAATTGTTGAAATCGAACCGGCTTTTTTATGGTTCGGTCCGGTTCTTTTTAATTATTTGTCAAATTTTTTTTCAAATTGAACAGTTATAAAAATGGTTTGGTTCGGTTCTATTCGGTTCCTTAAACAAAAAAAAATAATGAACCGTTTATATTTTTAGGTAAACTAGTAAAAGTAAAATAACATAATATATAAATAAACAAAAGGTTTAAAAATGGTATCGGTCCTTTCTTTGGTATATTGACCTATAATACTTTCTAATGTTCCCCCCTCTCATTCATTCGTTCCTCACTAAATTGGCTCCTCCAATTGTTAACTCTTCTTTAACTAGGTTTGTCTTTAATCCGAAATTTCTTTCTCTACAACCCTTTTGTTGTTAATTAGTTTCTTTAATTTAGACTATAAAATTTTCAATTCTTGTATTTATAGGCCAATGGGTGTAGTTCGTCAACATAGGCTTGATGTTCCAATTTTATCTCCCATTGCAACAATGTTTAATTACTTATTCTAAGATATGTTTGAGTCATAGAAAATTAGAGAAATATAAGATAAATTATGTAAAAATTGTAAATATCTATAAACTTAAGAAAATTAAAGTATTTAGATTCAACTCCAACAATACATATGTAAATCTTCCCTATAAAGCTGGCAGATTCCATAGCAAATGATATTTTTTCTTCTCATAAATATAAACCTTCTACTGTAATTACAGAAACTCGCAAGTGTTCGTAAGCTTCTCATTTTGTTTTATATGCATAACTTAGAAATTTGGAAGTTAATGTTATACTTCCAAGCAACATGATGATGCAAAAAACAAAAATAAACAAGTGGAAGATTTAAAAAGGAGACTCGTTATATATATGTGTATTAAATTCAATTATTAGGATCGACAAGCTCATATGAAATGGCTTTAGATTATTAGGATGATGGCAAGTATGATGATGCAATTAATGTATGACTTTACTTAGTGCTCTCATACAATAATTTAAAAAATAAAGATTAATCATGCAACTTAAGTCAAACGATGATTGGTGTTATTTATTGCAAGATAATGGATTTATATTGTTAAGATGATGGCCAAGTATTGATCATTTGGCATGATTGCTTTAGATGGTTTATTGCTATGTATACAATACTTCAACTTATCTGAGCACATGAATTTAATTGCTATGTTTCCACAATTTGAATTGGAGAATCTGGAAGCTAATGTGATTTAGGATGAGATTATTCGTTTAGTAAAATCTATGGGACCTTGGAATGCACAGGCCCAGATGATTTTCTATCATAAATGTTGGAAAATAGTTGGAGAGATTGTCATGAACATCCGAAAATTCTGGCAAACTAGGGTTCTTGACAATGGGATAAATGAGACTTCAATAGTAAGTGTACGACTTTATCAATGTAGTATTATGATGCATTTATCAAAGTCGAATTTTGTAAGGATTCTATATAGTTTGATTGAGATCAAGTTCAAAACAATTTCAAATGTGTAAAAGAAAGAAAAAATGGACGATCACTGGATCAAATAGTGGGGGTGAATTGAGTAACCAAGAGCAAGTAACAAGCAAGTATCAAATATATGCGAAAACACTAGGTATGAGGCTTAGGGTTGTAATATTAGACAAGCTACTCGGGCTCGGCTCGAGCTTGTTTATTTTCTAAACGAGCCGAATACGAGCACATTTTACAACTCGTACAAAATTTAGGCTCGGCTTGGGCTTGACTCGTTTATAAACGAGCCGAGCTTGAGCATGTCAATGCTCAGCTCATTCAGGTAAAGCTTGACTCGTTCGGTTAACACTATAGGAGCATTGTTTTATCCGAGATAACCGGGCTCGGCTCGTCAAAAGTTCAGCTCGAACTCGTTCATATTCTAAAAGAGTCGAATATGAACACATTTTAAAGCTCATAATAAATTTATGCTCGGCTCGGGCTCGGCTCGAGCTTGTTTATTTTCTAAACGAGCCGAATACGAGCACATTTTACAACTCGTACAAAATTTAGGCTCGGCTTGGGCTTGACTCGTTTATAAACGAGCCGAGCTTGAGCATGTCAATGCTCAGCTCATTCAGGTAAAACTTGACTCGTTCGGCTAACACTATAGGAGCATTGTTTTATCCGAGATAACCGGGCTCGGCTCGTCAAAAGTTCAGCTCGAACTCGTTCATATTCTAAAAGAGTCGAATATGAACACATTTTAAAGCTCATAATAAATTTATGCTCGGCTCGAGCTTGTTTATTTTCTAAACGAGCCGAATACGAGCACATTTTACAACTCGTACAAAATTTAGGCTCGGCTTGGGCTTGACTCGTTTATAAACGAGCCGAGCTTGAGCATGTCAATGCTCAGCTCATTCAGGTAAAGCTTGACTCGTTCGGTTAACACTATAGGAGCATTGTTTTATCCAAGATAACCGGGCTCGGCTCGTCAAAAGTTCAGCTCAAACTCGTTCATATTCTAAAAGAGTCGAATATGAACACATTTTAAAGCTCATAATAAATTTATGCTCGGCTCGGGCTCGGCTCGAGCTTGTTTGTTTTCTAAACGAGCCGAATACGAGCACATTTTACAACTCGTACAAAATTTAGGCTCGGCTTGGGCTTGACTCGTTTATAAACGAGCCGAGCTTGAGCATGTCAATGCTCAGCTCATTCAGGTAAAGCTTGACTCGTTCGGTTAACACTATAGGAGCATTGTTTTATCCGAGATAACCGGGCTCGGCTCGTCAAAAGTTCAGCTCGAACTCGTTCATATTCTAAAAGAGTCGAATATGAACACATTTTAAAGCTCATAATAAATTTATGCTCGGCTCGGGCTCGGCTCGAGCTTGTTTATTTTCTAAACGAGCCGAATACGAGCACATTTTACAACTCGTACAAAATTTAGGCTCGGCTTGGGCTTGACTCGTTTATAAACGAGCCGAGCTTGAGCATGTCAATGCTCAGCTCATTCAGGTAAAGCTTGACTCGTTCGGTTAACACTATAGGAGCATTGTTTTATCCGAGATAACCGGGCTCGGCTCGTCAAAAGTTCAGCTCGAACTCGTTCATATTCTAAAAGAGTCGAATATGAACACATTTTAAAGCTCATAATAAATTTATGCTCGGCTCGGGCTCGACTCATTTAATAACGAGCCGAGTTTAAGCATGTTGATGCTCGGCTCGTATTACACACTTCATGATTCCTCCCAAACCATAACCACCTAGCATGCTTAAAAAGTAATATTCAATCAACGAAGGGCAATGACATGTTTATCTAAACATTGCAATCCTTTTCCGCATGTTTATATCTGTCATATTTTCCAACTTTTATTTATTTATAATTAAAATGATATTCTTGTGAATATCTCCCTTTAAAAATGTGTTGATTGCTTGGATTTATTCTTAAAATATACCCATCAACCCCCTTATTTAATATCTAGAATATTTGCTTTTTAATTCTACATTTAAAGTCTCGTTTGTAAGGCAAGTCTAATTTTCCTCTCTTAAAGTTCTTTGGATATTCGATCCAATTCTCCACCTTCGAGGATTCTTCAAGAATTAACCTCCCCACTCCACTTCACGGATTATTCGATCTATCTAGATCGAATCAACCAATTGCTTTCGAATCTATTTCAAAGCTTCCGCCAACTCATTTTAATTGCTCGATCCATCCGCACATAATAAAACTAAGTAGTTGAAGTTCAAGCTCGATTTAAATCCAGAATTTATCCTTGAATGACACATCACCGAGCCAACCTGATTTGATTGAGTAATGAACACTACCATTATACTTGAAGGAAAAGGTCACTTATCTAAACAACTGATGATCGACTAATTCACTCAATAGAAAAATACATTCTCCTCAAAAGTGCGTCCAAGAAAGGCAACTCAACTCGATCATATTCATATGTTTCCATCATATCGAGTGTGAGCCAAGAGTACCGCCTTATGCCCAGATGCCTTGTACTTGGGTGAAAAAATTCAAATGAAATAAGTGCATTATCTGTAATAAGTTTGTTTTGGAACAAATGCAGTCTGAGTGTGTTCCAGCAAACCATCGGAATCAATGTGATATTAACAATACAAATGTATGGATTGGTCGAAAATCTTTGACATACTTGATGTCTTTACCTTCGGAATCAATGTGATAATCGTCTTGTTGAAGAACAATCTCACCCTGCAATCACTGCATGATATACTGAACAATATCAGCACCAACTATCCACCAGAACCTCCTGACGCTAGTCCAGACCAGATTCCCCATTTCATATTTCGTAAGAAATTATTCTCATACCACATCTTATCAACTATTTTAATCAAACTATCCTTCTTAATCAAAGTAGACTGCGTCATTGGCCACAGTGCCCTTTTTGAAGAATTGTCACATTGCCTTGTAACCAAAGAGAATTCAATACCTTCAAGGACTTCGTCCTTCTCATCATATTTCTCGACAATTTGAACAAGATGGACAGTTTTGAGATGTGTATGGATCACGGAGAATAATACATTATTTTGCATAATCTTGCATTAGAAATATTGCAAAATGTATATTTCCTGTAATCCAAACACAAGTGTCAAGTACCATCTACAGTCAGCGCCTTAACGGGGCCGATCGGTACAGATTCTAAGGTGCTGGGCGACCTACAAAACATTCAGCCATGAACTCAAATTTGTCACACAAGTCCTAAGCAGAAAAGGATAGGTTACATGTCCATCAAATATCCTCATACAGAACATAGTCTTTTAACAAAATAAAAACATTACCCTCAGAAGAAAATTTGATTGCTGCTCCTATGAACTTGTGTCATGAATAAAACAGATTGACTTGAATAAATCAAAAGGCAAACTTACTTCCAAGAAGATAAAAACCTGAACACGAATGAATAGTTTACACATCCATCAAACTCACTGAGAGAAAGCAAAGTCCTACTTCCAAGAAAATTAAAATGTTGAATTTGGTTGCTATTATTAACTTACGTCATTTATAAATCATAAGGCCGCATTTAACTTGTACTCATCACAACCTGCATCAAAAGAAGGTTCCTGTTAAGAGGTTCATATCACGCCTTATCTTCCATGTGGGGTGAATCATAACTTACATGATCTTGGATTGGAAGCCCAGTTTGGAGTATCCCTGGGAATCTCTGTGTTCAGACTATTTGATAAGAGCCATGGTTGTATCTCTAAGACGATGCATCAGCTGTGGCAATGGGCAGAGGTTGCAAGGCTTTGAGAGGGTTCATGATGACTCCGTCAATCAGACCATATTCCTTGGCTTCCTTTGCGCTCATGAAAAAATCACGGTCTGTGTCCTGATTGATCGTCTCAAGGCTTTGGCCGGTGTGGTAAGCTAGATACCCGTTCAGATTTGCCTTGTGGTGCAACATCTCGTTTGCCTGAGGGGGGGAAGAGTGTCGGTCATACAAACTTATTATGTGAACTTCAGAGGGGAGTAATGCTCTTCGAACGAAAGTAACCAACAAAAAACAGATTAATGGGCCGTTTGGTTGCAACTCCCAACTCCGGAAACGGAAATGAAACAAATATAGTCTATTTCTAGGTCACTATTCATTTATAGAAATAATCGTTAGGATAGAGTCTCCCCCATTCTAAGTATACAATTTGTTTCCTTTCCCCCATTTTGTTTCCCTCTAGGGTTTCAAAATTACAAAAGACCTTCGCTTTAGTAAAACCACCAATCTGTCACATGTGATGAAGGACGGATATCATGTCACATTCTCATAGCAATATTGAGCGTTTATTAATGATGATTAAGATAAGTGGAATTCAGTACTCAAAAGGTTAATTGGAGCAAAAAAAAACTCAAATCCAGCTGGTTTTTGATGTTTGGTCCCCAAGTTCACGATCAAGTTAGAATTCTTGCTTCTTACGGGTTCTATATGCTTTTTTGACTCCAACAGAAGTATATACACAAGATGGGAATTAGGTACTCAGAGATACATCCAAGTGAAAACCTTACTCTAAGTTGCTGATACTTTTATTGATCAAAATGAAACGTTAAATGGAAGAAACTGAGGTGGAAGTTCAAAGCAGTGCGAAATGCTAAGGGATAACCTCTACTATAACTCACCAAACATGCACAGTGATATCATACTAAAGTCTACAGTCCAGGAGTCTACCAAACATGTTATTTAGTTGGGGGAAATTTCCATGTGAGACTCAAGAGAGCTTTACCTGAATGTCTATGTCAGATTGTGCTCCCTGGGCGCCACCAAGAGGTTGGTGAATCATTATCCTTGAGTTAGGGAGACTGTACCTTTTCCCTTAGGAAAATATGTTAATATATAAGAATCAGCTCTGATATGTCACCAAAGGAGTTGCATTCACATCATCAAACAAATGTTCCATAATTTTACCTTTGGTCCCTGCACTCAGAAGGAAAGCACCCATACTGCACAAAAACATTGATAATCATTGAACTGATACAAAAAGCATATGCAAAATACACGAAGTGGGTAGAATAAGTTGTACAAGAAATGGAACAATTGCCTTCAAAAAAAAAAAAAGTTGTACAAGAAATGGAAATTTTTTGAAAATGATATAAGCTATATAAACAACATTTTAAGGTACAACTCTTATTTAGGATCATATCATAATGAGACAATATGGATCAGAACACCAGATGCAATCACATATTCACATGGCACACAAAAAACAGATATTTTAAAGGATCATGACCAGTTGCAAGTGTGTCCTTCTACAAAAGCACAAGGCCAAATATTGAAAACGATTTTAGATCTCTGCAAAATCTCCCTAATATCAAAACAACTGAGGCTTGAATGATGGGAGTAGCATCATAGTAGCAGAAAGTTATACTTCCTCCGATCCAAAATAAGTGTTGTTTTAGCATTTTAATTGTGATCAAGTTTAAGCCCCAGTTTGCTTGTATCTCCGCAAACGGAAATGGAAATGTATCTAGTCCAAAAGTGTACCCTTGTTCATGAAATTTTTTGGAATATTCCTTGTGCTTTCATGCAAAATGCATTTGTTTCCCCCATTTTGTTTCCCTATAGGGTATAGAAACTAATCAATTCTACTTCAATTACTTTAAACCACAAGGAATGATCCCAAAAAAATTCATGAACACGAGTATACATATGGACTAGATTCGGTTTCATTGCGTTTTTGTTTCCGGAGTTTAAACCAAGCGGGCCCTAAGTGTAAGTGTCATTTTAAAGTTTTCTAGACCATTAATTAGGAGAGGGTTATGGGAATCATTTTTGAAAATTGTTGTTGCTTATTTTGATATCAAAGTTTTCACGCATTAGTTAGAAGAAGTGGTGAATATTTAATAAGTGATAAAAATTAGAAAATTGTAAAGACCGAGGTTGATTAATATGTCTCTTCAAAATTGTGTCAATGATAACACGACACTTATTTTGGACGAGAGGGGGAAGTAGTTTGGAGAAAGAACTTTTTCCAAAGTGAATGAAGAAAAATCACCCAGATGAACATTGTTGAAGGGCATTCTTTCACCTCTAAAATTTAAATGTCACGAGTAATTTGTTTTATTAGCTTTACACCTCATGGAAAATCGAATTCTACACAATGTTGCAATACATTAAAGAGAAGATGTAGGTAACTCTCTCTTCTTCTTTTTTATCAAAAATAGAACTCAGCAACTAAGAGATGGACAGATAGGGAAAGTCCTTCAGGAGACAGAATAATGTCAATGTACTATGAGTCCATATGATGCATCCTTGATTATACATAGAAATTGATCCATCATACCTAATACCCTGTGGACACTCATTGTTACGTAAACAATTCCCTGTGGGGATTTTATAAGAAAAGAACAAAAAAACCCAGAAATATTCTTCACATCCATTGGCATGATATATTGATATGTATAGTGAAAATGGTCAAGTTAAAACTCAAGAAAGCATACTAGAATTTGTCATGGACGAATCGACTGCTAGTTAATATTCAATCCGACGAATCGTCTGCTAGTTAATATTCAATCAGTAAAATTGACTGCTACTTAATATTCAATCAGAACACAGATCTAATCAATTATGTAGGTTTCTAACAATTTCATATATCAAGACAAAGAAGGAAAGCTGAAATATGTATAACCTTGCAGCTAGTCCAACACACACTGTAGAAACATCAGGACGTATGTGTTTCATGGTGTCAAAGATTGCCATACCTAAATGTGAAAAAGGATAGGTAAAAATAATTATGTTGAACAATTTACTCAATGAACAGTTGCTGAACATTAAAACACAGAAGTTTTGTTGAAAATGGCTTACCAGCAGTAACTGATCCTCCAGGAGAATTAATATACATGACAATATCCTATTTACAAAAACTGAGAGTCATAACTTGCAAAATAGAATTAATATATGGAAAATTCTTGAACTACATGAACCGAAAGATGAAACTAAAAAGGTATCACTTGTGAAGTTTGACTAAGAAAAATAAAGTAAATTGTGATTACAATGTGACACATCAGGGTAATAATCCTCTGAACTTATTAGAGAAACAAGGAAGCATGATATTAAAAAACAGAAGTTTACAGAGTAGACAATTTGTTGACTATCTTAAGATCAAGTACCTCTTTCTATTGGCCTGGAAGAATTACAAATGGCCTTAATAAAAAATAATTGATGAACGATACAATTATAACATACTGCTACCCGAGCATATAACTAGACTGCTTTCAGATCTCTAATCATTTAAAGAATAAACAGGTTAAGGTTTGAACATATAGACACTAAGTTCACACAAGCAGCTCAAGACCAAATTTAAACAGCTTTCAAAAATCAACACGAACTAGCATGCCTCAAATAGGTAATTGCAAGCACAAAAAAGAACAAAATTTTGATAAGGAAACAAAGAGTGACCAGCAATTAACCTTTTTGGGATTAACAGCATCCAGATAGAGAAGCTGACCAACAATAATGTTAGCCATGTCATCATCAACGGCTCCTCCACAGCGAATAATTCTCTTCAATTAGGAACAAGAGTACAAGTCAAGCTCTTTCCAGTTCACTGTAAAGCGTAATCCAGGGAGTAACCAATTCTAAAGCCACGCTTACATATTGGAAAAGTTGGCTAATCACACTCTGAAACCTCTCTTGCACCATGGGGGGAGGGCCAGACGGGCCTCGTGCATACACAGGGAAATAAGGAGAAGCCGGCACCGCCAAATCATCTCTACAAGATAGTTTCCCCCAAAATCAATCAAATTCAATGGAAATTCCGATAAAATTGCAAATAGAATGCGCAACAAACAACGGCGAAAATTAAAAATCTCAAACAAAAACCCTACCTGATTGACCAAACACCTCTTTGTTCACCCGTCCCCGGAGTTCCAAAGCCATCGGAATAAACGGCCTTCAAAGTCGAGCTTCTCCGACTGTTTTCACATAAATTCAATCTCGAAACCCTCGAGAAAATAACAAACAGAAAATAAAGTCGATTGCAATCAAATTCAATCTTATCCAGGCATTGGTTCTATGTGAGAGGAAATGGAAAGATGAGGAGACGGAGAAGTACCTGGAAGACGAAGAAGATAGAGAAAAAGAAGAAAGAGTTCTGGAGGAAAGGGCGAAAGAGTGGGAATCCGAGGAAGGAGAATAGCCATCGAGGAAGGGAGCGGAGACGCGCAAGGTAAGAGAGTGGGAAGCAACACAGGCCTGAGCCATTGATAGTGAGAGTGAAGCTCTCGTTCTACTGTCTTCTGGTTTGCAGCAGATAAACTACTGCTTTGTGGAAGAGAAGATAAATTTCTCAGAAAGGGAGAGGAAGAAGGAGAACATTTTAGGATTCGGAGTTGTTTTGATATTTACGGTTTTAAAAAACTTTATATACGTGTTTATGTAAATGGTGGTTCGGAATTAGTTTCGATTATACTTAAAGACCATAACATCCCTAACACCCTATCCTCATTAATTAAAATATTTCTCTATCCGCTTCTTCTCGATTTGATACGTAGAAGACACCAGTTCATGTGCTTCCTTCTTTCCATTATCTCCATAAGCTTCATATGCTTGCTTCTTGTTTCCTTCGTTCGCCTTCCTTCTTATCTGATCTTTTGCTCCCTTGTCCGACTTCGTTCTTCCTATCTCCATAACTGTCATTTCCATTTGTTTCTTCTCCCATAACTCTACCATATGAACAAGAAAACGAAGAGCAATATGGTGTTCTCATGCCTTCGCTCAGTAACCCTAACAGTGTTCAACTTGTTCAATTTCTAGTTCAGTTGCAAATTTCAAATTGCAAATCCTTGACAAGATTGGGGCTAGTGTGTTTTTTATTGTTCAATTTTTGGATCAATGGCAAATTGCTTGTGAAGGGCATGAATTCCTGGTGCGTTGTTTTCTTGTTCAATTTTTGTATAGTTGACGTTCGAATTGGGAAATGAGTAGAGATGATGAGAGTTAGAGGAGATGAGGGTAGCAATGGTATACAACAATCAATAATCTCCAAAAACCTTGCCTCATGAGATTCTCATAATAGGGTTTTCACATCCCAAAAACCACAAGTAAAACAACACATGGAATGATGGAACCACTAAACTACAACTAAACATCACAATTTATAACCCCTTATAACCCTAAACTAAAAAAATCCACAAACAACATAACTAAACACAACCTCAAATGATGAATTCCGTACTTCCGTCAGTTCCGTGTATGTACAAATTACCCAGTTGATGTATCGGATCCGACCACTACGCTCCGGCCTTCCGGGTTTGATATCTAACGCCAGACATGTAGTCTTGCTTTTTTTTTAAAAAAAAGGAAAGAAATTAGAATAACCACATGTCTTAAGAGTCGCGGTCCGGCATAGAGCATTCATACAAACGAGGGACGGTAACTCCAAAGTAGGATCCATAGTAGCACCAGAAAAGATATATTCAAAGAATTGTCCGCAACATGGTTCACGTCCTTGAAAATATGGACCATTGTCAGGCAATACATTGAGAGAGCGACAAATATCACAAATAATCGGATCAATATCCCCTTCAATATTTTTTTTCAGAAAATGAAAAGCGGTTCGAACCATTAGACGGCACGTCGTCAAGTGGGTCGAAAGGCCGAAAAGGATCGGTAGACGGACGAACCATCATGAAAAGCCACAAACAAAAGATAACAGATATACACAAAAATACATAAAAAAAAAACTCAAAAGCAAAAAGGTCTTCAAGGGAAAGCATTATGATCCAGTCAACCGAAGGCAACGAGCATAGACGTTCATATTCGAAGGAATTACACAAGTAGGAAGTCTGTGGAACAACTGTGGACACCTCAGATTTGGACTGCAACAAAACCGTCATGAGTCAATCACAAATTCACGCCCCTTCTCGACAAACCCTTGAAGCCGCCGTCAAAGACAACATCAAATATCAGAAGACGCAACTACTGAACTTGGGAATCATGATTTATAAAGGTGTAAAACTTTATGGTTAAAAAAAATGATTTGTAGGGAAAAAAATTGTTCAGAATGGGTTTATGGTTAAAAGAAAAAACGTTTTTGATTTGATTGTTTTGAATTTATTCGGATTTGTTTTTAGAAGTTGGTTTAATAATTAGTTTAATACAGACAGGCTTGTTAATTGATTTGCTTTTGTGTTTAATAGTTGTGATTTTGATTTTAAATCATTATTGCCTTGACAATCAAGATTTGGGTCATCACTCCGTAGAACTTTTTTTTTTTTTTTTGTGTTTTTGGTGTGGTTAGCCCAAGATCGGTGTCGTTAGACCGTGATATTGGTGCCCTTTGATCGAGATTTAACATCCACTTTCTTCGTATATCATTATATATATATATATATATATATATATATATATATATATATAATTCATTTAAACAATAAGTAAAAATAATTGTAAACTTAATGCAAGAGTGCCGATTGGGCCACAAGACCCAATAGCTTACAAATATTGTAGCCCAATAGTTTACAAATAAAGCTTTTGGAGGAAAATTGCACATGAACACTAACCTAGTCAAACCCACCGCTACATTGAAAGTAACAAGAGGCGAGCAATTGCTTTTAGTCTGGGTTTTGTTCTCTTTTGTTTGATTGTTTTTTTTTTTTGTGTGGTGGTACGAATGGTTATTGATAATTGTCAAGAAATTAGAAAGGAGGAAATCCAAGGCTCCGGATCTTGATAAGGATTAATGATGTAGACTCGATTACTGAAGGACGAGGGGTATTGATTTCTCATTGATATCTAAAATTGTTTTTGACTTGTAGAAGAGGGTTTTCTCTAATTTTCTCATAGCTTTTTCATTTGAACGATCATCCGGATTATTCATTGGTTTTTATTATTATGCGATTTCTTTTAGCTGTTGGTTTCAGATCTAAAGTTTTTCGATGATGTTTTTGCTTCTCCCATTATTTATATGAATATCCTTTCAATTACACAGGTTGTCATCTTCATCTTGCTCAACCACCGAAGATGGGGCTAATGACACACTTTTTGTATCAAGTTGTTAATTGGTGCTTCTACTCCTTTGACGGAAGAAGATTTAAAAGGAGGATGGTTGGGGTAAGTTTGGTGTAGCAAACTGCAAAAGCTGAAACTCGAGAAGAAAGGAGACAACCCCTAAACATACAGAGGCGGATGTAACGACGACCACCAACAAAGGCAATGACGACGATGGTTTTGCGTTGCCGGGAGACTATCGTCTATTTTTGTTGGATTTGGGACCCCATTGATTCTTGGTTTTTTGTTTTTCCATATCCCTTCAATGATGATATTGCTAAAATCAAGAGAAGTTGTCTTATCAACACTAAATTTAATAGTAAAAGCCTCGCCTGAAGAATTGACGTTTTATGTAATCTTCTATATATCTTACTATAAAATAACTCACTTCGTCCACATGTCGCATATTAAGGCTATCCACATAAGCTTTTTTTTCAATTTATTTATAACATTGTCACAAGATATTTACGGATTTGCCACAATATCTTTCCTAACAAAAAAAAATTCGTTAAAACTAATAAACAATCAACATCCCAAATCATCTTTAAGCTAATAAATCATATGCCACATCAGTTTTACTCAAAGTTAATTAAAACAAAAATAAATTTATATCAAAAACATAATAAAAGCATATCTAGATTTTTTTTTTATAATTTTCAAAAAGTAATGTAGGCACATTTTAGTTTGCAAAAATTAAAATTTGAATTTATTTTATAATTTCGATTTTATATATCATATTTGTTTTCTTATTTTTTATTTTTTAAAATTTTGTTTTAATAATTTTTTAAATTTTGAACTTTATGCCCCCGCGCGCGCAAATATATATATATATATATATATATATATATATATATATATATATATATATATATATATATATATATATATATATATATATATCATGTTTTTGTTTTCTTATTTTTAATTTTAAAATTATTTTTTTGTTAAATAATTAATAATAGTTTACAAAATGGATAAATATCTTAATCAATTCCAAGTATCTTTTCTTCAAAATAAATATTCCGAAACATATATTGGCAAATACTTTCTAATCGTATATCATAAAAATCGATAATTTTTTAAAATTAGTTTCGATCTTATCGCTTCAATATTGTTAAAATCGATAATTTCGATCTAATCTCTTAAATGTGTTTTTTATTTATCTTTTTACCAATCAGTAAATCCGGAGTTTATCTCATTTACCAAGTTAATCCCAATATTGTTTTGCCGATATAATATCCTACCATTTCTTTTAGATCTTTTTAATAGCTTTGTACCCGGTTCTATTTTTATGCTTACATCTAATTTTTATTTATATTTATCTCTTTTACCAACCCATAATTCTAAAATATGTTAAAATTTATCTATATATACTACTAAAGCAGCACCCATTCTGTACACGTGTCAACCTCTAAGGCCGTCCACGTAAACTTTTTTTCAATTTATTTACAGATTTGCCACATCGTATTTACATATTTGCCATTAATTATTTTATAAGAATTTTTTTTTATTAGAATTTGTAAACAGTCATCATGCCACGTCAATTTTATTAAAATAAATAATAAAAAAAAATCTACCTATTTGTCAATCAAAATTAACAAACTGATTTATTGTAACTCGATTTGTTAAAAAAATCTAACACAAATCTTCTCACAAGATTTGACACATTTGTTTAATTTAAAACTAAATCAAATTTTCCTCCTCTATCTAAATCTAAGTAAAAGTGATAATATATTAAGGTATAAATATAATACTCGAATAATAATCATTGTAATAAAATTTTATTATGTTCTTTTATTTATTTTACAAAAATTAATCCTCATATATTAGTTATATTAATTAATAAAAATAATTTTTACTATAAATTGATATCAAATATATGATGCATGAAAGTAAAAATATAGTATTTATTTAGACAATCCCGCACAAGGTGCGGGAACTAAACTAGTTATTTATTAAAATACAACCCCAAACAAGGTGCGGACAAAAAAATTTGTTTCTTCTAAAGTATACGTATTTTTATACAATTTTTTTTCTAGATGATATAAAAAATTTATGTTTTAAGTCAATTTAGCCTATAATTAATTTTTTTTCTATTGATTAATATTCACTACATTTTATACATATATATATATATATATATATATATATATATATATATATATATATATATATATATATATATATATATAAATTATTGAAACAATTTGGTTTATTAGGATTTTTCTAGTTTTGTGTTTAGTAAATGTACCTCTTGAGAGAAGAGTGTGTAGAGCTTGAAAATAAATACAAAAGGTTGGAGTATATTTACTTAATTGAAACATTAAAAAGCCTAGTTACTACTAAAGGTTTTCAAAAAGATCTAGTTACCAAAATTGCCCTAAATTATTTAGACAAAATACGCATAAGGTGCAAACATTGAACTAGTTTTCTATAATAACAACCCTGAATAAACTTTTTCGACAGTGAAAAGCATCAAATTGAGTTTCCAAAAACCATGAGAGGTCTAGACCATTTATTTTATTTTATTTTTCTATTGTTTGTTTTGATATTTACTTTAGTAAACCATTTTAATTCAAGCTTAGAAGAAAGTTTTTTTATTCTTAATTTGTTGTTTCATGAAGAAAAAAATATTAATTTGATCATTATTTTTTAAAATAAATTGGTTTCCAAGAAACCAAACTGTCCACCAAAAAGTGCACAATGATACTAATGTGATTTAGAAAGCACATTTTACCTTCAACGAGTAAATTTAGGAAACTAAAATTTTAAAAAAAATCCCGAAAAAATCTCATTAGAGGATTATATATATTTTTTTATCATTTGGTTGGAACAAGGAAATTTAATTAGAAGATAATTTAGATCATTAGTGTGATGATTGTAGAACTTATACAATCCAAGGAAACTGTAAATTTTCTTTCATTGGATTTAGTTATAGTAGGGAAGCCAGTTTTAATAGCCTTCCAAATGAAAACTTTAAGCTTTGGACCCACATCAAGATTCCAACCATTAGGAATTTAGGAGAAATAGTCCAATATGTTTTGAAATCTTTTATATTTGATTTTGGATTTCATTATGATGATTCTTGGCTAAAAATCTTAAGCGATTTTAAGGTGAAGGGTTGATAGTTGTGGCATAGATAATGATAGGTTGAACCAAAACCAGGTTGGACCCTAAGAGTTGTGAGAAACCTCGTCGTCGAGGCTTTCCACAACCTGTTCTTGAGTTCCACGGCCGCGGTTTTCTCAAGATCTGGCCGTGGTTTCCTCTGTCGAACGTCTTTTTCTTTTTCTTTAATCCAAAGTTAAAGATTTGCTTTAACCTAGCCTTGACTACCTTTTCTAGGTAGTAGTGAGACTCAACATCCTCTACTTCGGTTTCGAGTGTCACAACCTTAACCGTTTTGGCTTATCTTTGATTCCCTTGGGTTTGGGCATGATTTTTTGAGAGTAATTCTTATCCTTTGATCCTTTCTATACTGCAAGCTCAACAACCTTTGTAGAGAGAGCCTTTGAGTGAGACATATGGGTTTTGGAACTTCACCGTACAATTCCCTACCTTAGATATACCTTTGCAATCCCGACTCTGTCCTTATATCCTTAGAATATCTTGAATCGATTTCCACAATTGGATACATGTATCTTTAGAATCGTTGTTTTCCCAATTAATCTTTACAAAAGCTTTTTATTTGCCTGGCAATTTTGTGAACTGAATTTGTTCCCCCCAAATCCCTGAGTTCGATACTCTGGAATTCTTGCTTTACTACGCCGATCCGTACACCGCGGGTTCGCTTTGCTTTGATTTCAGTTTTATAAATTTTAAGACTTTGACGCACACACTTTTGAGCGAACACCTCCTCATAAATCAACGCAAAAAGTAATAAAGAAAGAAGGATTATATTGTATTATTGTTAGGATGAAATATTGTGATATTTTAGGCACGTTTTCTAAGTGTATTTCATCCATATTGATAGTCATTGATTAAGCATTGATATAATTGTGAGCTAGTTGGTCTATAATGTCGATATAGAGATCTACACAAGCTTTATGTTGATTATAGGTAATTGAGAGCTATTTCCGAACGGAATTGAGCAAGAATGGGTTTGATGGAACATGTCCATGAATTGAGGACATTCCTAGGAGCCAAAGGAGTGCCAACTTGAAGGATGCACGAGACTAAGGAAGAATCACGTTCTAGCCCTAAACCACGCTCTAAATTACGGCCGTACTACTTTCCACGCCCTAAACCACGGTCGTGGAACCATGGCAAGTGAAGCGTGGTTCATTCCAGTAACTTCTACGGTCGTGGAATTGTTGGTTCAAACCGTGTTGATTTCCACGCTCTAAATTACGGTCGTGGAACACTTCCACGACCATGATCTTGGCGATCTTTTTTGCCACACTTTAAGCCACGATCTTTTACAAGATTGGGCCGGGCCGATACTTTATCTTACACTATAAAAGGACGGACGATGAGAGATTCCGTCACCTCCGCTTAGAGATCCTTGCGACCTCTGCTTAGACGTACTTTGCGCTCATCCTTGGAGTTGCCCTAATCTCGCATTTTGGCGGAGATTGTCATTGGGATTTCCGGATTGACGGAAGATCGAAGATTCGGAAGATTGTTCGCAAGGAGATTTCGCTTCTTGCTTAGGTTTGATTTAGAAGACGGATTGACATCCCGTTTTTCCTTCTTATCTAAGATTTGTGTTTGGTTTGTGTTATTCCGAATCTAGTGACGATTATTGTTCTTGATTGTGACTTTGAGATTGATTTGAAAGTTATTGAAGGTTTTCGGAAGTTTTCATCTTTCAATCTTTTAAACCTTGAATTTGATATCAATATGATTGTTGTTGGCTAAAACCCTTTAGCAATTCTAAGGTGAAGGGTTGATAGTTGTGGCTTAGATGATGATAGATCGAACGTAATTAGATTGGACCCTGAGAGTTAGAGAGAATCGCCGACGAACCCTAAATCACGGTCTGTTCTTGAGTCCACGACCGTGGAATCTCAAGAACTACCCGTGATTTTCCTTAAGTTTACGAACTTGCTTTTACTTTAGTCCAAAGTTAAAGATTTGTTTTAACTTAGTTTAGGCTTGCCTTTTCTAGGTGGTAGTGAAGCCTCAACAACCTCTACCTCGATTATGAGTGTCACAACCTTAATCGGTTAAGTTAGTCTTGATCCATGGATTATAAGTTTGGGTATTTGACATTAATTCTTACCTTTAGAACCTTTCTATACTGAAGCCTCAACAACCTTTATAGAGAGTGTCTTGTAGGTGAGTCATACAAGGTTTTTGGAACTTCACCGTACGATTACCTTACATTCGCATACCTTTGCATACCTCAACTCTGTCCTTATATCTTTAGTATATCTTGAATCGATTGCCACAGCTGGATACTTGGATCTTTAGGATTGCTGTTTTCCCAATATTTATAGAAGCTCATAATTTTACTCGCTTGATAATCTTAACTGAATTTGTTCCCCCCAAATCCCTATGTTCGATACTCTGGAATTCTTGCTTAACTATATCGATCCGTACACTGCGGGTTCGCTTGCTTGATTCTAGTTTTATAAATTTAAAGCTTATTTACACGCACGCTAAGTGGCGAACAATTTTGCGAAACCAAAGGAAATGGGTTCGAAAGCAATATCGGCATCAACAAGTAACAATGATCACACAGTAATTTCAAGGTCCAGATCACCACAACATGCATATAATAGATCTCAAAAAGCAATTTCAAAATAACACAAGTATGCTAGAGTCAGGGAAAGATAGTTTTGTTGTTTTTCACTTCGTGGTTAGGTCGTTGTTTGTGGCACATCGATGTTTTCACCATGATTGTCACTCCATGCCCAAGACGGTTGTCGGTTCATCAAATCAAACGAGGCATTGAGGTGTTAGAACTTCATTGTCACTTCGAGTTAAGGTCATCCTTTGTAGAACACAATATAAACAATACTATATTACTATAATAATTCATAGACACACAAACAATATATCGAATCAATTCAATATCTTAGATCGATGTCAATCGGGATCACTAGACCCTAGAATAGAGAAGAAACGCAAGAAATACCTAGAAAAATCATATTTTATTAATTAGAGATATTATAGTTCTCTCACATTATGTGGTTTGAGATATTATAGTCTGTAATAACCGACTTATGTACTTATGACTATTTCTACTGCTTCCATTATTTGCTTAGAGGTTATTTTGCACATTACATGCATTGCACCAAGATTTTTGATCGAAAAAACGTACAAAGCTGCTTTGAATTTTTTTTCTCGACCGAAATGATCTATGGCCAAACGAGGTGACCATAACAAAAGCTTACCTTGGTCCAGTACCTCGTTTTCCCTTAAGCATCTCGACCGAGATGGGTTTCAAAAATGTGAAATTTGTGAAAAATTTTGTGCTTCTGAGATGGATATGATCTCATTGATGAAAATTGTTTGCTGATTAGTTTTTGTGATCTTTATGTGTTTGAAATGATTTATGATATATCTAAGGTATGATTGCTTTGTTTGAAATTTGAGCATGCTTAGTAATTGTTTTATCCAAATCATGTTGAATTTGAAAAGTTGACACTACATTATGAGTTCTCTCACATCTTTATTGGAATGATTGAGGCAATTTGTTATTCTTTCTTCCTCTTCTTGATCATGCTTTTAGCCCTTCATTGAAATATGTTTGCCTTCCTTTACCTATCCGGGAACTTGGAAGCAAGAAATTGAAAAGCTAGTGAAAGACGATGTTGAAAGGAGAAGAGGTGTTAGAAAACTATAGGTTTGGGGACGTTAGTCATGAGGATGAGTAACTCGGCACCATTCATATAGCCGGGTGTTTGTGTCTTGCCAAAGTCTGATTGATTGATAGTTCTAACAGGTCATGGTATGTGCATCAAGGTTTGAGGCATCTCGAAAAATTGAGATTAGCTGATCTCCAAGGCTTCGGTTATTGTGCAGCTCTGTCCATGTTCTCAAAAAGTGAAAAGTAAAGCAAAATGCTGAAAAGAAGCAAGAAAATCTTGTTGATGAAGTGAATCTCAAGGTTGTGGAGTTCTTATTCTTTTCCCGAATTTAGCACCACAATATCCTTTATACATTCCATCCCTAACACGCTTCTTGACCTTGATTGAAAGCCCTTGAGACCATGAACATGTTGTTTGACTTTGTGGTTTAAACTAGATTATTCATGATTGATTTTGATGAGTATGATTTGCTACACATTCTATGATCTCAAGTGAAGTATGATTAGCTTTCTTATATATATATGACTTGTTTCGATTATATATTGACTATTACTAGTTATGAAGCATTCTCTAAGGGTGATCTATGGAAAGAAGCACACAACCAAAAGTTTTGAAAGTTTTTCGCTGAGTTTTAACTGATTATAGTTCATTCTATCTTGTGTCTAAGATTTGAACCTTGCTTTGGGACAAGCAAGAGGCAAGTATGGGGTATTTTGATAGCATGAATTATTGTCTATATTTCGGATATGGTTTTGGCGTTTTCTCATCATTATTCTGCATGCATGTACATGTATTCTTAGTGTTTATGTCATTATTTGGTTACTTTGCAAGAATCGAGGTCTACACCACATTTGATTGTAATTGTAGAGAATATGGCACATTTTGGGTCGAAATGGAGCATAGGAAGCTAAGGAAGCTATGAAGCTACATTGTGGAGCATTTGGATGGACAAGAAGTAAAGCAGGAACTATTCTTGGAGAAAGAAAGAAAGATTCAGTTGAAGATACGATGACATGCACGTAGATCACTATTGATCTCGGATCAACACAGTGATACATCTCGACCGAGATGGCCCACTGGGCCTGGCTCGAGGCCGAGGGCTCACAGCCCAAGGAAAATAAAATATAGTTTGACCTAAATTTCTTCTATAAGAATAGAAGGTGAAGATTGAAGGAAAGATTTCTTAGGGTTCAAAGAACCATACATTGTGAGGATTTTCTTGGAAAATTACTTGTGAGTTTGTTATCATATTTTTGGAACACATTGTTGGATACTATTGTTGGCTTGTTTACTTTGATTATTGAGATAGTTTTGTTGATTATTCCACTCGTTTTTCTTGATATTCTTGATATATTTGATATTGCATAATAATGATGATTGTTGGCTAAACACCCCCGCGATTCTAGGGTGATTAGTTGAAGGTTGTGGTATAGACGGTGAAAAAATGAACATTTACCTGAGTGGACCTTGAAGGCTTGAATTAACCCTAAACCGAAACCCGTCTCAGACTGTTCGTTGAGCATCTCGACCGAGATCGATATAGAATAGTACGAGATCGTCCACTGTTTTACAGACCCTGAGTTTAGGTTATAGTTTGTCAAATCCTATTCTTGTTGCACCTTTCCTGGTTTACATGCAAGCCTAGGATGAGACCTACCGGTGATTCCTTTGCTTGTTTACCGATGATGACGAGTGTTAGGTAATAAAGGTTTATCCTTTATTAGGGTTGAGTGTGCCTTCATCCTACCTTTGAGAGTTAACTTGAGACTTGCCCGATGATGGTTAGTTTTGTACTCTTAGGTGAGTGTGTTGGTTTGAGCACCCTTAACTTTCCTTAGTTCCTTGAGACTTACCCGGTAATAGAAGCTTTGGTTTGGGAAATTGGATAGTGAGACCTCCTCCGTAATCTCTCCTATAGTTTGAACACCTTCCCTCAGCGAACCTCAACTTTGTCCACGTTACCATTAGAAATCTTGAGTTGAAACCACAACTGGATACTATAATCTTTAGAATCCGTATTTCCCCATCTTGTTATACATCTTTTCTTTTGCTTTTGATTAGTACTATTGCATGCTTTTGAAGTTAGATTGCTTTGCTGTGATTATTCTCACCGATTCCATGAGATCGACTCCGGAATATAATCCCTTACTACGATAGATTCGTACACTGCGGGTTCACTTATCGTTAGGTCTATAATTCGGGATATAAATTTAAAGCTTTGCCGGCACACACCTTTTGGAGAGAACATGGGTCAAGGTCGAATGACCTTATGGGTTGGGCCCATAAAATCAACATCTTATCAACAATGAGACACTTCATTAAAACTTAAATTTCCATTGTTGTGGTTGGAACTAGAAAACTCGCGAGTACTAATTTCGAAGGTAATTCAAATCTCTACAACTTTGTAGTTCACATGAAAGTTCAGATCGGTCAGCATCTGGGAGTAAATTTACCGTCTTTGTACATAATGCTCGGGTTGTCTTCGTTTCTTCGCTCTTCGACATGTGGTCATGTGGGTCATGTGTAGGGTGCAAAAGAGGTATCCAAGGTCATGTTCTTTGATCGTCATACACATTTCCTGAGGTGTTCTTCATCTTCACTCTAGGATCTTAGTCATTTCCATCTTGACCTTGACTTCTTTGACCGTAGGGAGATCCTCAGTGTGTATGAGGCCAATCCGCTATATGTATATGATTTGTGCTCCGCAAATGCATGGAACTATACAAACCAACTGACAAATATCCGAAATATGAATATAATAGACATAGACCAAAACAATATGTTTATTAAGCTCAAAGGGATATAGAATGGACTAGAATGACAATGGAAAAGATGCTCTAATTTGATAGCTATCAAATACCCCATACTTTAACCTTACTTATCCTCAAGTAAGATTCGTTGACATCTCGCACTAATATTCAAATGCATGTCTTAAATCTTGACCCTCATGTTTCTTCAGCCTAATAGGATATGTTATAGCGTCAAAAAGAGATAGGAAAAAATGATGATGGAAAAGGACAGTAATTTGAGTGTTATCAAATACCTCATATTTGAACCTTACTTGTCCTCAAGTAAGATTTGTTGACCTATCTTAGATGCTACAAATCAAGAACTCCAAGCCTTGTCATCATGACACAAATCATTGTATAAGATAAAAATCAAAGTTCATAAGTTTCATGACCACTCAAGGGAATGTGTATAACTCTCTCACATGTGTTTAGGGGATATGAAAGATAACATTCAAACTCAACTAATATGTATTGATTATTAACCATAAGTTTACCAAGGCGTTCTCAATCTACACCGCATAATTGTTCCTATAAATACAATTATATATCAAGAGGACTTTTTAGGTTGTAACTTGGCCGGGTAATGAACAAATGGTGATGAGTTTTGTTTGGCTATGTGGCGCAATAAGATATGGGAACTTAGATGTCTCGAAGCTCACAATTGATTTGATTAGCACGTCTAGTAGATCAAATAATTGATGACATGAATTATGTACCATCATATTCATGCATATTGTAGAAGATTATATCAGTTTACCTTGCATTTAGAGAGATTTTGTGTACCTTTTATCTTCTATTCAATTAATTGTCGGAAATAGAGGTCTACACGAGTTTTTGATGAATTATAGGTAAACGGAGTGGAATTGGAAGCAAAAGCGGAGCAAGGAGCATCTAAGAATGTTAAGGAAGCTAAAGGAGTCTAAAAGGGATCACAAAGAGCTAAGGAATTGCAAAGGAGAAGCATAGAAAACGAGCCAAGAGAAGAGCACTTTCTGTTGAAGAAAATCGTGCCAATATGCAAGTAAATCGGACGATTTTCCCCTTCAAGAATTCGAACGATTTTGTGCATAAATCGCCTGGGTTGATTTATTGTGTTTTTCGGCCAAATGAAAAGACGACACAAAGCCTAATTATTTTGGGCTAGAGGAGAGTTTTGCCAAACGGCCCATTTGCAAGAAGCTATAAAGGAGAACCCTACGAACAAAAACAAGGAGGCCGCAGCGGGAAATCTTTACACGTTTAAGAGAATTTGGAGATTCTTGGAGGAAGATTGAAGGATTCTTTGCCGAGAAGTTGATCTTGATTCTAGTTGTGAGATTTCTTTGTCCATTGAAGTGATTATTGTTTTTGAACACGAGTTTGAGTTATTTAAGAGATACATTGATTTGTTTTGACAATCGTTTACAAATTTGAAGGTTTTTGGAATTTCTATTCAAGATTTGGTTTCTTTGCGATATTTCTCTCAATAATTAATTTGATTTGATTTTGAAAATGGTTGGATTAAACCCTTGTGATTCTGGGGAGAATAGTTGATGATTAAGGCTTAGATGATGATAGACTGAACTCATTCAAACATTAGGATCCTGAGAGTTTAGATTTTAGTTTTGCGACAAACAGATAAATCGGTGTGTTCTTGGAGTAAATCGGCCGATTTTTCTATGAACAACCCGATTTATTCCTCTGACGAACTTTAATTGAATTAATTCTTAACCAAAACTAATCCTTGCCTAAATCCTAGTCTTGATTAACCTTTTTACCCTCTAATTGAATGTATGAAGACACTTCAAACATGATTCTACATTTAATAGATTAAGATTATAAGATTTAGGTAATAAAGAGACTCAACATCCTTTATTAAGATTCAAAGTGTGCTTTCTAATCTTTACTTTGGAGAGTCATATCCTGGAGTTTTAGATAGTTAGTTTGAACATAATTCTTATCTTTAGATCTTTTTATATTGCAACCTCAACATCCCTTATAGAGAGTACCTTTAGATTAGTTATATAGGTTTCGAAACTTCACCGTACGATACCTACCTTTGAACATTTAATCTTGGCAATATAAACTCTGTCCTTTATCTATAGAAGTGTCTTGAATCGAAAGCCGAAATCGGATACTTGAATCCTTGGAATCATTTCACCTTTATTTGATCACAAAAGTTCTTCACACTTTTTGCTAGATAATTGAAATCGAACTTTTTCTCACCAAATCCCTGAGTTCGACTCTGGAATTCTTACCTTATTATAGCCGATCCGTACACTGCGGGTTCGCTTTGCTTGAGTTCTAGATATATAAATTTAAGACTTTGACGCACACCTTTTTGAGCGAACAAGTTTTTGGCGCCGTTGCCGGGGATTTGGTTTAGACCAAATTCGGTTTTCGGTTGTCTAGCTTGAGAGCTCTTGCTCTTGTGATTTGATTTGTCTACTTGAGTGATCTTTGCAGGTTCTTTAGGTATATGCGAAAGACTAGATCCACTAAAGATTTAGTTCCTTTCGATCCCGAATTGGAGAGAACTTTGAGGAGAAAGTTGAAGGAAAAGAAAATGGCTGAAAACGACGAGAGAAACTACCAGGCTGAACTGAATGAAGCTCAACGCCAACTCCAGTTGAGTGAGAAGGCACGAAAAGATGCTGAAACGAGTCATCAATTTCAGATTGATGAACTAAGAGCTATGATGCTGGACATGAAGTTGGAGTTGAACGAATCCAGGAAGAAGAAGAAAGTCAAGACGCCAAATAAATCCATTCGAAATGACTCATCCGATGATGAAGAGATAGATCCGGACATGCCGGAACTTGAGGAGATCGATCCACTACTTCGTCCTATCCGGAACACCCCAAAACCACGGGTTGTTCCTCGCCTTCCAACTAGGAACGTAAGAGCTGTTAATGACGGTGATAGACCCCGAACTTTGGGGCAACGGATGTACCCAATTCAGCAACCACGCCGCCTAGGTGTGGATTTCGGAGTTGAAGACATCCAAGAGTTTAGCTTCTCACCACAAGTCATCACCATGGTTCGCCAAAGTCAATATGGCGGAGCAAGCACTGAATCTCCACACCAACACTTGCAGAATTTTGAGATTCTCATGGAGACTATGAAGCCGAAGAAGGCTACTACAAGTAACTACAAGATCAAACCGTTCTTTTTTTCTTTGAAGGACAAGGCTCTAGCTTGGTACCAAACACTTCCAGCTGCAAAGCTAGCTACATGGGAGGAATTATCTTCGGAATTTCTCACCAAATTCTTTCCGCCATCCAAAACGGCGGAATTGAGAGGTAAAATAAATGCTTTTTCTATGAAACCTAATGAAAGCTTGTTTCAATCTTGGGAAAGGTTTCAAGATCTCTTGTTGGATTGCCCACACCATGGCATTTCCAAGCTGGAATTATTAGAGATCTACTACAAAGGATTGGATGTGGAAACACAATTCAACCTCCAATCTCTCTCTTGTGGCACATTCATGGACATGAGAGAGGATGATGCTTGGGACTTCATTGAGAAGCAAGCCCAAGTGATTGAGAAGTATTCCCACCGGAAGGTGGATTCAATTAGCCGGAATCAAGGTGATTCGGGAGCCAAATTGAACCAAGCTGCTCAAACACAAATATTCTCTCTCAAAGATGACATCAAAGAATTGAGGGAAGTACTCAAAACAAGTCTTCAAAAGACTAAGGAGCAAGAAGCCAACTACATGGGAAGAGACAACAATCAAAGGAGTGACAATAGGAATTCCAATTGGAACAACAACAACAATAACAACCGAAACTCCAATTGGAACAACAACAATAGGAACTCAAATAACAACAATTGGAGGTCAAATCAGCAAAATTCAGGTAATCCTTACTCTAATGCTGAAAAGGATCTAACATCTCCATCTTCTTCTACTCCTTTAACAAGCCAGGGACAATCAATCGGATCAAGCAAACCCGATCCCATGCTAGAGACGATCCTAGGCAAGCTACAAGGGTTAGAGAGTTATATAACTTCGGTTGACAAAGCTCACAAAGCTTTAGAAAACCAAGTATTCAACAAGGCTGGAGAAGTTCCAAGAGATCAAGGGAAACTTCCCGGAAAGACAGAAGATAACCCAAAGGGAAGGGTTATGGCAATAACTACTAGGAGTGGAAAAACGACTACCGATCCTCAACCTAAAGTAGTCGATACCACCACAAAAGAAGGAGAGGCAAAAGAGAAGGAAGAAGTCTATGTTCCTCCTCCCGCTTACAAACCACCTCTACCTTTCCCTCAATCTAGAGCGCGTGCACGCCTAGATAAACATTTTGGTAAGTTTGTTGAACTTATGAGTAAGCTACATATTAACATACCTTTTATGGATGCAATTTTAGGTATGCCGGCTTACGGGAAATTCCTCAAAGATATCCTCTCTAACAAGAGGAAATTGGAAGACATAGGAGAAGTCAAGATGAGTATGGAGTCATCCGAACTCATCAAGACTATGACGGAGAACATGCCACCCAAGCTCCGTGATCCAGGATCTTTTTGCATACCCATCACTTTGGGAGAAGCTACCTATGATGCACTTTGTAATCTTGGAGCGAGTGTGAGTATCATACCTCTCGCTCTATGCAAGGCAGTTGGTTTAGGAGATCCTAGACCGGTGAAGATCACACTCTACATGGCTGATCGTTCCACCACCAAGCCGGTAGGGATATTAGAAGACATTCCGGTAAAGCTCGGTAAGTTTTACATCCCAATAGATTTTGTCGTTCTTGACATCCCTGCAGATTATCCGGTTCCCATCATTCTTGGGAGACCATTCCTTGCAACATCCGGATGCATGGTAGATTGCAAGAATGGCCAGCTATCCTTCCATATCGGTGAAGAAAAGATAGAATTCATACTCTCTTCCTTAATCAAGGAGCCAGCCTTGAAGGACGATGCTTTTAAAATTTTTGATGAAGAAGAGTCTAGGGAAGTAGTAAGTTCGATCTTGATGAAAGACCCTCTTCAAAAGGTCCTTAGTATGAGCATCATGGAGGAAGGAGTGGAACATGATTGCAATGAGGATGTGAAGGCATTAAATGATGTGGAGGAAGAACTAGGAACAAGAATTGAAGAGCTAGAGTTAACTCCGGAAACTGTGAAGAAAATCGATCTACAAGCACAAAATCGTTCGATTTGTGAAAAGGCAATCCGATTTTTTCCAACAGAAACAAAAATCGACCCGACTAAGAAAAATCGTCCGATTTGTGAAGAGACAACCCGATTTTTCTCAACAGAAATAAAAATCGTGCCCCAGATCGACCGATTTACTTCAAGGGAGGTCGATCCAGAGGGAAACTTTCTGGATTCTTCAAACTTCTCCGTAGCTGCTCTCGAATCTAATGATGCAATACCCCCACCTTTAGAGGCCTCTCCCACAACATTCGAAGGCCACGATTCATCATCAAGCAAGGTACCTCCATCATTAGAATTGAAGCCACTCCCCACGCATTTAAGGTACGCATTCCTTGGCATTAATTCCACATATCCGGTCATAGTAAATGCGAAATTGAATGATGCTGAATTAGAGAAACTCATGCATGTTTTAAAGCAACATAGGAGAGCATTAGGCTATACTATTGATGATCTAGTATGAATAAAGCCTTCACTATGTATGCACAAAATTCTAATGGAAGAGGATTACAAACCTTCACGTCAACCTCAAAGACGGTTAAACCCGGCAATGAAAGAGGTCGTGAAGAAAGAAATCCTTAAGCTACTTGATGCAGGTATCATCTTCCCTATTTCTGATAGCAAATGGGTGAGTCCAGTACAAGTAGTACCCAAGAAAGGAGGCATTACCGTTGTTGCCAACAAAAACAACGAGCTTATCCCCACACGGACAGTTACAGGGTGGCGAATGTGCATCGACTACCGCAAACTGAACGTGGCCACTAGGAAGGATCACTTCCCCCTTCCTTTTATCGATCAAATGTTGGAAAGGTTAGCCCAACATTCTTACTTCTGTTATCTAGATGGATATAGCGGTTTCTTTCAGATTCCAATTCATCCGGACAACCAAGAGAAGACAACTTTTACGTGCCCATGGGGTACGTTTGCTTACAGAAGAATGCCATTCGGTCTATGCAACGCTCCAGCCACCTTCCAAAGGTGTATGATGGCAATCTTCTCCGAATATGTAGAGAATATCATGGAAGTCTTCATGGACGATTTTTTGGTATATGGTTCTTCCTTTGATAACTGTCTCTATAACCTTTCACTAGTTCTTAAGAGATGTGAGGACACTAACTTAGTCTTAAACTGGGAGAAGTGTCATTTCATGGTCACCGAAGGGATTGTGTTAGGTCATTTAGTATCACAAAGGGGAATAGAAGTTGATAGAGCGTAAATAGAAACCATTGAGAAGTTACCTCCCCCTTCTTCAGTGAAAGGAATTAGAAGTTTCTTAGGACATGCAGGCTTCTATAGGAGATTCATAAAATATTTTTTGAAGATTTCAAAACCCTTGACTAATCTTTTGATGAAAGACGCTACTTTCAAATTTTCGAAGGATTGTTTAGATGCTTTTTGCAGGATCAAAGAAGCTTTGATTTCAGCACCAATCATTCAACCACCCGATTGGACTCTCCCTTTCGAGGTCATGTGCGACACAAGCGACGTCGCTATAGGAGCCGTTCTTGGACAGAAGAAAGATGGTCGCACTCATGCCATCTACTATGCTAGCAAAACGCTAGACGAGGCTCAATATAATTATGCAACTACAGAAAAGGAACTTTTAGCCATAGTATACACTTTTGAGAAATTTCGTTCCTATCTTGTAGGTGCAAAGGTGATAGTTTATACGGACCACTCCGCAATTCGATACTTATTCACGAAGAAGGATGCGAAGCCAAGGCTTCTAAGATGGATCTTACTCTTACAAGAGTTTGATTTAGAAATTCGTGATAAGAAAGGATCGGAGAACTCCGTTGCCGATCATCTTAGTCGTCTACCACAACCCACCGGCGAGACGGATGCACTTCCTATAGACGACTCATTCCCTGACGAGCAGCTACACGAGATTGAAGAGTGTCTTCAACACATCTCACAAGGTAATGATCCATGGTTCGCTGACATTGTGAATTACCTTGTTTGTCAGGAGATTCCACCCGGACTTTCATACGCTCAAAGGAAGAAGTTCTTTAGAGACGTCCGGCAATTCTATTGGAACGAACCTCTTCTATTCAAAAGAGGTCCCGATGGCATTTACAGGAGATGTATCCCTGAAGATGAGATAGATAGTGTTATCCGTCATTGCCATTCTCTACCATGTGGCGGACATGCTAGCGGCCACAAGACTTGTGCTAAGGTACTTCGTTCCGGTTTCTATTGGCCTACACTTTTCAAAGATGTACAAAAGTTTGTTGTTGCTTGTGATGCTTGTCAAAGGACACGTAATATATCAAGAAGAAATGAGATGCCTCTCAACAACATACAAGAAGTAGAAATCTTTGATGTATAGGGCATCGATTTTATGGGACCTTTCCCATCTTCATGCGGTAACCAATATATACTCCTTGCCGTAGACTATGACTCAAGATGGGTAGAAGCAATCGCTTCTCCTACTAATGATGCAATGGTAGTGGTGAAGTTCTTTGTTAGCATGAAATATTGTGATATTTTAGGCACGTTTTCTAATCGTATTTGATTCATATTGATAGTCTTTGATTGATCTTTGCGCATATATGAGCTAGTATTGCCTATATTGTCGATATGGATGTCTACACTAGTTCTATGTTGATTATAGGTGATTTGGAGCTATTTCCGAACGAAATCGAGCAAAGGAGAGTTGAGTTGATATGTCCATAGATCGAGGACACTTTTTGGAAGCAAATTGGAGTATTAGATTGAGGAATGCACGAATGAAGGCAAGAATCACGCTCTTACCCTAAATTACGGCCGTGGATTTTGAGTCAGAATTCGATGTTCATTCTAGGGGATATTACGGTCGTTGAACTAACCGTAATTGTTTTCACGCCCAAGAATTACGGCCGTGGAATCTTCCACGACCGTGATCTTGGCGAATCTTTTTCGCCACACTTCGAAGCCATGATCTTTTGAAGAATGGGCCGGGCCGACACTTTGCCCTGCATTATAAAAAGACGGAAGAAAGGAGATTCCGTCATGCCTGCTTAGCGTTCTTGCACGCTCGCTTACCCTCGCTTAGCAATCGACGCTAAGGATTAACGCTTCCTCATTTTGGAGGCAATTTCGGAGATCTCATTGGAGATCAAAGTTCGCATTGGAGAGTTGTTCAAATCTCGCACTTTCAGTGGAGATTGTCGTTGTGATCTTCGGATTTGTGAAAGACCGAAGTTCTTGGAAGATTTTGCAAGAAGATCTCTCTTCTTGTTTAGGTTCGAATCGGAAACGGATTGACATCCCGTTTCTCTTCTTTCCTAAAGTTGTGATTCGTTTACTCCGTTTTGAATCTTTTGATAAACATTTGTTGTGATCTTGAGATTCATTTGAAGATTATTGATAGTTCTTGAAAGTTTTCATCTTTTATTCCTTAATTCTTGAATTGATATCAAAATGACTGTTATTGGCTAAAAACCCTTAATAATTCTAAGGTGAAGGGTTGATAGTTGTGGCATAGGTGATGATAGATCGTTCGCAAACAGATTAGACCCTGAGAGTCAGAGAGAATCGTCGACAACCTAAAATTACGGGCAGTTCTTGAGTTCCACGACCGTGGAATCTCAAGATCCAACCGTAATTTCCCTCTAGTTTACGAGCCTGCTTTTACTTTAATCCAAAGTTAAAGATTTGCTTTAGCTTAGTTTAGACTTGTCTTTTCTAGGTGGTAGTGAAGCCTCAACAACCTCTACCTCGATTGTGAGCCTCAACAACCTCAATCGATTAAGTTAGTCTTGATCTTTAGGTTGTAAGTTTGGGTATTTGATACTAATCCTCATCTCTAGAATCTTTCTATATTGAGCCTCAACAACCTGTATAGGGAGTATCTTTTAGGTGAGTTACATAAGGTTTTTGGAACCTCAACCGTACGATTACCTTACATTAGTATACCTTTGCATATCTCTACTCTGTCTTTACATCATTAGTATATCTTGAATCTATTGCCGCAACTGGATACCCGGATCTTTAGGATTGTTGTTTTCCCAATATTTGCAAAACTCCCATATTTACTTGCTTGATAACCTGCAATCGAATTTGTTCCCACCCAAATCCCTGTGTTCGATACTCTGGAATTCTTGCTTAGCTACCTCGATCCGTACACTGCGGGTTCGCTGCTTGATTCTAGTTTTATAAATTTAAAACTTATTTGCACACACCTCTAGGGGCGAACAAGTTTTTGGCGCCGTTGCCGGGGATTTGGTTTCGGCCGAATTCGGTAACCGGTTGTCAAGCTTGGGAGCTTGCTCTCGTTATTTGATATTGTTTTGAGTGTATGCGCAGGTCTAGGAACACCGGAGATCTCTTACCTCTTGATCAAGAGTTAGAGAAAACCTTGAGGCAAAAGCGCAAGGAAAAGAAGATGACCGAAGGAAACGAACGTGATTTCCAAGCGGAGCTAACAGAGAAGGAAGCTCAACTCCGCTGGAATGAGAACCTTCGCGTGGATGAGATGAATCGACATCAATCCCAAGTCAACGCTCTACAGGATCAGATGTTCCAGATGGGATTACAAATGAGCGAACTTAAAAATAAAATGATCAAGAAATCCTCAAAAAGGACTTCAAGGTCTAGAAGAAGAAGAAGTCATTCATCCGCTGATGAGAGTGACTCTTCCATGCCACCGTTAGAAGAGATTGACCCTATGGTCAATGTGAATCCTTTCAATCCACAAGAAGCTGCAAATCGTCGCGCTCCACCTAGGAATGCTAGAGTCGAACGTGTGGATAATGAGCCAAGAACTCTTGGCCAACGAATGGATCCAACACAACAACCACGCCGTTTGGGCGTGAACTTTGAAGCTGAAGATGTACAAGGGTTTAGCTTCAACCCTTAAGTTATTACTCTTGTTCGCCAAAATCAGTTTGGCGGTACAAGTGCCGAATCTCCACACCAACACTTGCAGAACTTTGAGTGCATGATGGAGACAATGAGGCCGAAGAGCGCCACTACCAACAGCTACAAACTTAAACCTTTCTTCTTCTCTTTGAAGGGGAAAGCGCTGTCTTGGTACCAAGCTCTTCCTAATGGGAAACTTGACACGTGGGAAGACCTTTCTGCGGAGTTTCTCACTAAATTCTTTCCGCCTTCCAAAACAGCGGAACTTAGAGGTAAGATAAATGCTTTTTCTATGAGACCTAACGAAAGTTTGTTTCAATCTTGGGAAAGGTTTCAGGATTTGCTCTTGGATTGCCCTCATCATGGCATATCCAAGCTTGCCTTACTGGAGATTTACTACAAGGGGCTGGATGCGGGAACGCAATTCAACCTCCAATCCCTCTCATGTGGAACGTTCATGGACATGAGGGAAGATGACGCTTGGGACTTCATTGAGAAGCAAGCAAGAGTCATAGAGAAGTATTCCCACCGGAAAGTGGAGGGAAATCGTGTGGAGCAAGGAGCGAAGCTCACACATGAAGCTCAAAATCAGATTTTTTCCCTCAACAATGAGATCAAAGAGTTGAAGGAGACTATCAAGACCAACTTCCCAAAGCAACAAGGGAAGGATGTTGGTTATTTAGGCAACAACAACAATGGCGGTGATAACACCAACCGCAACAACAACAATAGCCGGAACAATAACCGGAATAACAATTGGAATGGAAACAACAATAACCGGAACAACAATTGGAACAACAATCGGGGTTCAAACAACAACAATTGGCGCTCCAATCAACAGAATTCCGGTAACTCCTATCCTTCCAATTCTAATTCACTAACTCCACCTTCCTCTTCCTCTACTCCTTTGAAAAGCCAGGGGCAATCATCTAATGGAGGAAACACTTCGGGAAAGGAGAAGCCAGATCCCATGTTGGAAACTATCTTGGGAAAGCTTCAAGGGTTGGAGAACCACATCATCAAGGTTGATGATCAAGTTTCTAAGGTTAACAAAGCTCAAAAGGTTTTGGAAAACCAAATGTTCAACCATGCGGAAGAAGTTCCTAGAAATCTAGGGAAACTTCCAGGAAAGACAGAGGACAACCCTAAAGGAAGGGTGATGGCGATTACAACTAGGAGCGGAGTGACTACCACCGATCCGCAGCCTACGTTCGTTGAAGTCCCCGTAGAGAAGGACAAAGAAAATGGGAAGGAAGACGTCTACGTCCCTCCTGCAGCTTACAAACCTCCCCTACCATTCCCTCAATCTAGAGCGCGAGCGCGCCTAGACAAGCAATTCGGTAAGTTCATAGAACTCATGAGCAAGCTGCATATTAATATACCCTTCATTGATGCTATTGTAGGTATGCCAGCTTATGGCAAGTTCTTGAAGGAACTCCTCTCTAACAAGAGGAAGCTAGAAGATTTTGGAGAAGTCAAGATGAGTTCAGATTCTTCGGATCTCATCAAGACGATGAAGGAGAAAATGCCCCCAAAGCTGAAGGATCCGGGGTCATTTTGCATTCCCATTGGAGTGGGAGAGGTCACATATGACGCTTTATGTGACTTAGAAACAAGTGTGAGCATCATACCACTTGCGTTGTGCAGGAAGATCGGTTTAGGCGACCCTAAACCGGTGAAGATGACGTTATACATGGCGGATCGATCCATTACTCGTCCCGTCGGCGTTGTAGAAGACGTCCCGGTCAAGCTAGGTAAATTTTTTGTTCCCATTGATTTTGTCGTGCTTGACATTCCTGCAGATAGTCCGGTCCCGATCATACTCGGAAGGCCGTTTCTTGCAACTTCCGGCTGCATGGTCGATTGCAAGAATGGGAGACTCGCCTTTGACATTGGGGAGGAAAAAGTGGAGTTCGTTCTTTCTACTCTAGTGAAGGAGCCAATCTTTGACGAGGATATCTACGATGTCCAAGATGAAGAAGGTTTATCTAGGGAGGAGGTGAGTGTGATTCTCTTTAACGATCCTCTACAAAAGGTTATCACTATGAGTCTAACCAATGAAGGAGAAGAAGAAGAGTGCAAAGAGGAAATTGAAGCCTTGGAAGCACAAGAAGAGATGCATGAAGTGGAGTTTGAAAAACTCCACGATGAGGCTGAGAATACTAGAATCCACGGTCATACTCTGTATTCCACGACCGTGGATTCCACGACCAAAATCGACCTCCATTCCAGGGGATATTACGGCCGTGGAACACCAGAGGAGACCGTAATTTTGGCCGTGGAAGAGGATAGCCGGCATACTTCTTCAACTTCTTCTAATTCTTCTCCAACCCATTCAACATCCTTAGAAACTTCTAAGGAAATGTCGGGAGCTCCTCAAAGATCATTGGAAGCTCCGAAATCAATGGAACTCAAACCACTTCCTACTCATCTAAGGTACGCTTTTCTTGGATCTAATTCTACCTTTCCGGTTATCGTTAGTTCCGAATTAAGCATAGATGAACATGAACAGCTCATGATTGTCCTTAGGAAACATAGAAAAGCCATAGGCTACACTATTGAGGACTTAGTAGGAATTAAACCCTCCCTATGCATGCATAAGATACTAATGGAGGAAGACTTTAGAACTTCAAGACAACCTCAAAGGCGGTTGAACCCGACCATGAAGGAGGTTGTCAAGAAGGAAATTCTTAAACTTCTTGATGCAGGTATCATCTATCCTATCTCCGATAGCAAGTGGGTGAGCCCGGTTCAAGTGGTTCCAAAGAAGGGAGGAATGACGGTCATCACCAATAAGAACAACGAACTCATTCCTACCCGAACCGTAACTGGATGGCGAATGTGTATAGACTACCGCAAGCTCAACAACGCAACGCGGAAGGATCACTTTCCATTGCCATTCATCGATCAGATGCTTGAAAGGTTAGCACAACATTCATACTTTTGCTACCTTGACGGTTATAGTGGCTTCTTTCAGATTCCGATACATCCGGATGATCAAGAGAAGACCACATTCACGTGCCCTTGGGGTACGTTCGCCTATAGGAGAATGCCGTTCGGGCTTTATATCGCCCCAACCACCTTTCAACGGTGCATGATGGCCATCTTCTCCGAATACGTAGAGGAAATCATGGAAGTCTTCATGGACGACTTCTCCGTTTACGGTTCCTCTTTCAACGATTGTCTTTCTAACCTTTCTCTTGTTTTGCAAAGATGTGAAGACACTAACCTAGTTCTTAATTGGGAGAAGTGTCAGTTTATGGTTGAGGAAGGAATCATGTTAGGGCACTTAGTCTCTAGTAGAGGGATAGAGGTAGACAAGGCTAAGATAGAGACCATAGAGAAACTTCCTCCCCCAATTTCGGTGAAAGGGATAAGAAGTTTCCTAAGACATGCTGGATTCTATAGACGTTTCATTAAGGACTTTTCTAAGATATCAAAACCTCTCACTAATCTATTGATGAAGGATGCGGCTTTTGAGTTTTCGCAGGAATGTTTAGATGCGTTTAACACCATTCGGCAAGCTCTAATCTCAACACCTATTATCCAACCTCCGGATTGGACTCTCCCCTTCGAGATTATGTGCGACGCTAGTGACGTAGCTATTGGAGCTGTCCTTGGGCAACGAAAGGAAGGACGAACCCACGCCATATACTACGCTAGCAAGACGCTAGACGAAGCTCAGCTCAACTACGCCACTACAGAGAAGAAATTTTTAGCCATTGTCTACGCTATTGACAAGTTTCGCTCTTATCTTGTAGGTGCAAAGGTGATTGTCTACACGGATCATGCTGCGATCCGGTACCTTCTTGCGAAGAAAGACGCGAAGCCAAGGCTGATTAGATGGATTCTTCTCCTACAAGAATTCGATCTAGAGATCCGCGACAAGAAAGGCTCGGAAAATTCTGTTGCGGATCATTTGAGTCGTCTAACACATCTAGAAGACGACCAATTACCCATTGATGACTCCTTTCCGGACGAACACCTACATATCATAGAGGAGTGCATCAAAGTAGTCTCCAAAGGTAACGAACCATGGTTTGCTGATTTCGTTAACTATTTGGTTTGCCAGGAGATACCACCCGGACTATCATATGCACAAAGGAAGAAGTTCTTCAAGGACGTCCGGGAATACTATTGGAATGAGCCTCTCCTCTTTAAGAGAGGCCCGGATGGCATCATTCGGCGATGTGTGCCGGAAGATGAGATGCAAAGTGTCATCCGCCATTGTCATTCACTACCTTGTGGAGGACACGCTAGTTCGAACAAAACTAGCGCAAAGGTATTGCAATCTGGATTCTATTGGCCTACCTTATTTAAAGATGTGCAATCCTTTGTTTCTTGTTGCGATGCTTGTCAAAGAACAGGCAACATTTCTAGAAGGAACGAGATGCCCCTCAACAACATCCAAGAGGTGGAGATTTTCGACGTGTGGGGAGTCGATTTCATGGGACCATTCCCATCTTCTTGTGGAAACCAATACATATTATTGGCGGTGGACTACGTTTCTAGATGGGTAGAAGCAATTGCCTCTCCCATGAATGACGCCATGGTTGTGGTCAAATTCTTCAAAAAGACCATCTTCCCACGATTTGGAACGCCAAGGACGATCATTAGTGATGGAGGTTCTCACTTCATAGCCCGTCGCTTTGAAGCTCTTCTAGCCAAGTATGGGGTTACTCACAAGATCGCTACCCCTTACCATCCACAAACGAGTGGACAAGTTGAGATCTCAAATAGGGAGATCAAGGGAATTCTAGAGAAGACGGTTTCAAGGACTAGGAAGGATTGGTCCTTGAAACTAGATGATGCATTATGGGCGTACCGGACTGCGTACAAGACTCCCATAGGAACCACACCATACAACCTTGTGTATGGGAAGTCTTGTCACTTGCCGGTAGAGCTGGAGCACAAGGCGTTTTGGGCTATCAAGTGGCTGAATTTTGGCATGAAAGAAGCGGGAGAGAAGCGTCTCCTAGACATCAACAAGCTGGATGAACTCCGTTTGAACGCCTACGAAAACGCTAAAATCTACAAGGAAAGAGCAAAGCGTTGGCATGATAAGCATATCATTCCAAAGGACCTCAAAGAAGGAGATCAAGTTCTCCTCTTCAACTCGAGACTTCGCCTCTTTCCAGGTAAGTTAAAATCTCGTTGGACTGGACCTTTTCTAATTAGGCGTATTTTCCCCCATGGCGCAGTTGAAGTATGGGGTGAAGCTAGCGGAAGTTTTAAGGTGAACGGCCAACGACTAAAGAAGTATACGCCGGAACTCCAAGCTAAAGAGTTTGCACCTACCGCGCTCGAATAGGTACGAAAATGGTCTAGCTACGGACCTTAAACAAAGCGCTTCTTGGGAGTCAACCCAAGGTATTGCATTCTCGTTTTTGTTTTCGATTCATAGTTTAGTTTAGAATAGACGTTTCGCTTTATTTTTGTCTCGATCTCCTCCGGTATGTTCGTGTTTTTGGCTATAGGATCGATAGAAAAGGAGAAGGGAAGGATAATGTTGAAGAAAAGTGACGAAATTTGGACTTTGAAGCTTTACAGAGAGTTCCACGGTCCAAATTACGGTCGTCATAGCTACAGTGACCGTAATTTTGCAAATGCCTTTGGAAAATCATCAAAACCACGGTCTAAAGCACTTCCACGGCCGTGGAATGCCCCGACAGACCGTGATTTTTGGAAATTTTGCCGGCCACTATATAAGCCACATTCTTCACAACACTTAACCAATTTTCCCCATTTCCACGACCTAGAAACCGAAAACACTCCTCCTCTCCCAATTCCTCGTTTCCTAATCGTTTTCAACGATTCTTCATCCTAAACTGCAGCAAATCCAACCACGAACAAGATCCAAGCAACAAATCGAGTGGAAATCGATCAACAAACACGCATTTTGGATTTTTCAATCCGAAAAAGAGGTTATTTCTTTCTTCTCGATTCTCGCGGATTTGGTTCGTTTTTGTTAGAAATTTTAGGAAGAACTGATTGAGATTGGAGGAAATTAGATTAGGATTGCCTACTTGTTGAGATTGGGTGCTGATTTGCTGAGATTTACGAACTTTTGAGACGAATCAGGGTCTCTGAAGGTTCCACGGCCGTGGTTCACTTAGAACAGCCCGTAATTTTGAACAGAATGGACTTTGTGAGGAGAATGTCGGGAAGGATAAAGGAGAAGAAAGGGGAGCAAAGTAAGAAAAGGAAAGGGAATCCCTCCACCTCTAGGGCACCACCACCCTCATCTCCCTCACCGCCATCCTCACCTTCACCTCCATCCTCACCACCTCACCCTAGCATCCCAACCATACATGAAAACTACCTTCCCGCGTTTGAGAAAATAGAGAAGAGGGCAGTGATTGGCCCTAGGTATTTGTTGTTGGAGGATCTACATCCTCTCAACATAGTTGATGACCTCACATGACTCTTGGATAGAGCCGGCTTGCTAGTCTTCACGAACATTCGTGAAGACGCTTATGAGGAGATTACCCGAGAGGTTGTGACGTCCTTTGAGCACAGCCCAGTTGATAGGACCGTCTCTTTCCGTCTCATGAACCGAGACTATCACTTGAGCATTGTTGAGTTCGGAACCATCTTCGGGTTCCATGAGACCTATAACGGTCGACTTCCTAGAGGCGTTTCCGCCAGGGACTTTTGGGCGGAAGTAGCTATGATTTACGCCGACGAGGACCGTTGGCAACCAGCTGATACCAAGGCTAGATTGATGTACCATCTAGCCTTGAAGATAGCTCACCGTGTTCTTTCGGAGTGTCTCTTTCCTAGGACGGAGACGCCCCAAAAGATCAAAACGGATGAGCTATTCCTTCTTTACGCTATGCTTTATGGATGCCGCGCAGATTGTGCTACTCTTTTGGCGGCGACGATGAGTAAACTCAAGAACAAATCGAAGGGGAATATTGGATATGGTGGGATAGTGACCCACATAGCTAGGACGTTTGGAGTGGATTTTTCAGCTTGCACACGTATACCGGCGGTTCCATTAGGGCTACATGCTTTTATGGTTAGGGGACTCATCTTCCCCACACATAGAGGTCCGCCTTATGCGGGCATGCCCTGGGAGAGTAGGACGGGTAGGGGCATTGAGTGGCTGCCAGAGTATTCCATTGTGGCGGGACGCCACAATTGGAAGGAGACGTTCGCTGCGATGCATGCGAACAGGCTTGTAGCTCCCCCTTACGTTCCACCACCGGTTGTGGATGAGGAGGACATGGGAGAGCAGTACGAGAGTGGTGGAGGAGCGGAGCAGGAGTTCGGCACGTTTCCGGATCAGCCGGAAGCAGCTCCGGATGTACCTAGGCGCTCTCCACGCCCAGCTAGAGCTTCAGGCTCGTCATCTCGCCGCGCTAGCGTGAGTGAGAGGCCCACGTGGATGACTACACCTCCCACTTGGTACGACACACCCCCTCCTTGGTCCACGGCGCAGCCAGCAGCACCAGCAGCACCACCACCACCGCCAGCACCAGCAGATGCCCCCGCATGGTATGATCACGCCCCGGGATGGTATGAGAGGATGCCGGATTGGGCTACCGGACTTTCAGAGAGAGTCGGAGCACTAGAGATCCGGGCGGATGCTAGAGACGGACGCTTAGACGACCTTGACCACATGATGAGGGACGTCTACCGCCAACAGTTTGGGCGGTTCTATGATCCGAGTTTCTCTCCATTCCCACCTCCACCGGCGCCGCAGTGATTGATGACCGGACCGCTCGTTTTTAGACATTCCCGCCACCACTTGTGAGTTTCTTTTTCTTTTCTTTCTTTTGTTCTTTCTTGTGAACATTAGGGACAATGTTCGTCCTAAGTATGGGGTGGGATGTACTAAATGTTTGTAATAACTCTACTCTATATGTTGCTTTCATTCCGAGACTATCATTGCATGTTCATTATGTGTTACACGTTTTATTTTTGCATTGCATGAAAAAGAACTTTAAAAACCCATAAAAATTGAAAATTTTGAAAATTTTGTGCTTCTAATGAATTGAGATGAATTCCATGATAATCACTACTTGCGAATTGAGTTTGATGACGATTGCATGCTTAAAAGGATGGTAAATCGAAAAGAATGCAAATGAATGAATTCTACCTCTTTTGCAAGTTTTATAATGTGAAAACATTGCCTAAATCATGTTGAGAAATCAAAAGATGAAATCACATTATAAGTTCCTATACTTCTTGTTGAAATGATTAAGGCAATTCGATACTTTCTTTCTTCTTTCTTTGATCATCTAGCTCCTCATTGAAATATTAGCCTCCCTTACCTATCCGGAAACTTGGAAAAGTGAATGAAAAAGGCATGTTTGATGTGGGAGGGCCATGAGAGCAATTATTTGCAATCAAATGAATAGAAAGAAATTATAGGTTTGGGGAAGTCAATCATGACGATGAGTAACTCGGCACCATTCACATAGCCGGGTGTTTGTGTCTTGCCAAAGGATGGTAAATCAAAGACTATCAATATGAATCAAATACGATTAGAAAACGTGCCTAAAATTTTGTGCTTCTAATGAATTGAGATGAATTCCATGATAATCACTACTTGCGAATTGAGTTTGATGACGATTGCATGCTTAAAAGGATGGTAAATCGAAAAGAATGCAAATGAATGAATTCTAGTTTTATAAATTCAAAACTTATTTGCACACACCTCTAGGGGCGAACAAGTTTTTGGCGCCGTTGCCGGGGATTTACGAACACCCGGCTATGTGAATGGTGCCGAGTTACTCATCGTCATGATTGACTTCCCCAAACCTACAATTTCTTTCTATTCTTTTGATTGCAAATAATTGCTTTCATGGCCCTCCCACATCAAACATGTCAAATACTCAACTCCTCCAAATTCCCGGATAACTCCAAAAGTAAAATCGAAAAATGAAAAGAAGAGAGCGAAGCTCTAAGTTGGAAGTGTTGCGGGAACCGCAAAAGAAAAAGTAGAAGAGTTGGGTTATTCCTTTTCCCGGATTCATGCACCACATCCCTTATAAGTTTCCCTCCTTTCCGCATTCTTGACCTTACTTGAAAGTCCTTAAGATCATTGGAATGTGTTTGGCTTTGTGATCTAAATTGGATTCCTCATGATTGATTTTGATATATTGCAAGTTATGATGCATGTTATGATTTTCTTACAAAGTGTGATTATCCTTTTCATGATATAATTCCTTTTGACCATGTGATGATTATCATTAGTTATGAAGCAACTATTTGAGGGTGATCTATGAATAGAAGCACAACCAAAATATTATGGTTTTTCTTTATTTTTGCATATTCATAATCCATATCATCTTGTATCTTAAGTTTAAACCTTGCTTGGGGACAAGCAAGAGGCAAGTATGGGGTATTTTGATGACATGAATTATGATCTATTTTTAGGCATGTATTTATATAGATTTTCCCTTTATTTTGCATGCATAGACATACATTCATGGCATTTATGGTTATATTCACCTACTTTGCAAGAATAGAGGGCTACACAGAGTTTTATTGCATTTGTAGGTAATTTGGCGAATTATGAAGCAAAAATGGCACATTTAAGGATTAAGCCTTGAAGCGGGACAAAAAGGAGCATAAAAGGAATTTAGGACGCGCCAAAGTATTCTCTGATACCTTCGGACGCGGCCCAAAGTATTTTCTGATACCGTCGTACGCGGCCCAAAATATTCTCTGATACCGTCTGACGCGCCAAAGTATTTTCTGATACCTTATGACGCGGCCCAGAGTATCTTCTGATACCAGCGGATTCGACTTCTTTTCAGCCCAAATATTTAGGGTTTTATCTTTAAACCCTAGATTTATCCCTACATATATTCGAGAGCCTTCCACATTGAAGGGGGACGGTGACAGCCCGGGGACTTGGAGTTAAATTCTCCAAAGGATACTTAGAGAGGCAGACTTGGAGGTCTTGCTATTTTGGAGGGAAGATTTGGGGAAGGACGCACTTCCCTTTTTGCGGAGTTGGAAGATCTTAGGGTTTACATTTGAAGGCGGATTGACATCCCGTTCTTCATTGTTCCCATAGATTATTGTGAGGATTTCTATTCCTTTTTTCTGTATTCATTCGATACAAACATTGATTGTTCGGATTTGAGATTGAGTTTTCAATTATTATTGAGTTTTTGAGGTTTTCATCTATTCTCTCTTTTAATTTGATTATTGATATCATAATGATGATTATTGGCTAAAACCCTTTAGCAATTCTAAGGTGAAGGGTTGATAGTTGTGGCATAGGTGATGATAGATCGATCACAAATAGATTAGACCCTGAGAGTTAGAGAGAATCGTCGACGAACCCCAAATTACGGGCTGTTCTTGAGTTCCACGACCGTGGAATCTCAAGATCCAACCGTAATTTCCCTCTAGTTTACGAGCCTGCTTTTACTTTAGTCCAAAGTTAAAGATTTGCTTTAACTTAGTTTAGACTTGTCTTTTCTAGGTGGTAGTGAGCCTCAACAACCTCTACCTCGATTGTGAGCCTCAACAACCTCAATCGGTTAAGTTAGTCTTGATCTTTAGGTTATAAGTTTGGGTATTTGACACTAATCCTCGTCTTTAGTTCCTTTCTATATTGAGCCTCAACAACCTGTATAGGGAGTGTCTTTTAGGTGAGTTACATAAGGTTTTTGGAACCTCAACCGTACGATTACCTTACATTAGTATACCTTTGCATATCTCTACTCTGTCTTTACATCATTAGTATATCTTGAATCTATTGCCGCAACTGGATACCCGGATCTTTAGGATTGTTGTTTTCCCAATATTTGCAAAACTCCCATATTTACTTGCTTGATAACTTGAAATCGAATTTGTTCCCACCCAAATCCCTGTGTTCGATACTCTGGAATTCTTGCTTAGCTACCTCGATCCGTACACTGCGGGTTCGCTGCTTGATTCTAGTTTTATAAATTTATAAATTTAAAACTCATTTGAAACTTACACCTCCCACTTGGTACGACACACCCCCTCCTTGGTCCACGGCGCAGCCAGCAGCACCAGCAGCACCACCACCACCGCCAGCACCAGCAGATGCCCCCGCATGGTATGATCACGCCCCGGGATGGTATGAGAGGATGCCGGATTGGGCTACCGGACTTTCAGAGAGAGTCGGAGCACTAGAGATCCGGGCGGATGCTAGAGACGGACGCTTAGACGACCTTGACCACATGATGAGGGACGTCTACCGCCAGCAGTTTGGGCGGTTCTATGATCCGAGTTTCTCTCCATTCCCACCTCCACCGGCGCCGCAGTGATTGATGACCGGACCGCTCGTTTTTAGACATTCCCGCCACCACTTGTGAGTTTCTTTTTCTTTTCTTTCTTTTGTTCTTTCTTGTGAACATTAGGGACAATGTTCGTCCTAAGTATGGGGTGGGATGTACTAAATGTTTGTAATAACTCTACTCTATATGTTGCTTTCATTCCGAGACTATCATTGCATGTTCATTATGTGTTACACGTTTTATTTTTGCATTGCATGAAAAAGAACTTTAAAAACCCATAAAAATTGAAAATTTTGAAAATTTTGTGCTTCTAATGAATTGAGATGAATTCCATGATAATCACTACTTGCGAATTGAGTTTGATGACGATTGCATGCTTAAAAGGATGGTAAATCGAAAAGAATGCAAATGAATGAATTCTACCTCTTTTGCAAGTTTTATAATGTGAAAACGTTGCCTAAATCATGTTGAGAAATCAAAAGTTGAAATCACATTATAAGTTCCTATACTTCTTGTTGAAATGATTAAGGCAATTCGATACTTTCTTTCTTCTTTCTTTGATCATCTAGCTCCTCATTGAAATATTAGCCTCCCTTACCTATCCGGGAACTTGGAAAAGTGAATGAAAAAGGCATGTTTGATGTGGGAGGGCCATGAGAGCAATTATTTGCAATCAAATGAATAGAAAGAAATTATAGGTTTGGGGAAGTCAATCATGACGATGAGTAACTCGGCACCATTCACATAGCCGGGTGTTTGTGTCTTGCCAAAGTCGGATTGAGCGATATTCCTAGCGGATTATGGTATGTGCGCCAAGGGTTTGAGGCATCTCGAATTTGAGAAACGCCGATCTCCTAGGCTTCGGTTTTTGTGCACCTCTATCCATAACTCCAAAAGTAAAGTCGAAAAATGAAAAGCAAGAGCGAAGCTCTAAGTGAAGTGTTGCGAGAACCGCATAGGAAGAAGAAGGTAGTTGTCCACTTTCCCGGATTTATGCACCACTTCCCCTTAAAGTTTTCCCTTCCCTTCCATACTCTAGACCTTTTCTTTGAAAGTCCTTAAGATCAAAAGAATGTTATATGACTTGGTGATCTAAATTGAAGTTCTTATGATTGATTTTGATAAAGTTTGAAAGTTATGATGCTTGTTTAGAGGTTAAATTGATTCATGAACTCTCTTTGCTTTTTACTCTTTGATTGAGTGTGTGAAAGTTTGATGAACGATTGAAGCAAGGTTTGAGAATGATCTATTCTTTAGAAATCACATTCACCAAAAGAAGGTACACATATTTCATCCTAACTCTTGTTTTTAAAGCTTTTTGAAAGACCTTGCTTAGGGACAAGCAAGTGTTAAGTATGGGGTTATTTGTTAGCATGAAATATTGTGATATTTTAGGCACGTTTTCTAATCGTATTTGATTCATATTGATAGTCTTTGATTGATCTTTGCGCATATATGAGCTAGTATTGCCTATATTGTCGATATGGATGTCTACACTAGTTCTATGTTGATTATAGGTGATTTGGAGCTATTTCCGAACAAAATCGAGCAAAGGAGAGTTGAGTTGATATGTCCATAGATCGAGGACACTTTTTGGAAGCAAATTGGAGTATTAGATTGAGGAATGCACGAATGAAGGCAAGAATCACGCTCTTACCCTAAATTACGGCCGTGGATTTTGAGTCAGAATTCGATGTTCATTCCAGGGGATATTACGGTCGTGGAACTAACCGTAATTGTTTTCACGCCCAAGAATTACGGCCGTGGAATCTTCCACGACCGTGATCTTGGCGAATCTTTTTCGCCACACTTCGAAGCCATGATCTTTTGAAGAATGGGCCGGGCCGACACTTTGCCCTGCATTATAAAAAGACGGAAGAAAGGAGATTCCGTCATGCCTGCTTAGCGTTCTTGCACGCTCGCTTACCCTCGCTTAGCAATCGACGCTAAGGATTAACGCTTCCTCATTTTGGAGGCAATTTCGGAGATCTCATTGGAGATCAAAGTTCGCATTGGAGAGTTGTTCAAATCTCGCACTTTCAGTGGAGATTGTCGTTGTGATCTTCGGATTTGTGAAAGACCGAAGTTCTTGGAAGATTTTGCAAGAAGATCTCTCTTCTTGTTTAGGTTCGAATCGGAAACGGATTGACATCCCGTTTCTCTTCTTTCCTAAAGTTGTGATTCGTTTACTCCGTTTTGAATCTTTTGATAAACATTTGTTGTGATCTTGAGATTCATTTGAAGATTATTGATAGTTCTTGAAAGTTTTCATCTTTTATTCCTTAATTCTTGAATTGATATCAAAATGACATTGGCTAAAAACCCTTAACAATTCTAAGGTGAAGGGTTGATAGTTGTGGCATAAGGTGATGATAGATCGTTCGCAAACAGATTAGACCCTGAGAGTCAGAGAGAATCGTCGACAACCTAAAATTACGGGCAGTTCTTGAGTTCCACGACCGTGGAATCTCAAGATCCAACCGTAATTTCCCTCTAGTTTACGAGCCTGCTTTTACTTTAATCCAAAGTTAAAGATTTGCTTTAGCTTAGTTTAGACTTGTCTTTTCTAGGTGGTAGTGAAGCCTCAACAACCTCTACCTCGATTGTGAGCCTCAACAACCTCAATCGGTTAAGTTAGTCTTGATCTTTAGGTTGTAAGTTTGGATATTTGATACTAATCCTCGTCTCTAGAATCTTTCTATATTGAGCCTCAACAACCTGTATAGGGAGTATCTTTTAGGTGAGTTACATAAGGTTTTTGGAACCTCAACCGTACGATTACCTTACATTAGTATACCTTTGCATATCTCTACTCTGTCTTTACATCATTAGTATATCTTGAATCTATTGCCGCAACTGGATACCCGGATCTTTAGGATTGTTGTTTTCCCAATATTTGCAAAACTCCCATATTTACTTGCTTGATAACCTGCAATCGAATTTGTTCCCACCCAAATCCCTGTGTTCGATACTCTGGAATTCTTGCTTAGCTACCTCGATCCGTACACTGCGGGTTCGCTGCTTGATTCTAGTTTTATAAATTTAAAACTTATTTGCACACACCTCTAGGGGCGAACATTCTTCAATAGAACGATCTTCCCAAGGTTCGGAACTCCCCGAACCATCATTAGTGACGGAGGAACGCATTTCACGGCCCGTCGATTTGAGACTCTATTGGCTAAGTATGGGGTGACCCATAAGATAGCTACACCTTACCATCCGCAAACCAGCGGACAAGTCGAAATATCCAATAGAGAGATTAAGGGAATTTTAGAGAAAACCGTCTCTAAAACAAGAAAAGATTGGTCAATGAAGCTTGACGACGCACTATGGTTGTACAGGACGGCCTTCAAAACACCAAAAGGTACGACTCCCTATAACCTTGTCTATGGTAAATCATGTCATCTTCCTGTAGAGCTAGAGCATAAAGCCTACTGGGCTATCAAGTGGCTCAACTTTGACATGAAAGAAGCCGGAGAGAAGCGGCTCTTAGACATTAATGAGCTAGATGAGATCCGGCTAAATGCGTATGAGAACGCAAAGATCTACAAGGAGCGGACAAAGCGCTGACATGATAAGCACATCATCCCAAAAGACTTGAAGGAGGGAGACCAAGTCCTCCTATTCAACTCAAGGCTACGTCTATTTCCAGGTAAGCTTAAATCCCGTTGGACAGAACCTTATGTAATTAAACGAATTTTCCCCCATGGTGCAGTGGAAGTATGGGGTGAACAAAGCGGAAGTTTCAAGGTTAATGGCCAACGGTTGAAGAAATACATACCGGAAGCTCCGGTTGAGGAGATAGCTCCTATCCTCCTCCATTGAACGCAAAACCATACACCGTCCAGCTAAAGACGATAAATCAAGCGCTTCTTGGGAGGCAACCCATGATAGTATAATTTTTCCCTCTTTTCATCACTTAGTTAGAGTAGATTAGTTGTTTTATGTCTTTGTTTTCGCTTTTTGTTTGTTCCTCGATGCACTCTTGGTTTGTCGTGTCATTAATCGCAGGAAATTAGGTCCGTATTGAGAGATCCATGGAGAAAGGGAACATAAATCAGTTTACTCTTCAATATCCATGAAGAATAAGGAAGGAAATCGAGCTACACCAAGTAAATCGGTCGATTCAGGGGCAGAGGAAGGCGATTTTTGACAACAGGAAGATAAATCGACCTGGAGATCGACCTGCCATAATAAATCGTCCGATTTTGCAAGTGTTCAGAGAAAAATCGAGTTACCTAAAGCAAATCGACCGATTCAGGAGCAGAGGAAGGCGATTTTTGACAACAGGATGATAAATCGACCTGGAGATCGACCTGCCATAATAAATCGTCCGATTTTCATTGAGTTCAGAGAAAAATCGCCCCGACGATTAAATCGACCTTATAAATCGGCCGATTTTCTTCACAGTTTCTCGACCCTATATAAAGACTCAACCACTCGATCTTCCTCATTCCACAAACTCCCACTCTCGATTTCTCTCTCTCAAGAACTCCGAAAATCGCCCATACCCTACAATCCTCATTCCTTAATCATTTTGAGTGATTCTTGGCTCCAAACTGAAGCATTTTGAACAAGGAACAAAGATCTAGCAACAACAAGCACGGCCGATTTTTTAACTCGAAATTGAAGTTGCTTAGGAAGTGTTTATTTGCTGGAATTGATTGAGGAATCTGCTTAGGAATCATTATAGGAGACTGTATGTGGTGATAGATTGAACAGAACTTTACAGAATTGTAAGAATCGTTGAAATCGATAGAAAAATCGACCTAGCCCAGAAAAATCGGACGATTTTTACCAAGAACAGGCCGATTTTTTAACTCATAATGGATATTGTTAAGAGGATAACTAGAAACACGGGGAAGAAGAAGGGATCTTCTTCCAAAGCCCCTCCTCCACCTCCACCACCACCTCAACACATCCCGAAGCTCCCCCCTCCCCTATCCAAGCACAAGAAACGTTATGAACGCATTGTAGATCGCCCATTCACCCCTCCTCGCTACATAGTGCTAGATGACTTAGATTCATTTTTTGTTCGAGAGGATGTTGATATGATGCTTGACAGGGCTGGGCTGAGCCAGTTTGCTACGATTAGGGAGGATGCTTATACCGAGATCACCCTAGAGTTCCTTAGCACATTCGCACATGACCCTAGGGAAAGGATGGTCACATTCCGCCGCATCAGCCAAGACCACACTATGTCCATTGACACTTTTGGAGACTTGTTTGGCTTCTTTTATTCAGATGCAGGCACTTTTGCTAGAGGTATTAGCGCTAGCGACTTTTGGGAGGCTATTTCAGTGGGTGAATATGGTGGAGACAAGTGGCGACCCGGAAATTCCAAGGAGACTAGTATGTATAACCTCTCCTTCAAGGTAGTGCATAGGATTCTCAGTGAGAGCTTATTTGCACGGACAGAGACTCCACAGAAGCTCAAGGCTGATGAGCTTTTCATTCTCTACTGCATGACATCCACCACCATCCCCGACATTGCCACCATGCTTGCTGACTATCTAGGAAAGATAGCCAACAAAGCTAAGGGCGACATTTGTGCAGGAGGTCTTGTCACTCATATGGCTAAGACAATGGGATTGGACTTCTCCGGATGCACTCTAGCTGAGAGTGCCCTTCCATTAGGCTCCCAGCGGTTGGTTGTTCGACAGGTCTTGATTCCTCGAGGGAGAGGAACACTTCATGTGCCCATGCCATGGCACAGGGATCCGAAGAAGAAGCCATCCGAGATCGTATGGAAGTCCGAATACACTATTCGGAACAAGAGAAACTGGAAGGAGACGTTCGAGTCGATGCTTGAGGAGTTCTCTCCTCCTACTTACTATGATGATGATGTAGGTGATTCCGAGGAGGAGGATGAGGATAGAGGACAGGGGACCATGCTCGAGTTTGAGAGCGACACTCATAGCGGTCATGCTACGGATGCCATGGACACCGACACTCACGGTGCAGGACCTAGCCGTATCAGTAGAGGTGATGAGGAGACGGAGGATGACATGCAGCCACCTCGCCGCTCATTTGCACGTGCTTCAGGACATTGACGAGGACGTCGCCCTCCCCGTCACTTTAGGGAGCTCGTCTCTAGCTTCCAAAGCCTCAGCACCGACTATCACGCTCTCCACACCGACTACGACACCCTGAACACTCAGTTCAGGAACTACAGGCAGGAGACGGACGCTAGGCATTCATCCTATGATGGCCAGATGAGAGACTTATACTTCCACCAGTTCGGCCACTTCTACGATCCTAGCGCACCGATGTATCCCTATCCACCACCTCCACCACCGACAGAGGATTGAGCTTCCACTTCTTTTAGATTGTAAGTATTTTTCTTCATCTCATGCTTGATTTTCACATTGGGGACAATGTGGATGTTAAGTATGGGGTGGGGGTACTTACGATACCTTTTGTTTCATCTTAGCACTTTATGACATTTGCACTACTCTTTATGCTTTGGCTTGTAATAACTCTTGCACTACTTGCTATTCACTATGACATTCGCATTTGCATGTTCTTTTTCAAATCCTATGAATTTTCAAAAATTTTGGTGCTTCTTATGATGGAAATGACCTCTATGATGAGAGATGTGTATGTGGATAGGCAAAAAGATGCTTAATTATGTTGAGATGTTAATCATTGAATGAATAAATTTACTTTTGTTACTTGAACATATGAATAAGTTATATGATTTAGTTGTTTTGATAAGAAAATGAAATAATAGTCGAAGCTATATTGCAAGTTCTTTAACATCATATAAGGATGACTAAGGCAATTCACTTCTTTTCTTTTCTCGTATCTTGATCATGCTAGCACCTCAATGAAATATGTAACCCTCCTTTTACCATCTGGGAATTAGGATAAGTGATAGAAAAAGGCATGTTTGATGTGGGAGAGCCAAGAAAAATATATTGAATAAAAGTGTATAAAGTCATAAATTTGGGGACGTTGAACATGAGGATGAGTAACTCGGCACCATTCACATAGCCGGGTGTTTGTGTCTTACCAAAGTCCGATTGAACGACAAGTCCTAACGGGATATGGTATGTGCATCAAGGGTTTGAGGCATCTCGAAATTGAGAAACGCCAATCTCCTAGGCTTCGGTTTTTGTGCACCGCTGTCCATACTCTCAAAAAGTAAAGTATAAAGAAAGCAAAGCTTTCTACATGCAAAGCATGTGCGGTGAAGAAAATCTTGAAGGTATTATGTGTTCCTCTTTCCCGGATTAGCACCACAATTGCCAAAAAGAACCCCTTCCCTTAATACGTTTCTTGGACCTTTCCTTTGATTAGAAGACCTTGAGACTTTTATGCATATGTTTAAGACTTCATGGCTTAGATTTGTTTGACTTTGATTACCTCTACACCTTTATCATGTCCTTTATTTATGTTTTCATGAAAGAAAAGGGAGTTAGTTCATCTAATAGTTATCATTGATACATACTTTACCTTTTTATGTCTTGAAATATCACTTTGAGAGTGATCCAATAAGAAGAAGCACTACCAAAAGAAAAATTTTGAGTTTTCATACATACATAATCCATGACACCTTGTATTCTAAATTTGAGTCTTGCTTAGGGACAAGCAAGGGGCAAGTATGGGGTATTTTGATGACATGAATTATGTACCATCATATTCATGTATATTGTAGAAGATTATATCAGTTTACCTTGCATTTAGAGAGATTTTGTGTACCTTTTATCTTCTATTCAATTAATTGTCGGAAATAGAGGTCTACACGAGTTTTTGATGAATTATAGGTAAACGGAGTGGATTTGGAAGCAAAAGCGGAGCAAGGAGCATCTAAGAATGTTAAGGAAGCTAAAGGAGTCTAAAAGGGATCACAAAAAGCTAAGGAATTGCAAAGGAGAAGCATAGAAAACGAGCCAAGAGAAGAACACTTTCTGTTGAAGAAAATCGTGCCAATATGCAAGTAAATCGGACGATTTTCCCCTTCAAGAATTCGAACGATTTTGTGCATAAATCGCCTGGGTCGATTTATTGTGTTTTTCGGCCAAATGAAAAGACGACACAAAGCCTAATTATTTTGGGCTAGAGGAGAGTTTTGCCAAACGGCCCATTTGCAAGAAGCTATAAAGGAGAACCCTACGAACGAAAACAAGGAGGCCGCAGCGGGAAATCTTTACACGTTTAGGAGAATTTGGAGATTCTTGGAGGAAGATTGAAGGATTCTTTGCCGAGAAGTTGATCTTGATTCTAGTTGTGAGATTTCTTTGTCCATTGAAGTGATTATTGTTTTTGAACACGAGTTTGAGTTATTTAAGAGATACATTGATTTGTTTTTACAATCGTTTACAGATTTGAAGGTTTTTGGAATTTCTATTCAAGATTTGGTTTCTTTGCGATATTTCTCTCAATAATTAATTTGATTTGATTTTGAAAATGGTTGGCTAAAACCCTTGTGATTCTGGGAAGAATAGTTGATGATTAAGGCTTAGATGATGATAGACTGAACTCATTCAAACATTAGGATCCTGAGAGTTTAGATTTTAGTTTTGCGACAAACAGATAAATCGGTGTGTTCTTGGAGTAAATCAGCCGATTTTCCTATGAACAGCCCGATTTATTCCTCTGACGAACTTTAATTGAATTAATTCTTAACCAAAATTAATCCTTGCCTAAATCCTAGTCTTGATTAACCTTTTTACCCTCTAATTGAATGTATGAAGACACTTCAAACATGATTCTACATTTAATAGATTAAGATTATAAGATTTATGTAATAAAGAGACTCAACATCCTTTATTAAGATTCAAAGTGTGCTTTCTAATCTTTACTTTGGAGAGTCATATCCTGGAGTTTTAGATAGTTAGTTTGAACATAATTCTTATCTTTAGATCTTTCTATATTGCAGCCTCAACAACCCTTATAGAGAGTACCTTTAGATTAGTTATATAGGTTTCGGAACTTCACCGTACGATACCTACCTTTGAACATTTAATTTTGGCAATATAAACTCTGTCCTTTATCTATAGAAGTGTCTTGAATCGAAAGCCGAAATCGGATACTTGAATCCTTGGAATCATTTCACCTTTATTTGATCACAAAAGCTCTTCACACTTTTTGCTAGATAATTGAAATCGAACTTTTTCTCACCAAATCCCTGAGTTCGACTCTGAAATTCTTACCTTATTACAGCCGATCCGTACACTGCGGGTTCGCTTTGCTTGAGTTCTAGATATATAAATTTAAGACTTTGACGCACACCTTTTTGAGCGAACAATAATCTTCTTGCAAGCCGGATTTCTTCACTTTTTGCTGAATACACTTGTTGTTACATTCTTCATTTCAACACTTTGTACTTTGCAAAACTTCATTCCTTCTTTCTTATCTTTTTCAACTAGATTCAAGTGGTGCACAACTTACTTCTTGATTTGACTATGTTCTTCTTCACTTTTTGCACTGACACCACCACGATCTTTATACATTGATGGTATTTACTACACACAACCCCATATTTGTATCTTGCTTTCTTCTTCCAATGCATGGTGTCACCTCCTAATTTCCGGATGGGCCAAATGAGGCTAAACATTAGTAGGGATATTTTTGTGGAGCAACAAAGATAGGTCAACACGTGCCAAAAGGGATAATAAGATAAAAAATTATGCGGAGGGTAGTCAAAAGGAATAAAGGGCTTAAAAAGAAATGTTTCAATCATTTTCATAAGATGTAAGAGCATAAACAAACATGTAATCTTAAAAGAGAGTCAATCATAATTTCTAGATGATCAAAGCATATAGAAGAACACTCATTAAAAAAAAAAAGAATACCCAAACAGTATGTGCATAAGGATAAAGAAAATTTCACGGGGTTATGTCATGCTAAAGAAAACCTCACATGGTTATGTCATGAAATAAATTTGGTTATCGTTACACCAAATACTCAATGACATAAACAAGGTGGTTCGAGAGTGATAGGTGATGGAATCACTATCATTTAGGGTAGTTTTTAGAGTCTTTTTATTGCATTAGTGTCGGTTTATGCTACTAATTCCTTGGTCCAGAAGAAGAAGATCAAAAGAAGCTAAGGAAGGAGTTATAAGCACTTAGGAGTAAAGATCGATCAAGAAGCAAATTTTATGTTGCTCCACCGCCCCGCGGGCCCTTGCAGCCGCCCTAGCGGTGACTTGCCTTGACGAGACAAAGACCAGCTCCCCTGCGCCTCCCACTACGCCATGCCTGCACCTCGCCTTGGGAGCTGGAAGGCGAAGAGTCTATGTCACCGCCCCTGCGTTGGCCTTAAGGCGCCTCTGCGCCTTGACATCAGAAACGTCACGAAGGCGAAAGGTCAGACGTTGAAGTGCATTAAAGATCCGCCCCAGCGGAGTTGTGTAGCCGCCCCGGCGGTTCTGAAGAAGATCAACCGATTTTGCCTAAACCGCCCCTGCGGTTCCTGAAGGCCGCCCCTGCGGTGAAACGCCATAAGCTTTACTCCGGCTGTTTACACCACCTTTATGGCATTAAAGGTGACTGTTTTAGGCCGGCTATTTACTCCTAATTAAGTGTCTTTTGTAGTATAAATAGTTCATGGCTGATTGCTAGAATCATCCATGCTTTTCCTCAAAAAATCCATTTTTAGACTTGAGTTTTCCATTGTAATGAGTTGCTAAATCCCTTGCTACATTGGGTTGGTTTGAAGCTGCTTTGTTACTTTGGTTGTAAGTTCTTTTAATATAAGTTTTTATCCAGTAATGCTTTGTGTTTCCTTGATCTCCATTTTTAATTGCATGTTAATTATTACTTGAGATTGATCACCTTAGGTTCTAAAGTGCATGTAAACAACTAGGATTAATAGGTTCCGGATTCGGGTCTTTAATCTAGTAGTAACTTTAAGTAATAACGGGTTGTAATTACTTAAAGAAAAGGAACACAAATATAAAGATAAGTTTAACGGTTTTAATCTTCTCTTTATATCCCTTAGTCTTTGTTTGAATGCTAACTTGTTATTTGTTCTTGTAGGTTTACGGAACTTTAATAGGTTAAGTTGTGTTGATGCCGGTTGGCTCAACACATATGTATGATCGAGACGGGAGATTACTTAAAAACTTGTAAAAGGAATGCACCAAAGTAGCAATTGCATGCTTAGAATCAACCTAGTGTAGATTCATCCATTATTGTCTTACTTGTCGCATTAATTGTTTTCATAAGTTTTTGTACATCAATTCAACCAAACCCCCCCCCCTTTGTGTCACTAGTCATTATAATCGATAATTGCATCTAAAACACCTTAACTCTCTTGGGTTCGACCCTTACTTAATCACTATACTTGTTCTTAGTGCTAAGTCGGGATTTACTTTTGATTGGGTATAGACGACCTAATAAAATATCCTTGTCAAATTTTGGCGCCGTTGCCGGGGAGTTTTTGTGTTTTATTGTTATTATTGATTATTGGTTTGAACCATTTTTATGGTTCAAACCCGTGCTACTAATTCCGGCTTTGCTTCTTTTGATCCGGAAATTGAGAGGACGCACATCCGGCAACGAAGACAACAACAACTACAACAAGAGATGGCTGACCGTACTCTTCGTCAACTTACGCAGCCTACTTTGGCTCAAAACCCTCTTGCGGTCGCTATACCGGCACTAGGGGAAGGAGTCAACTTTGAGCTCAAACCGGGCCTTATTCACTTGCTTCCATCCTTCCATGGACTAAGTGGTGAAGACCCCATCAAGCACATTGGGAAGTTCCAAACCATTTGTATGAGCATGAAGCCGGCCAATATTACCGAAGTACAGATCAAGATGAGGGCATTCGGCTTCACACTCAAAGATTCGGCGGATGATTGGTATTACCACCTTCCATCCGGGAGCATTGACACTTGGGAGAACCTTCACAAAGCATTTTTGGAGAAATACTTTCCAGCTAAAAAGGCAAATAGCTTGAAGAAAGCTATAAGCAACATCGAGCAAGAGGCAACCGAAACTCTCTACGAGTATTTCGAAAGGTTTGCACGCCTCCGATCCAGCTGTCCTTTCCAAGGATATTCAACTCAAGATCTAGTCTTGTACTTGTACAATGGCTTGCTAGACAATGAAAGGAGGATCGTCGATGCGGCTTGCGGAGGTAATATTCTTAACTCTACTCCTGACCTTGCTTTGGAAAAGATACAGGAACTAGCGGAAGGAACTCGGAACTTTGAAAGGACTCCGGCTAAGAAAGGAGTTCATGCGCGAGTTCCGGGAAGAACGAGATTTCCACCGAGCTAGCGGAATTGAAGGAAATGGTGAAGAGGCTAACACTTATGGGAACACCGCAACAACTCAAAGCTTGTGGAGTTTGTGCTGACCCGTATCATCCAACGGACATGTGTCCACAAGTTCAAGATGACGATGCTGAAGTAAACGCAATGGGTTATGGACAACCACAAAGACCTAGGAACGATCCCTATGCACAGAATTTCATGCCAAATTGGCGTGACCAACAAAATTTTCGTTGGAGAGATCAGCAAAACCAACAATAGCAGCCCCGCCAAGGTAAGTATCACTCAACTGAAGATATGTTGCAGGTTTTGACTAAACACTTTGATACTCATGTCCAAACAACAGAATCAAGCATCAAAAACCTTGAGAAGCAGGTTGGTCAAATGGCGGAAGCTATTTCAAGGACCGAATCAAGGCTTTCCGGGGGATTGCCTTCCCAGATGTTTATAAATCCCAAGGAGAATGTTAGTGCCCTAACATTAAGGAGCGGGAAGCAAATTCGACAAGAACCAACAAAAGAGCCACAAAGCGAACCCTTTGTCGTTATTTCCGCACCCACAGCCGCTCCTGCGGCTGCAGCTGCGCCGAGCCCAGAAGGAAGGACGCCCCTGCGGCTGGCTGCCCCCGCCCCTGCGGTGACAACCCTTGAGCCGCCCCTGCGCCTTCAAGCTGACGCACATGCGGAAAACACAACAGAAGGTCATGTTGAAATGGATACTTACGTCCGGCCTAACTTTCCGCCGTTGTACTCCGAAAAGCCACCGGCTCCTTTTCCTGAAGCATTAAAGGAGCGAAGAATCATAGAGGACAAGGACCTCTTTGAGACTTTCTCTAAATGCGAGGTAAACATTCCCCTCCTTAAGTTGGTGAAAAGTATCCCTAAGTATGCTCGTTTTTTTAAGGAACTTTGCACTATCAAGAGAAATCAAAAGCTAAAGGGGAAACATAAAGTGCAAGTGAGTGAACATGTGTCAGCAGTTTTCCAACGGAGAATGCCCAAGAAATGCAGCGATCCGGGCATGGTAAGCATTCCTTGTGTTATAGGGGAAACCCGCTTTGACAAAGCAATGCTTGATCTCGGTGCTTCTATTAATGTCTTGCCATATTCAATTTACAAATCACTTGGCCTTGGGCCACTAATGGAAACTAGGATTGTAGTACAACTTGCTGATAGATCTAATGTGTACCCAAAAGGGATAATTGAAGATGTATTAGTGAAGGTAGACAACCTAACTTTTCTGCTGATTTCTTTGTAATGGATATGGAAAATGACTCGCATGTTGCACCCATTCTGTTAGGAAGGCCCTTTCTAAAAATGGATAGGACTAAAATTGATTATGTTAGTGGTAAATTAACCATGGAGTTTGATGGAGAAGTAGTGGAATTTGACATTTATGATGCAATGAAATTTCCTAGCGATGATCATTCTCTATGTGCTATTGACGTTGTTGAACCTTTTGTGCAAGATGTTTTTGATAACTCTGATGCGGATGAATTGAGAAATGTGATTGAGTATGACATTGATGGTTTCAAATCAGATTATGTGTTAACCTCTAACATGAAAGAAGTCCTAGCCCAATTAGATGGGTATAAAAGGCTACCTATCTCCAATTTGGCCATTGGGCCCACTTTACTAACCCCAAGCGAAAAGCTTGTTCCGTCCATAGTGCAGGCACCGGAAATAGAATTGAAGGGTCTTCCGTCATACCTCAAGTATGTTTTCCTTGGAGGACACCGGTGATCATCTCCAATAAGTTGACTACCGGACAAGAAGATAAGTTGGTGAACGTACTAAAGGAGCACAAGACGGCCCTCGGATGGACTATTGCGGACATCAAGGGGATAAGTCCTTCCACTTGCATGCATAGAATTTTACTTGAGGACGGAGTCAAGCCCTCTAGGCAACCTCAAAGGAGGTTGAACCCACCAATGATGGATGTGGTAAAAAAGGAAGTGTTGAAACTCCTCCAAGCGGACATGATCTTTCCTATCTCGGATAGCACTTGGGTTAGTCCAACCCAAGTAGTTCCAAAGAAGGGAGGCATCACCTTGGTGGAAAATCAACATGGAGAGATGGTCCCAAGCAAAACACAAACTGGATGGAGAGTTTGCATTGACTACCGCAAGCTCAATAAGGTAACACAAAAAGACCATTTCCCATTACCTTTTATTGATCAAATGTTGGAACGTCTTGTAGGTCATAAATACTACTATTTCATGGATGGATATTCGGACTATTTTCAAATAGCCATCGCACCAGAAGATCAAGAGAAGACAACGTTCACTTGCCCGTTTGACGCTTTTGCATATCGCAGAATGCCCTTTGGACTTTGCAACGCGCCGGGCACTTTCCAACGGTGCATGATAAGTATTTTCTCCTCATACATAGAAAATTTCATTGAAGTCTTCATGGATGATTTTACCGTCCATGGAGACAATTTTGACGCATGTTTAGGGCATTTAAAACTTTTTCTTGAAAAATGTGTTGAAACCAACTTAGTTCTTAATTCGGAAAAATGTCATTTCATGGTCGAACAAGGAATTGTGCTAGGACATGTAATATCCTCAAAAGGGATAGAGGTAGATAAGGCAAAGGTTGATGTTATTCAAAATTTACCTTATCCTACTAATGTTCGGGAAATCCGATCTTTTCTTGGTCATGCAGGTTTCTACCGAAGGTTCATCAAAGACTTCTCAAAGATCTCAGCACTCCTGTGTGAATTGCTCAAAAAAGATGTAACCTTCATAGTGGATGAGGATTGCAGGAAGGCTTTTGACACTCTGAAGTCATGTCTCACCACCGCTCCGATCATCCGTTCTCCGGATTGGGAGAAACCTTTTGAAATCATGTGTGACGCCAGTGACTACGCTGTCGGAGATGTCTTAGGACAAAAAGACGGAAGGGCCTCTCATGTGATCCATTATGCGTCTATGACACTAAATGGAGCACAAAGGAATTACTCCACCACCGAGAAGGAGATGTTGGCAGTAGTTTTTGCCCTTGAGAAGTTCAGGCAATACTTACTTGGGGTAAAGGTAATTATTTTCACTGACCATGCAGCCCTTAGGTACCTCATGGCAAAGAAGGAGGCGAAACCACGATTAATCCGTTGGGTGCTCCTTCTAAGCGAATTTAACCTAGAAATAAGGGACAAAAAGGGAGCTGAGAACCTGGTGGCAGATCATTTGAGCAGACTAGTGCACGAGGAGGAAGAAGCAGAAAAAGAAAGAGAGATAGCCGGAAGCTTTCCAGACGATACATTCTACACAACTCTCTGTTGTGTAACCGCCCCCGCGCCTCACACCAGCCGCCCCAGCGGCCAGCCGCCCTTGCGGCTCTGTCTAGGCGCCCCTGTGGAATTGTCGACAGAGGTTTGTCTTAAGCTTCAATCTTTTAAGCCTTGGTTTGTTGATATTGTGAACTTCATTGTCAGGAAGGAGTATCCTCCAGACTTCACCAAGGCACAACGAGACAAAGTCAAAGCTGAAGCTCGACACTACGTTTGGGACGATCCTTACCTTTGGAAGCATTGTAGTGACCAAGTGATCCGGCGTTGCATTCCGGACAATGAGGTACAATCCGTCCTAACTTTCTGTCATTCTGAAGCATGTGGGGGGCACTTTGGAGCAAACAAAACTGCATGAAAAGTTTTGGATGCTTGTTTCTTTTGGCCACACATTTTTCGAGACGCTTTTGCGTTTTGTAAAGTGTGTGATAGATGCCAAAGGGTGGGAAATCTTTCAAGGAAACATGAAATGCCCCAAACCTCTCTTATATTTTGTGAAATATTTGACGTTTGGGGAATTGGTTTCATGGGGCCATTTCCTACGTCATTCGGGAACACATATATTTTGCTTGCGGTGGACTATGTTTCCAAATGGGTGGAAGCAAAGGCCACCAAAACTGATGATTCAAAAGTGGTTGCAGCATTTCTTAAGGAAAATATATTTGCTAGATTTGGAATTCCGAAAGCCTTAATCAGTGATAGGGGCACCCATTTCTGCAACAAGACGATCACGACTCTCCTTAAAAAGTACCATGTTCACCAACGAGTATCAACAACCTATCATCCTCAAACAAACGGCCAAGCGGAGGTATCCAACCGGGAAATAAAGACATCCTTGAAAAGACGGTTTCTCCCGGGCGGAAGGATTGGAGTGCAAGGCTAAATGACGCCCTATGGGCATATCGGACAGCCTACAAAACTCCCATAGGAATGTCTCCTTTTAGGCTCGTGTTTGGGAAAGCTTGCCACCTACCGGTGGAGTTAGAGCATAAGGCTTGGTGGGTGGTAAAGAAGTGCAACATGAACATAGAAGAAGTAGGAGAATTCTGGAAGCTACAATTGCAAGAGTTGGAGGAACTAAGGCTAAATGCATATGACCATGCTACCACATACAAAGAAAAGACCAAAGCATGGCATGACCGGAACATCCTCCGGAAGGACTTCAAGGTAGGTAATAAGATACTTCTCTTTCAATCCCGTTTGAAACTCTTTGCAGGTAAGCTGCGTTCAAGATGGACAGGGTCGTTCATTGTAGCCGAAGTATACCCTCACGGGGCTGTGGATCTCTATGACCCGCAAACGCACAAGGTGTTTAAGGTGAACGGCCAAAGGCTAAAGCTTTACCTTGAAGGAGTCAAGGACGATCCGATTGACGAGATGGTACTAGAGGAGGCACAATCAGAGAAGTAGAGATCTTATGTCAAGCCAACGACGTAAAACAAAGGCGCTTCTCGGGAGGCAACCCGAAGGAATAAGAAGAGGAGCTTCTGTCAAGAAACCCGCCCCTGCGGTTTAATACTCCGCCCTTGCGGTGACACTCAAGCCAGCACCGCCCCCGGCGCTTGGCCTGCGCCTGCAACACGCCTGTCACCGCCCCGCGGTGACATCCCCACGCCCCTGCGACGGCCATCCTTGACACAAATTCCCTGCGCCGCCCCCGGTGTTGGGCCTGCGTGCTCCTCACCCTTGTCGCCGCCCCTCGGTATCAGACCCCTACCCCTGCGGGTTTACCCCGAAAAGAAAAAAATAGGATCTCGAAAAAACACCTATACCTACCACGCACCACCTACCAACCCTCTTCATCAAACACAACCACAACCCCTCGCACCTTCTCTCTCTCTAAGCTGCGAACGCTCCTGCGCCCTCAGAGAAACCACCCAACCATCCTCCCCGACGCCGCTACGCCACCAACACCAAGGACACACACCCCAACGCCCTTGCGCCACCAGCCCTCGTGCCAAACGCCACCTCCCTTCAATTGAAACGATTCTCCACTCCTGCGCCACCTTCAACGTCGCCTGCACCAACAAACCACCACCGGAGCCACTCCAAGGCGCCACCACTTTGAAGCATTCGAAAAACCTCCTTCTGTTGTTCTTTCGCACCTGCACCTGCAAGCATCCGCCCTTGCGCCTCACCGCCCCTGCGCCTGCACAGCCGCCCCTGCGGAAAAACCAACAAAAATGTTGATTCTCTTCTTTTTTTTCCAAACGTTCACTAATCATTTGCTCGAATCTTTGCAAGAATGGAAGCCCCAAGGAAATACAAGATGACCCAAACAGAGAAGGACCGTTATCGGATTGTGCAAGATCGAGTTGTGTATGCAACTCGTTTTCTACATATTCCGACCTTGGAGAAATTGGGCATGCTAGAGAGCTTGCAAACGTTTTTGGCGAATGCTGGGCTCGGAGACTTCCTCTAAAAGAGTGCTTTGACATATCCGGAGCTCAGCAGACAGTTTATCTCCACTTTCACAATGGAGAAGGAAGACCACGTGTGTACCGGCCTCACCTTCAAGTTCAACAAGGTGAAGTACACACTTGACTACAATGATTTACGGGAGGCTTTTGGGGTGACTCTAAACCCCTCTGAGAACTGGTGGGATCCAGTCCCGGCCCCGGACCTATGTGAGTTTTGGCGAGCAGCTACCGGGTCGGAGTTCCATGCTGGGGTGAGTACTCCAACAAACTCACTCACCTCAGTTTGAGGTTGATTTCCAAGTTCCTCATGAGTGTCTTCTGTGGACACAAAGAGGAAAACAAGGTCGCTCTCAAGGACCTACCACTGCTCTATTCCTGCCTTCCACATAGCCAGCAGCTGATGGATTGGCCCTCTCTCTTCCTCGCCGCTTTGAAGGGATTAGGAGGAATAAGCCGAGGGATATTGTCGGCGGTGGGGTGATCTCTTTGATCGCCTTACAAGTGATGGACTTGTCCGAGTTAGAGGATGGGATGGCAGCTCCTCTCTACACTGAGGGGATGCTTAGGAGGTGCAAGCTCCTCCGGAGGGACGGGGAGAACCTGTTTTGGATCTCCCTTGCAGATGGGAGCCACCTCACCTACCTCCCCCGACCTTTACCACTAGGAGGTGAGCTCTCCGAGCTCTACATACCGGCAAATCTCTTCGTGTCGAGGAGGCCACTAGTGGCCATTGTGGAGAGGCATGCCGCCAGCTCCAGCCGGGCCCATCAGGAGGAGCATCTGCCCGTCTCAAATGACGAGGAGAAGCCCACAGCGGCACTAGAGGAGGACCCGGCCCTTGCGAGCCTTCAGGCTCAGATGGCGGCCATGACGACCCAGCACTGGGCTTGGCAGTCCGACTAACAGCGGACTATGCTGGAGCAACAGTAGAGCTGGCAGGACACCTTTTCCACCTCCATGACCTCACACTTCGACCAGAGGCAGGAGGCATGGAAGGCAACCCAGCAGCAGCAGCAGCTGGAGGCTCAGTAGCTGGCTTGGCAAGCCAGTTTTGAGACCTCTTTTGGTCGACGGATGACTGCCTAGCAGGACCGCATCGATGATATCTACCAGTGCCAGGAGCACTTCTTTAGCCACTTCCCTTACCCGCCGGAGGAGGGTCCTGGTGGTCCATCCGGACCACCCTAGTGAGTGGTACATTTCTTTCCCTTCTCCCACATTTATCTTTGTCTCATTTCCACTTTGAGGACAAAGTGCACTTCAAGTATGGGGGAGGGATATATATCATTGCTTGTACAGTTTATTGTGTTGTTTTTTTGGCATTTGTTTTGCTTTGTTGAAATCAGTAAAAAAAAAGAAAAAAGAAAGAAAAAGCCAAAGAAGTGAAAAAGGCATGAAAATCCTTGGATAAACCGAAAACCCAAAAGGGCGGTTTAGGTAAAAAGAAGGTAGTCCGACCAACCTTAGGTTGGTGCAAAAATTTGACTTGAGGGATGTGAGCTTAAGTGAGAAAAGAAGAAGAGTGGCAAGGTGAAAACCCGAAAGGGCGCCTTGGCAAGATGAGCGACACAGAGTGTAGGTTTTCCTTTCGGTGTTTTGGCGACATAAGAAGGGGAGTCATAAGGAGGTTGTCCGGGTAGGTCACTCTTGGAGCGATAAGGATGGTAGTATCTCTTTTTCTCACATTTCCTCTCTTTTCCCTTCTTTCTTTCTTGGTTTTTCTCTTGTTTTCCATTATTTTTTCTTTCTTTCCCTTGCTTCCTGAGACCTTGAGTCTAATGGCTGTCGTTTTTTTTACTCGGGACGAGTAAAAGGTCTAAGTATGGGGGAGTTTGATAGGTTATGGAATCACAATCATTTAGGGTAGTTTTTAGAGTCTTTTTATTGCATTAGTGTCGGTTTATGCTACTAACTCCTTGGTCCTAAAGAAGAAGATCAAAAGAAGCTAAGGAAGGAGTTATAAGCACTTAGGAGTAAAGATCGATCAAGAAGCAAAGTTTCTGTTGCTCCACCGCCCCCGCGGGCCCTTGCAGCCGCCCCTGCGGCTCCCACTGCGCCCTGCCTGCGCCTCGCCTTGGGAGCTGGAAGGCGAAGAGTCTATGTCACCGCCCCTGCGTTGGCCTTAAGGTGCCCCTGCGCCTTGACATTAGAAACGTCACGAAGGTGAAAGGTCAAACGTTGAAGTGCATTAAAGATCCGCCCCGGCGGTTCTGAAGAAGATCAACCGATTTTGCCTAAACCGCCCCTACGGTTCCTGAAGGCCGCCCTTGCGGTGAAACGCCAGAAGCTTTACTCCGGTTGTTTACACCACCTTTATGGCATTAAAGGTGGCTGTTTTAGGCCGGCTATTTACTCCTAATTAAGTGTCTTTTGTAGTATAAATAGTCCATGGCTGATTGCTAGAATCATCCATGCTTTTCCTCAAAAAATCCATTTTTAGACTTGAGTTTTCCATTGTAACGAGTTGCTGATTCCCTTGCTACATTGGGTTGGTTTGAAGCTGCTTTGTTACTTTGGTTGTAAGTTCTTTTAATATAAGTTTTTATCCAGTAATGCTTTGTGTTTCCTTGATCTCCATTGTTTAATTGCATGTTAACTATTACTTGAGATTGATCACCTTAGGTTCTAAAGTGCATGTAAACAACTAGGATTAATAGGTTTTGGGTTCGGGTCTTTAATCTAGTAGTAACTTTAAGTAATAACGGGTTGTAATTACTTAAAGAAAAGGAACACAAATATAAAGATAAGTTTAACGGTTTTAATCTTCTCTTTATATCCCTTAGTCTTTGTTTGAATGCTGACTTGTTATTTGTTCTTGTAGGTTTACGGAACTTTAATAGGTTAAGTTGTGTTGATGCCGGTTGGCTCAACACATATGTATGATCGAGACGGAAGATTACTTAAAAACTTGTAAAAGGAATGCACCAAAGTAACAATTGCATTCTTAGAATCAACCTAGTGTAGATTCATCCATTATTGTCTTACTTGTCGCATTAATCGTTTTCATAAGTTTTTGTACATCAGTTCAACCAACCCCCCCCCCCCCCCCTTTTGTGTCACTAGTCATTATAATCGATAATTGCATCTAAAACACCTTAACTCTCTTGGGTTCGACCCTTACTTAATCATTATACTTGTTCTCAGTGTTAAGTCGGGATTTACTTTTGATTGGGTATAGACGACCTAAGAAAATATCCTTGTCAGAGAGCGAGATCTCAAGCATCCTCAACCAGCATAGAATCAGAATGAAAGAAATCATATTTTTAGGAAAATAAGATAGCAGAAAAACGGAATATGCAGTTGACATAATATGAGCAAGATTGGATGAAGTCGAACAAGGAGGTCGGATGACCTACCTACCCTTCGTCGGCCGACTTGCCCTAGGCAAGAAGGAGAGAAGTTTGTATGCTGGAGAGTTTTTAAAATAAGAAAAGAAAAAAATGTTTTTTCTTAAAACAACAGATTTATAGGCTTTGAAAAAGAAGGGAAGAGTTAAAAAACGATTTGAAAACCATTTTAATTACCACCCCATCCTTTAATTCTTGTGTTGTCCTCAACGTAAATAAATGATAAGATAAAAGTATAAAGAAGCTCCCCAAAAGGTGTAGTGTGGCATCCTATCAAGGCTTCTTTTATGTTTTGTAGTTTGACATATCCTTTGAAAAAGAAAAAGAAAAAAAAATCAAACAATACAAGGCTTCAAAGTTAATAGGTCAAACAAAACAAAAGTCTTCCCGACAACGACACCATTTTGAGGGTTGTAGTATGAACGTCGGGTCTCGCAAACATATTACAAGATCCACTATAGTACAAGGAGTCGGGAATGAACACGAGGAAGACGTTGTCATGAATTGGCGCATTAATAATGAAACCAAAATAATACAAGACTTGGGATAAAGGTGTTAGACGATCGATATGTCTTATTGCCAATCAATCTCAGAAACCACACTCACAAACGCCAAAACAAAAGCAAAGGGAAAAGAAACAAGTAGAGGTCAAGCGACCTGACACTGGTCGGACGACTTGGTGCCCATAGAACGACCTCCTCAACAACCAACACAAAAAATAATAGATCTAAGAAAAAAATTTGTATTTACGGAACCAAAGAAAAGGAGTTCTAGAGCAATATCGACATCAACAAGTAACAATGATGACAAAGTATTTACAAGGTTCATATCACCACAACATGCATATAGCAGATCTCAAAAGGATATTCCACAATATCACAAATTTGTTAGAGTTATGTAAAGACAACTTCGTTGATTGTCACCATGATTAGCGCTCCCCACCAATATGATCGTCTCACATCTTGGTACATCTTACTCGTATTAGGATGTACCGAGTAAGGTGTTCAGTGAGCCTCCTGTAAAATCCTATGCCTCAGCTCTGCATTAGCAGGTACATAGATGCGGACATGGAGCCTCATCACTCCATCTGCTCCTATGGAGAACTGTGGTGCCTCACCACGAGACATCCTCTCTCTAATCCTCATCAGGGTCGGGCAGGTCCCCTGCTTTTGTCGGATCTCATCCAACAGATCATGTAGAACTTCTAAAGTGTATAACTGGGAATCCTTATCAGGAAAGTGGATGTCCAACTCTATCCAAGCTAGATCCCTCTGAATCTGAAGCTGAGGCTAAATTGTCAGTCTTGCAATCGCCTTCTCTCGAGGCGTCTTTCTGCTCAGGGCGTCGGCGATAACGTTCGCCTTCCTTGGATGATATATAATCGCAAGGTCAAAGTCCTTGATCAACTCGAGCCATCAACGCTGGCGGTTATTCAACTCCCGATGCGTAAAAATGTACTTCAGACTCTTATTGTAAGTGAAGATCTGGCAAGCAGCACCATACATGTCATATCTCCAGATCTTCAAGGCATGAATTACCGCTGCCAACTCTAGATCATGAGTCGGGTAGTTCTCCTCATACGTCTGATAACAAGATTTATGACTTAGGATTAGGTAGTCATTTAGATAGATTTCTCATTCATTCGTGCAAGTTTTGGCATTGATTCATGACGTCTTCGCTCAATTCACGCACATTTCTAGAAAAGACGTCTACACTACCTTTTATCGGTTTTGTAGGTAATTCGGGGATCTATTGGACGTTAATCGATACATTTGAGGGCCAAGCCTCATGAAGGTACACATCCAAAGCCTTGGAGGAGCATAATTGGATCAACAAAGAACACAAAGACCACCATTGGTGCAAGCAATGGAGCAACTCATGGCTAGACGATCATAGCATGTTTCTGTTGAAGAAAATCGACCTACACCCTAAAAATCGGCCGATTTATTGCTCTGGGTCGATTTTTAGGCCTTTGACAGCTTAAAGCCACGTGTCCCACGATCTCTTGCCCGTCCTTGCTCTTGGTGGAGAATATAAGTGGTCCTTCAGGTGGTTGCTGGGCATCTCTCCTCTCCCACACTCTCATTGACAGCTCATTTTTGGATCTTGGAGGAAGATTGGAGAAGAAGAAAAGCTCCCAAGGATTGAAGGAAGGAGAAGAACACCATTCTAAGAGTTTAGAGTGATTTTGAGTGATTTTGTAGTCTTGGATTGAAGAACTAATTGCAAGGATTGTTAAGAACGTTTTGAATCTTCATTTTAGAGTTTGTAAGTCTTTCTACAACTTGTATTTGGCTGAGATTTATTGATTTTGCTTACTCATCTTTCATTACTCATCCATGAACACCATGTATGCTTGTTTGATGATTTTGGATCTTGATATGCATATTATTGGCTAGTTTGTTGTGATTCTAGAGTGATGGATTGATGGTTATGGCTTGGGTGATGATAGGATGGACTTATATGTTAGTTTAGGATGATTTGTATGCACGAAACCCATCCCAGGAAGAAAAATCGACCTGTTTATCAGATAAATCGGCCGATTTATCTGTAGAACAGCCCGATTTATTCTTCTGTTGCTCTTTAATTGATAAATCTGCAAGTTAGGGTGCTTGGTTGTTTAAATCCTAGTGTTTATTAAGCTTAATTTAGCTTAGGATCACCTAATGCTACCAATCTAAGTGAGGGAAGAGATCTACCCGATGATTTCCGATCTTAGATACCTTAGAAGATGAACTCTAGGTAGTAGTGAGCCTCATAAGCCGGTATAGGATCGAGTGTGCTAGGATTATTGCTTGAGATTTCCCTATTCCGAGACTTACCCGGTAAGGAGAGGGTTACCCCTTAAGTAGTATCTAGTTTGTGCGGAATTCCTTATTCTAAACCCTTGAGACCTACCCGGTAATAGGAGTTAGATGCGGGATTAGTGAAGTGAGAGACTTACCCGGTAATCGCTTCCATTAACGAACATTCTTTCCCAAACACCGCAGCTTGTCCTTAGAACCCCTAGAACCTTGAGTCCAATGCCATAACCGGAAATCTTGACCTCTAGAATCTACTTTTCTCTCTTGATCATATATTTGTGCTTTGTGTTACTTACTCGTTTGCTAGCTTAATTTGTTAGTTGTTTTATTACTTTGCTTGACTTGAGATCTTTGTTTAATCACCACAAAAACCAACAAAAACATTGTTTTTTCCATTTTCTTTGTTTCTGACCTTATCTTAGTCTAGATTTACACTATCTTTGATCATTTCTTGACTCGATTTCACCTTAGTCTTTGTGTTCGACCTCGGAATACTTACCTTTCTACAAACGTCCCGTACACTGCGGGTTCGCTAGGTAGTTTAGGATAATTATAACGAATATAAATTTAAGACTTATTGCGTGCACATCACATCTATTCCTAGACGTAACAAGTTTTTGGCGCCGTTGCCGGGGACTAGGTCTAGATTGAGTCATTTTGTGATTGATTCTAGTGTAGATCTTTCTTGTTGCTTTTGATCTCTCTTTGGTGTGTGTCTTTGCTTTTCAGGACATCGTCTCTCTCTTTAGGTGTATGCGAAGATCTCGTGGCAAGGATTTAGCTCCATTCGATCCCGAACCGGAGAAAACCCTTCGATCTAGATCCAAGAACATCCGAAAAGATAAAGAGATGGCCGGAAGAAACCTCCAAGCTGAGTTGGATGAAGCCTTAGAGCAAATAAGGTTAAGAGATGAGCTCTTGGAGGAAGAAAGGAGACTTGCCAATGAGAGGCAAGAGGAAACTAGGAGGGAGATTGAGGAGATTAGGCAAGCCCTTGTTCAAGGAGAACTTAATCGCCGACAACCTCCACCTCCTCCACCACCGGTGGTACAACCGCAGCCGGCGGTTAATGATAGGGTTGCACCCATTGCCATTGAAGAACCACAAACTTTGGGTAGACGTATGGATCCGGCACAAAGAGCACACCGTCCGGGTGTGAACTTAGGAGATCCCGCAGCCCACAACTACGAGCTCCGCCCTCAAGTTCTACAAATGATTCAGCATAATCAATTTGGAGGGATGGAAGGAGAGTCTCCTCATCAACACTTGATGAATTATGAGATTTTGATGGAGACACTTAGACCGCCAAGATTGGAGAGCAACAACCATAAGCTAAGGGCCTTCTCCTTCTCTCTTAAGGATAAAGCCTTGGCTTGGTATCAATCTATTCCACAAGGGCGAGTTGGTAATTGGGAGGAGATGACAACCGAGTTTTTGACTAAGTTCTTCCCACCTTCCAAGACTACCGAGTTAAGAGGGAAGATCAATGCCTTCGTGATGAAGGATAGAGAGAGTTTGTTCAAGTCTTGGGAGAGATTCAAGGATCTTCTCCTAGATTGTCCACACCATGGCATACCGAAAATTGAGCTATTGGAGATCTACTTCAAGGGACTTGATGAAGATAGCCAATTCAAGCTTCAATCCCTTTCCGGTGGGACTTTCATGGAGAAGCATGTGGATGATGCTTGGGAGTTTGTAGAGAAACAAGCTCTTGTGATTGAGAAATACTCCCATAGGAAGAGTGAAGGGAGAAAGGCGGGAGCATATGAGGTGAGTGAGGTCACCATGAGCAACTTCAAACTCGACGCCATCAACAACGAGCTAAAGTCCTTGAGGGAGTTGTGTGCTACAACCTTGAAGAACCAAGCAACCCCTCAAGTGCTTCCACAAGCTAACCTATCTTCCAAGGAGGAGGATGTGAATTACATGGGAAGGGGCAACTACAACAACTACCAAGGCCCAAGGAACTTCAACAACAACCGGCAATTCAACAATTACCGGCCCAACCATAACCATCCCGGGTTTTCTTACTCTAACCCGGATGGAGCCTTGAACCCTCCCGCTTCTACAAGCACAACTCCACCACCAAGAGCTTCACAAGAACCTCCACCCGGATTCACTCAACCTCCAAAGGATAGAACCGAAATGATGTTTGAGCAATTGCTTGGAAGGTTGAGTGGTCTTGAGAGCACGGTGACTTCTATCTCGAAGGCTCAAAAGGTTTTGGAAGCACAAGTGTTCCAAAAGGCGGGTGAGGCACATAGAGATCCGGGAAAGCTTCCCGGAAGAACCGAAGAAAACCCAAGAGGCCAAGTGTTGGCTATTACAACAAGAAGTGGGTTGAGCATGAAGGATCCTTTGCCTAAGGAGAACGCTAAAGGGAAACAAGTGGTGAATGAAGAAGAGACCTTGCAAGGAGATGGAGGCAAGAGCAAGGATGTAGAGCCAACCTATGTGGCACCACCTCCATACAAGCCACCACTACCGTTCCCTCAATCACGAGCAAGAGCTCGCTTGGACAATCACTTTGGTAAATTCCTTGAACTTATGTCTAAATTGCATATTAATATTCCGTTCATGGATGCTATTTTAGGGATGCCGGCATATGGCAAGTTCTTGAAGGAAATACTCTCCAACAAAAGGAAGTTGGAGGAGTATGGTGAGATAAGGATGACTAAGAGATCCTCGGAGTTGATTCAAACGATGAAGGAGGAGATGCCTCCCAAGCTAAGGGATCCGGGATCCTTTTGTGTGCCAATCGGAGTAGGAGAATTGAAGTATGATGCCCTATGTGATCTTGGGGCAAGTGTGAGCATCATTCCGCTTGCACTTTGCAACAAGGTTGGGCTAGGAGAGCCAAAGCCGGTCAAGATGACCCTTTACATGGCGGACCGCTCGATCACTCATCCGGTTGGGATCTTGGAAGACATCCCGGTGCAATTAGGGAAGTTCTATGTGCCCATAGACTTCGTTGTTTTGGACATCCCGGCGGACTATCCGGTTCCTATCATCTTGGGGAGACCTTTCCTAGCTACTTCCGGATGTCTAGTAGATTGCAAGAATGGGACTCTCTCCTTCAACATTGGAGAAGAGAACATCAAGTTCAAGCTATCAACAATGATGAAAGGGCCAACCCTTGATGAAGATGTATTCAACATAGTTGAAGAGGAAGAGTCTAGAGAAGTTGTGAGCTCAATCTTGCTCAAGGATCCACTTGAGAGGGTTCTTAGCTCAAGCTTGATGGAGGAAGGAGTTGAGGAGAGTAGCAATGAAGTAATCAAGGCCTTGAATGCATTGGATGAGCTACCAAGTGTTGGGTTTGAAGTGCTAGAAGAAGAGGAAAACTGCCAGAAAAATCGGCCTGAAGAAAAAAAATCGGCCGATTTTTGTACTTGTGCTGAAATTTCAGCCAGTTTTGCCAAAACAGAAACTCAGATCGACCCCCCTTCAGAAAAATCGTCCGATTTTTCTTCCTGGGTCGATTTTCCTGAGTCTTTTCAGCATCAACCACTTGAGTATGAGCAATCATCAAGGGACTTCAAGGAGGCTTCCATGGCTTTGCAACCATCTCAACCTATATTGTATGGATCGTCTCCAACCGAAAAAGGTCCTCCTCAACTTGATCTTAAACCTCTTCCTTCTCATTTAAAGTATGCTTTCCTTGGTTCAAATTCTACTTATCCGGTGATTGTGAATGCATCTTTGAATGATGATGAGCTTAATAGATTGTTGAATGAATTGAAACTGCATAGAAAGGCAATAGGATACACCATTGATGATCTTGTTGGCATCAAACCATCTTTGTGCATACATAGGATAATGATGGAAGATAATCATAAACCATCTATTGAACATCAAAGAAGGCTAAATCCTATAATGAAAGAGGTAGTTAAGAAGGAGATCATAAAGTTGCTAGATGCGGGAATTATCTACCCTATCTCGGATAGTAAGTGGGTTAGTCCCGTTCATGTAGTACCTAAGAAGGGTGGGATGACCGTAGTAACCAATGAGAATAATGAACTAATCCCAACTAGGACGGTTACGGGATGGAGGATGTGCATTGATTATAGGAAGCTTAACATGGCCTCTAGGAAAGATCACTTCCCTCTCCCCTTCATTGACCAAATGCTAGAGAGGTTAGCTCAACATTCCCATTTTTGCTACCTAGATGGCTATAGTGGATTCTTCCAAATCCCTATCCACCCCGATGACCAAGAGAAAACAACCTTTACATGTCCATGGGGAACTTTTGCATATAGGAGAATGCCATTTGGGTTGTGTAATGCACCCGCCACCTTCCAAAGGTGTATGATGGCTATCTTTTCGGAATACATAGAAAATATCATGGAAGTGTTCATGGATGATTTCTCTGTTTATGGTTCTTCTTTCGATGATTGCTTGGCTAACTTGTCCTTAGTATTGCAAAGATGTGAGGAGACAAATCTTGTCTTAAATTGGGAAAAATGCCACTTCATGGTAAGTGAAGGTATTGTGTTAGGACACTTGGTGTCTAACCGTGGCATTGAGGTTGATAGGGCCAAGATTGAGACAATAGAGAAGTTGCCACCACCTACCTCGGTGAAAGGGGTAAGGAGTTTCTTAGGGCATGCCGGTTTTTACCGGAGGTTCATTCAAGACTTCTCTAAAATTTCTAAACCTCTCACTAACCTACTAATGAAGGATGTTGATTTTGTCTTCTCCAAAGATTGCCTTGAGGCTTTTTGTAGGTTGAAGAACGCTTTGATCTCCGCACCCATCATGCAACCTCCGGATTGGAGTTTACCGTTTGAGATCATGTGTGATGCAAGCGATGTAGCCGTTGGGGCTGTCTTGGGGCAAAGGAAAGATGGGCGCACTCATGCCATTTATTATGCTAGCAAGACGCTAGATGATGCCCAACTCAATTATGCCACAACCGAGAAAGAGTTGTTAGCGGTGGTGTATGCTTTTGAGAAGTTCCGCTCATATCTTGTTGGAGCGAAGGTCATAGTCTATACGGATCATGCTGCGATCCGATATCTACTTACCAAGAAGGATGCCAAGCCTAGGTTGATTCGGTGGATCCTTCTTCTTCAAGAGTTTGACTTGGAAATCCGGGACAAGAAGGGATCCGAGAACTCCGTGGCGGATCACCTTAGTAGACTACCTCCCTTAGAGATTGAGAGAGATGACATCCCGATTGATGACTCATTCCGGGATGAGCAATTGCAAATGGTAGAGGAGTGCTTGTTCCAAGTGTCTAGGGGGAGTGAGCCGTGGTATGCCGACATAGTGAACTACTTGGTGTGTGAGGAAGTGCCTCCCGGATTAACATATGCCCAAAGGAAGAAGTTCTTCAAGGATGTGAGGCACTACTATTGGAGTGAGCCACTTTTGTTCAAAAGAGGGCCGGATGGAATGTTTAGAAGATGCATACCGGAGGATGAGGTGGAGAGTGTGATCCGCCATTGTCATTCCTTGCCATGTGGAGGGCATGCTAGCTCACACAAGACATGTGCTAAAGTGTTGCAATCGGGCTTCTTTTGGCCTAGCTTGTTCAAGGATGTGCAAGGCTTTGTGGTAGCTTGTGATGCTTGCCAAAGGACGGGCAACATCTCAAGGAGGAATGAGATGCCCTTGAACAACATCCAAGAGGTAGAGATATTTGATGTATGGGGTGTGGACTTCATGGGACCATTCCCTTCTTCATGTGGCAACCTCTACATCCTATTGGCGGTTGACTATGTTTCAAGATGGGTGGAGGCAATCGCCTCTCCTACAAATGACGCCAAGGTAGTGGTGCGGTTCTTCAACCGAGTGATCTTTCCTAGGTTTGGAACACCAAGGGTGATCATAAGTGATGGAGGGAAGCACTTCACAAATAGGAATTTTGGAGCACTTTTGGCTAAGTATGGGGTGACTCATAAGGTGGCAACACCTTACCATCCCCAAACTAGTGGCCAAGTGGAGATCTCCAACCGGGAGATCAAGGCCATTCTTGAGAAGACGGTATCAAGGACGAGAAAGGATTGGGCTATGAAGCTCAATGATGCCTTGTGGGCATATAGGACCGCCTTCAAAACACCAATTGGCACCACTCCTTACAAGTTGGTCTATGGAAAGTCTTGCCACCTTCCGGTAGAGATGGAGCATCGAGCATATTGGGCTATAAGGTGGTTAAACTTTGACCTCAAAGAAGCCGGTGAGAAGCGTTTGCTTGATATAAATGCTCTTGAAGAGATCCGGTTGGATGCTTACGAGAATGCTCGGATCTACAAGGAGCGAACCAAGCGATGGCATGACAAGAGGATCATCCCGAAAGAGTTGAGTGAAGGAGACCTTGTCCTTCTCTTCAACTCAAGGCTGCGGCTCTTCCTCGGAAAGCTCAAATCAAGATGGACCGGGCCATATGCGGTGAAGAAAGTTTTTCCTCATGGAGCGGTGGAGATAGGAGGAGATCATTGTGGTAACTTCAAAGTGAATGGGCATAGATTGAAGAAGTACATCCCGGAAGCCCCGGTGGAAGTGATTGCCCCACTTCACCTTGATTGAAACGCTCCTGAATTTGGTCAAGCTAATGACCTTAAAGAAGCGCTTAATGGGAGGCAACCCATTGGTACATATTTTTCCCTTTCTCTTTCTTGCTTTTGTTTAATCTCACTCTTGGTGTGCTTTGTTTTTCTTTTGTGATTTTGGGTGCTAGATCTTGTTGATTGTCATGAGTGATGAGATGTTGGAGGTCATGTGAAAGCCTCATGGACCAGTTGAAGGTACAAGATCCAAGCACATGGACGAGGAGGAAAGCACCCAGAAAAATCGGACTGTTCATGCATAAAATCGTCCGATTTTCTGGGCAACTGGTCCGATTTTTCCTCTGTAAAGGAAAGTGATGATCTCCAATCAAGCATGGGTGGAGCGGACATGGAACTTGGACGGCTTGCGGTGACAAGCGCGGGTTCCGACACCATTATGAACATCAAGAGCTCTCTACCATCCTTGATCGATCATCCACCATCACCATCCAATGTGAACCGAAATACCAAAGCATCACCAATTTTACATTGTGAGGACTCTCTTTCACTTCTTTATTTAGCTTCCACATTGGGGACAATGTGTTTCTAAGTATGGGGTGGGGTTTTCATGATCACTTGCATGATTAGCATCTAGGATAGTTTAATTTTGTCACATGTTTCATTATGTCTTGCATTGTACATACTTATTTCGAAAATTCCAAAAAATCAGAAAATTTAAAAATTTTTGTGCCTTCTAGGTTTGGATATGACCCTAATGATGAACCTTGTCTTGTGGATTGGCTATGGATAGTCTTATGTGTCAAATTGATGATAGCATATGTGGACTTGAAGTACTTATCTTGAAAACCATGAATGAATTTGTGATCATGAATGTTTGCCTTGATTGAATTGAGTATTGAAAGTCGAAATTGCATGCTAGTTCTTGCACATCATTTAGGAATAAATGAGGCAATTCATCTTTCTCTACTTCTCATCTTGATCATGTTGCTTAAGCACCTCAATTGATGAAAAATTTGACCTCTCTTGACCCATCCGGGAATAGGAGCATGTTAGTGTGTTGATGTGTGTGAAAAGCAAGTGTAGGGTGAAGTGATTGATGAAAGAATAATGTGAATGAAGTGCTGAAATTGTTGCGAAAGTGTAGCCAAAAATATAGGTTTGGGGACGTTGGCTTAAATGACAAGTAACTCGGTACACTTCACATAATCGGGTGTTGGTGCCTTGCCAAAGTCAAATAAACCGATAGTCCTAACGAGCTTTGGTATGTGTGCCCGGTGTGGATGCATCTCGAAAAATAGAAAAAGCCCGAGAATGGCTAATCACCAAGGTTTCGGCTTTTGTACACCAATGCCATTGTCTCAAAAATAAAAGAAAGAAAAGAAAAATGAAGAAAAATATACACTTGAGGGAAGATGATAAGAAATTTGAAGTTGTGGTTGTTTAGTTCCTTTCCCGGATTAGCATCACATAGCCTAGAAAAATTCCCACCTAATCACAACGTTTCTTGGCCTTCTATTTTACAAGTCCTTATAACCTACTTGCATGTGTGTAAGACTAAGTGATTTAGATTGAATATGCTCATGATCATCTTGACTTCTTCATCTTTACATTTCATTGCATGCTATCAAGTTAAGTGTAATTGTCTTTCCATGCTTTCATTTATTTGATACATAATTGCTGGTCCATTGCCATGAAACATGACTATGAAGGTGATCCAATAGTAGAAGCACAAACCCAAAAAGATTTTGCCATTTTTCTGCATGCATAAATCATGTCATCTCTTAGTCTATAGTTGAGAATTTGCTCGGGGACGAGCAAACCTTAAGTATGGGGTATTTTTGATAACAAGATTTATGACTTAGGATTAGGTAGTCATTTAGATAGATTTCTCATTCATTCGTGCAAGTTTTGGCATTGATTCATGACGTCTTCGCTCAATTCACGCACATTTCTAGAAAAGACGTCTACACTACCTTTTATCGGTTTTGTAGGTAATTCGGGGATCTACTGGACGTTAATCGATACATTTGAGGGCCAAGCCTCATGAAGGTACACATCCAAAGCCTTGGAGGAGCATAATTGGATCAACAAAGGACACAAAGACCACCATTGGTGCAAGCAATGGAGCAACTCATGGCTAGACGATCATAGCATGTTTCTGTTGAAGAAAATCGACCTACACCCTAAAAATCGGCCGATTTATTGCTCTGGGTCGATTTTTAGGCCTTTGACAGCTTAAAGCCACGTGTCCCACGATCTCTTGCCCGTCCTTGCTCTTGGTGGAGAATATAAGTGGTCCTTCAGGTGGTTGTTGGGCATCTCTCCTCTCCCACACTCTCATTGACAGCTCATTTTTGGATCTTGGAGGAAGATTGGAGAAGAAGAAAAGCTCCCAAGGATTGAAGGAAGGAGAAGAACACCATTCTAAGAGTTTAGAGTGATTTTGAGTGATTTTGTAGTCTTGGATTGAAGAACTAATTGCAAGGATTGTTAAGAACGTTTTGAATCTTCATTTTAGAGTTTGTAAGTCTTTCTACAACTTGTATTTGGCTGAGATTTATTGATTTTGCTTACTCATCTTTCATTACTCATCCATGAACACCATGTATGCTTGTTTGATGATTTTGGATCTTGATATGCATATTATTGGCTAGTTTGTTGTGATTCTAGAGTGATGGATTGATGGTTATGGCTTGGGTGATGATAGGATGGACTTATATGTTAGTTTAGGATGATTTGTATGCACGAAACCCATCCCAGGAAGAAAAATCGACCTGTTCATCAGATAAATCGGCCGATTTATCTGTAGAACAGCCCGATTTATTCTTCTGTTGCTCTTTAATTGATAAATCTGCAAGTTAGGGTGCTTGGTTGTTTAAATCCTAGTGTTTATTAAGCTTAATTTAGCTTAGGATCACCTAATGCTACCAATCTAAGTGAGGGAAGAGATCTACCCGATGATTTCCGATCTTAGATACCTTAGAAGATGAACTCTAGGTAGTAGTGAGCCTCATAAGCCGCTATAGGATCGAGTGTGCTAGGATTATTGCTTGAGATTTCCCTATTCCGAGACTTACCCGGTAAGGAGAGGGTTACCCCTTAAGTAGTATCTAGTTTGTGCGGAATTCCTTATTCTAAACCCTTGAGACCTACCCGGTAATAGGAGTTAGATGCGGGATTAGTGAAGTGAGAGACTTACCCGGTAATCGCTTCCATTAACGAACATTCTTTCCCAAACACCGCAGCTTGTCCTTAGAACCCCTAGAACCTTGAGTCCAATGCCATAACCGGAAATCTTGACCTCTAGAATCTACTTTTCTCTCTTGATCATATATTTGTGCTTTGTGTTACTTACTCGTTTGCTAGCTTAATTTGTTAGTTGTTTTATTACTTTGCTTGACTTGAGATCTTTGTTTAATCACCACAAAAACCAACAAAAACATTGTGTTTTCCATTTTCTTTGTTTCTCACCTTATCTTAGTCTAGATTTACACTATCTTTGATCATTTCTTGACTCGATTTCACCTTAGTCTTTGTGTTCGACCTCGGAATACTTACCTTTCTACAAACGTCCCGTACACTGCGGGTTCGCTAGGTAGTTTAGGATAATTATAACGAGTATAAATTTAAGACTTATTGCGTGCACATCACATCTATTCCTAGACGTAACAACGTCTTCAACTGTCGAGACGCATATGCAATCACTAAGCCCCTCTGCATCAACATACATCCCAAACCTATCTTGGATGCATCACTATAAACCACAAAATTCTCAAAACCCTCTAGTTGTGCCAAGATAGGAGCAGAAGTTAAACGCCTCTTCAACTCCTTAAAACTCCGGGAACACTACTCAAACTACACAAATCTGGTAGTTGTCCTCAGCAGACTCGGAAGTGGACGGGCAATCACAGAAAATCCCTCCACAAAGTGTCGGTAATAACCGGCTAGGCCAAGAAAGCTACGCACTTCCTTGACGCTCGTGGGTGTCGTCTATGCTGCAACAGACTCGATCTTCGATGGGTCAACCATGATCCCACTGGCGGAGACAGTATGGCCAAGGAAAGCTACCTCTGACATCCAAAACCCGCACTTAGAGAGCTTGACATACAACTCTCTATCCCGCAGGATTTGCAAAACCATCCTCATATGACCGGCATGCTCCTCTCTATTACGAGAGTACACCAGGATGTCATCACTCATCAGTGAAGACCACCACAAACGTAACTGATCAAGGAGGTCGTTGAAGATACTGTTCATCAACTCCATGAAAGCCGTTGGGGCATTTGTAAGCCCAAATTCCATCACTACGAACTCGTAGTGTTTCATAAAAGGTCTGAAATGTCGTCCTGCGCACATCCTGCTTCCTTGCCCTCAATTGGTGATATCCTGAACGTAAGTCAATCCAGAGAACATTGTCGCTCCCTGAAGTTGATCACGCAGATCATCAATGTGAGACAATGGATACTTGTTCTTGATGGTCACCTTGTTCAGCTCTTTGTAGTCAATGCACAGTCTCAACAATTCGTCCTTTTTCCGCACGAAGAGGACAGATGCTCCCCACAAGGATACGCTAGGGCGAATGAAGCCCGTCCCAGCCAACTCCTCAAGTTGCTTCTTCAACTCCAACATCTCGACAAGCGGCATACGATATGGGGCCATCGAGATTGGTCTCGTACTAGGCTCCAACTCGATGCTGAAGTCCACACTCCTTTGAGGCGGAAAGTTAGATGGCTCAAAAACACGTTTGTAAACTCACAGACCACTGGAATATCCTCCAATGTTGGACTCTCTCTCCATCCTTGATAGCATGACATTAAGAGACATAACATCCTTGAGCTATCAATCTCACTCCCCGTACAACACTAATGACAAAACCTGTCTTTCTAAGGTCCCAACCTCGGAAGGCCTCTATCTGACCTATCTTGATAGAGACTGTCACAATCCTCCTACCTACATCTAATACCGCACGGTGTCTACACATCCGATCCATACCTAAAATGACTTCCTCATGCACCAATGGCATGCCAAAGGATTCTACAAGCAACACACAAGTCCCTAAACAAATGGACAATCACGGATCTCACGGGTACCTCTGACCCTACTATCCTCAGGTAACCTTATCCAAGAAGGTCTACTCTCTACTGTATCCAAGGTCAATCTATTAATGCATGCATCAGAAAGCAAAGAGTGCATAGCATCCATATCAAACAAAACTCCACTAGGTCAATCATTAACAAGGATGGTACTTGTAACAGCTAACGCTAGCAGCTCCACTACATATCATCACTTAAAACCCGGGCCTATGCTCCTCATGTATCACTGAGGTCATCATCAAAGTCTCTGGCTCCACTCCTTCTGCATCGGAAAAAGGAGAATCTTGTTGGGAAGGAACACCACCTTGTTGACAAAAGGGAGCCAGATGGCCTAGTTCACCACATGTGAAGCAAGCTATTTGTGCCAAGGAACACTCAGAGCGCAAATGGTCTGGATCACCACAGTTGTAACACGGTCGTCCCTTCTTTGCACCTTGTGTGGCTGAAGGGTAACTCAATCTTCTTCGTTCGCCTTTAGTAACCTTAGCATGGGAAGAAACTTGCTGATGCGGCATCTTATTTTATCGACAGAACATCACTCGATGTCCTAACTTACCACATGTAAAGCATGTCACTAAAGATCTCTTACATTCCGGTCATAGGTGTCCAGAGTCCCCACAGTTGAAACAAGATCTCTTCCCACCAGAAATCCGTGGTTTCTTCTTTGATCCGGAAGCTTCAGTAGGTCCCACTGATGTTGGTTACTCAGGGTAGGTCTACCTGCTCTTGCAGCTTCCTCCCGTAGGCATATATATTCTCGAAACTCGGATCTACTAATCATGACATAATCCGTTTCCTCCGGTCCAAACTCCGCTGCAGGAAAATCGGCGGTGGGAACTTGTCCCTGCCCTGACACTGCTGGAGGGAGAGGGGGTATATCCCTACCTCGTCCCGCCACAGATGTCGCTCTAGTTTGAGCCATCTATAGGGTATACACACCTAATCCTATAAGGCTATATATATACATATATATATATATATATATATATAATACATATATATACATATCTATACTACTGAGATCCACGAAAGAGGTGATGACTTTTCATACATTCTATCCCAAAACAACAACTTTTAAAATCCAAAATCTTTTGAAAACGTCATACCCCTTTTGGGTTCTATTTATTTTATCCATCCGACCTCATTGTAGGTAGCAAGTGTCATTGTTGTCAACCTAATATTCTGATACCAACTTTGTAACACCCCGAATCCACGGGACTCGGGATGCCACGTTGGGCTAGGATCTGACAGTGGATCCTGACCCTAGCCTGACAACAAGTTCACTTGACCTTACAACATGTCACTAACATATATAAAACAAATACATAAAATTGTACATCAAAAGTTATACAAGATTATAGCTGAGTATAAAACACAGTCCTCACACAGGAGGTATACAAAACATCATCCTCACGCAGGGGGAACATAAACATCCCCAAAACCATAACCACCTAATGTACGAGAGTCCTCGGTCTGTCACCCTGCCGGATCACTCTACAGCTCGCCTATCCTGCAAAGCATCTACAACACGATATGAAACCGTTAGCTAGCCATACATATATAAGGTAATGCATAAGCACAAGCACAAGTCATCAAAGATAAACACATAATCATGCTATCACACATTCACCCGTTTTTATAATCTTTATATAAGTAGTCATTCACTCAAATCGTATATATATATATATATATATATATATATATATATATATATATATATATATATATATATATATATATATATATAGGTATATGAAACTTGTGACACGAGGACCGTATCATCCTCGCCTCTAGGCCCGCTATCCATCAGGAAGTAGTGTCGGTCACACAATCCGTGTACCCTATGGGAGTGGATTGCGCCCTTCATGTATACCAGGTGGCCTGACGTCAGAGAACCTCCTAAACCTTACATGATGGAGGGAAAGGCTATCACTGCCACACAATGGGGCTATCAATAAAACATAGGTCGGTAATAATCAACATCGCATGCTATCATACCAAGCATATAACGCACTCACCACTCATGCAAACACCCAATATAAGGATGGTAGCTAAGTAAGTCCTATGGAATTACCTCAACCTCGTACAAACTCAACCACGATCAACTTCCAAACCTAAGAGGGACACCGCCTAATAACAAGGCATAAAAGGATATCAATCTCCTATTCATCAAAGGGGTCACACCTAGACCCAAAGGGATCCATAAGGATTATATCAAGCTAAGCCTCACAACCTACTAATCCTCAAAGATATACAAGGCATAACATTATCATAACATCAACATCACACTCTCATCTATACCTAGCATGATATTACACACTCACACTAGAAGGGACAATGCCATCCTTAGGCAAGTCCGGAAACAAGACACACATGTGTTACAAGAACAACACAAGGCTGGAATACAGAGAGGCGCAGGGGCGGAAGCACCACACGCAGGGGCGGTGGAACACCAGGCGCAGGGGCGGCTCTGAGGTGGTGCAGGGGCGGCAGGATAGCAGTGGACTCATCTTCGACTTCTCTTCGATCCTTCACTTGCCTTTCTTCACTTCTTCAACGTCCAGCAGCCAAGCACATACATATACATACATATAGACATCAACATATGCCTAGGAAGATCCGACACAAGATTCAACTTGTGAAATCCTAAGCTAGAAGAAGAAGGAAGAGGAAAAGAAGAAGGAAAGAGAGAAGGAAGGAAGAAGACGGCTTACCACAGCTGTAACCCTTGCAGAGAAAGAGAACAACACCACAACCTCAAGGCTGGCTCAACACAAGCACACCAACATCATCTCATCATCATCCTCATCATCCAAGCATCAAAACTCACAACCAAACAAGGAAGAAACAAGAAGAAGATTCAAAGGAAGAAGAAGGAGAAGAGAAGTGTGTAGGAGATAAGATGGTGCTAGAGAGAGAAAAGAAACCCTCATCTGAAGGAGGAGGAAACTTATAAAGGAAGGAAGGGTCAAAATCAAGGGCACGATTCAACGAAGACGGCTGCAACACACCCTAAACCGCAGGGGCGAATCAGGTGGCCGCAGGGGCGGATCAAGGATGGCGTAGGGGCGGCTCAGGCCAACTCAGCACCTCCAAGACTAAGGCTCTTACAGTAAATCAAGTCCAAACAAAATAGAATAAATAAGAGTGGTAGGACATCCAAAAGCCTTGAATTGGGACAAGACCGAATGGACTTGTGGGCCTTGCCCATAAAATCAACATCGCGACACTTTAGTAAAATTGGATTTTATATTGTTGTGGTTGGAGCTAGATAACATAGGATTACTAGTTTCGAAGGTAATTCGAAGCTCTACAACTTTGCAGTTGATATGAAAGTCCAGATCGGTAGGAATCTCGGAGTAAATCGACCGTCTTTGTACGTAATGTTCGGGTTGTCTTCATTTCTTCACTCTTCGACAAGTGGTCATGTGTGGGTCATGTGTAGGATGAATAATATTTGGCCAAGGTGATGTTCTTCAATCATCCTACACATCTATTGAGGTATTATTCATCTTCACTATCGGATCTTAGTCATTTCCGTCTTGACCTTGACTTCTTTGACCACAAGGAGATCCTTAGCGTGTATGAGGCAATTCCACTATATGTGTATCATTTATGATCCACAATGCCTAGAATGCATACGATTACATAAACCAATTGACAAATATACGAAATAGGAATATAAGAGACACATAGCAAAAGGATATGTTTATTAAGCTCAAAGGGATAAAGAATAGAATAGAATGAAAATGGGACAAAATGCTAATTTGAGTGATATCATGACTCAGACCGGCCGACTATCAAGGCCAGATCGTTCGATCTCAACATAACACCTAAGAGGTAGAGAAATAGAGGTAGATTTGTTGAGAAAATACAAATAAAATGATTACAAAGGCGAGATCGGTCGATATGTAGGCATAGACATGCGAGAGTGAAGGGAGAAGACAAATTTTTTTATTGTTTGATCCATTCACGAACAATCAAGATACGAAACTTTAACTTGGATTAACAAAGATATCCCAAAATTTTTATCGCCGTAATAATGCATAATGGAACTCAATTTATAATCAATCATTCCATAATCATGTTATGAAGGAAATATACCCACTTGACTCTCGCATTTTGCGGGAAATCAAGATTTTATTGTATTCTGCTCTTTCATTTTGTAAACAAAAATTTTAATCACAAATAGAACAAAAACAATTTTATGCTCGACCCACGCGTTTTGCAGAGAAAACTCCTAGAATATCTTGAAAGATGAAATAATACATAATCATAAACGTAATAGACCTATCAATACAAGTCGGGTTGTCCAAATCCTAGAATATCTAGAATTCGCTTAGAGATACTTACAAAACCTCTCTTTTATTGAATCTACAAAAACGAGACAAGTTGGACCAAATCGCAAACAAAATGGTCGACTTTCCTGGACCGATCGCCCGATCCCTAGTGGATTCGGATCCGATCAGTCTAGTCTTCTCCTATGCTACTGAAACATTCCTTTATTGAAACGTAAAACTATATTTGAAATTTGATAATTAAACTAATGGCTGGAAACTTTATTTATAGGTAGGACATATAACTTAATCCTCATAAGGTTAGATGGTGTCCTACCATATTGTAGCTTTAAGGATAAACGATAAAAACGTTCAAACATACGGGCTAAAAGATATCATAAAACAAAAGAGTCAAGGAAAGAAAAAGACGTCCAAGAAGAAAGTGAAGCAAGACAAGTCGGCCGATCTTTAGAGGTCAATCGGCCGATCTTCATAAAACGATCGATTTGTATATATGACATAGTCTGAGATAGTAGGTCAATAGTAATAAACTAGGGGCAAATTGGCCGATTTGCGGGTCCAGGTCGGTCGATCTCATCATGAAAACAACATTTGACAACATTTTGACAGTTTAGTGAAACTGGATTTCCCGTTGTTGTGATTAGAACTACAAAATTCATGAGTACTACTTTCAAAAGTATTTTAAATCTCTACAACTTTGTAGTTCACATGAAAGTCCAAACATGCCGACTTCTTGGGATAAATTAGACGGGTTTCTAGTATTCCTCGAGTAGTCTTCATTTCTTAACTCTTGAATCTCGATCATTTCAAGTTTTGACCTCGACTTTCTCCCCTTTTTAGTGTTAGATTTTCATAGCATTTATTGTTAGATTTTTATTGCATTTATGATAAGGTAGACATTCTAGTCCTTCTTCGAGTTAAAGTGAAGTTATTCTCAGAAGAACATTTGCTACAGACCAAGGATCATCATTCAATCAAAATGCAATCCAAATCTGGCACTAAATGATCAAAGGATGGATAAGAATGACGGTGAAAAAAGATGTTAAAATGAATGCTATCAATTGTATCATACGAGGCGTCAACTTTCGGAATGTGTTCATCACACACGTTTTCAATAGACACCTTCCATTATGGACGACTTTACCAATGGTTAGTTTAGTAGTCTCCGAACTTGGTTGGAAGTTGTCGTCACCCATATTAGCGAGTAGCGACACAAACTTTAACAACGATCAAACAATTTGTCTCCGAATCCGTCACACGGACACTTTGTGACTTACGGAATATCGTTTTACAACCGGCGCTAAACCGTAACCATAGTTCCATACTATTACAACTTTTATTATATCTATTATACCTGACATCTTTTTATTGATAACTTGTCTAATATATACGATGACTACTCTTTATTCCAAATAAGTCCTTTACCAATAAGAATATTTTAATTAAATAATCTATAACTCTATCGAGTTCATGTATCTTAATCATATTTTTTTTTCACATAATCTTATCTCATAAAAATTTACGATTTAATTTTATTTGATTACTAATATACATAAGATTTATTAGTTATATACCTATACCACATTAATTATTTATAATTTTTAAAATAATTTTAATGTAAGATTAGAGATGTAGAAGTTAAAAGAAAACGAGAAGGTCCAATTATCAGGTGGTTTAGGTTGAAGGCCTTTGGGGAACCGACTCCGAGCGAGCTGTTAATTATTATTTTAATTTTGAAAAATAAAAATTTGAAGAAGCGGGTTCGGGAAAAGTATAAATAATTGAAAGGAAGCAATCTCTCCTCCGATCATTTGAATTGCCTTCTTTTATCAGATCTCTCCTCACCCTTCTTTCTTCCGCTAGGTTCATTTCTCTCTCCGTTTTGATCTCGTTCCTCATTGGATTTGATGCAATGTTCAGCTGTTTTTGTAATTATTTATCTGTTCTACTCTTCTTTCCCTTTTTCTATTTCTGTTTTCTTTGTGTCTCTCTAATTCTTTATTCAAAAACATTTTGATTAACATTATTGTATCCAATGCGGAGATTTGGTATGTGATTCTCTGTTCAGATTTTCAAATCGCTTACAAATCATTCAAATCGAAAATATAGTGATTCAATTTCTTCGATTACCGTTTGCATTTCCGCAAATTGAAATTAGGCTTATTCTGATTTGATCCATGTTTTGATTTCAGCTCATATTTTCAAAAAAGGCATGGGGTTGTCTTTCACGAAGATCTTCAGTCGTTTATTCTCCAAGAAAGAGATGCGTATACTCATGGTAGGTCTCGATGCCGCCGGTAAGACTACCATTCTGTACAAGCTCAAGTTGGGAGAGATCGTCACCACAATTCCAACAATCGGTAAATTCAATTTCACATTGCGTTTCAAAAATTACAAGCATTTTGAATCGTCTCTCTCGATCGATTTTAGGTTTTAATGTGGAGACGGTTGAGTACAAGAACATCAGCTTCACTGTTTGGGATGTTGGAGGTCAAGACAAGGTACTTACAAATGAACACAAGATTAATTAAGTAGTTCAGAGAATGTTAATTGTAATTGATTTGTTGGTTGTTACTTCAGATCCGTCCACTGTGGAGACATTACTTCCAAAACACACAGGGACTTATCTTCGTGGTTGACAGCAATGATCGCGATCGTGTTGTTGAAGCCAAGGACGAACTACAAAGAATGTTGAATGAGGTCCTATTTTCCTTATTATTGAAATTATTTACCATGGACTCGATGATTCTGATCTTGTTGAAGGTGCGTTCAGGATGAATTGAAGGACGCTGTTTTGCTGGTATTCGCTAATAAGCAAGATCTTCCAAATGCAATGAATGCTGCAGAGATTACCGATAAGCTTGGGCTTCACTCTCTTCGTCAAAGACACTGGTACATCCAGAGCACATGTGCTACTTCTGGAGAAGGATTGTATGAGGGTCTGGATTGGCTCTCTAACAACATTGCCGGCAAGGTAATATTTATGTCCTATAACAAACACATTATAATGATTTTCTACCTCTAACAACATTGATGGCCTCTTTTATGCGTTTGCAGTGATAGAAAAACTATACTTTGAGTTTCGACTGTGGATTGTATCTCGTTACAACGAAGATCAATTCTTATATAGTGTTGTCACGTCACTTGAAATTGTTGAATCCGTTACTTCACCGTGTAGGGTTTGCAACTTGAATACGGTTTTATTTACAAATATCGTCATTTGTGTTTTCCTTGTAGTTTCAGAAAATTTAGTACATGAGGAATGTTGTACTGAATTAGGGTTCTACTCGATGCCCTTCTTATTTCCTTGTGCAATGTTGAAATGAACTTTCATGCATACCATTTATTTTTGTATGTCAATGAAAGTTTGTTGAAGGCTTCTGATCTCAAGTTGAATGGTTCAATTCATAGAATATTGGTAAAAATAATTTGAATATATTTAAAAGGGAAAAGACGATAAAGGGAACAGTGTGTAAAAATACATACTATTTAGACGGGACACAAACAAACCCCACCCAAGACACAACTAGGCGCATGACCAACGACTAAGGGTGCGTTCGGCAGGCCTTTTTTAGAGGGTTATTGGGGAGCTTTTTGTATTCAAATTAGTGTAATTCCCGTGCCAAGGCACGGGTAAACAAATCGAATGTATCGTTAAAAATAGTTTTAAAGAATAGGTAAATATTTCTTAAATTTTTATAAACAAATATTGATGTATCATAATAATTTTAATGATAGAGTAATTTTAAAAAATTGAACTAAATAAATTATATGAAGTATTTTAAATATTTATCTTAAAAAATAAAATATAATATTACATATCTTATTTAAAATTAATGTTAGTAGACTATTTATGAAGATGATAAAAGGTGAATAGAAAAATTAAAAGTAAAATTAAAATAAATTCATAAAATTAAAATATCAATGTTAAAATAGAGAATATTTAAAAAGTTCAATTACAAAATTATCTTAGGTAGTTTTAAATAATATTTTTTAAAAACAAATATGCACTAACTATATTATAATAATTTAGAAATTTGTTAAGCTAGTGAATATCTCCTAATTAGTATAATAGTTATATATTTATATGCTAAAGCTAAGATAATAAACTATCTAATCATTTTATAATTAAAAGTGGAAAAATTTTCAAAAAAAAAATATAAGAAGAATATCTTAAGAGTATAGAAAGATTATGGTAATACTAAAAATGGAAACAACATAACTATTATTTGTATTAATGATTTTTTATTTATTTATAAATTAGTATAATTAAAAAATTAAAATGCACAAGAAAATAAAATGTGGCATGAAGTTAATAAAAAAATAAAAATTTTAAAATTAAAGTATAAATGTTAAAATAGAAAATATATAAGAAGTTCAATTACAAAATTATCGTAGGTAGTAATAAATAATATTCTTAAAAAACAAAGAAAATGTAATAATTATATTACAATAGTTCATACATAATATTTCCTAATAAATATAAGAATTATATATTTATTTGTTAAAGTTAGAATAATAAACTATCTAATCATTTTATAATTAAAAGTAGAAAAATTTTCAAAATAAGATGAGAAGAATATCTTAAGAGTATATTGAAGATTGTGGTAAGACTAAAAAGGGAAACAATATATTTATTATATATATTAATGATTAAATAAATTATTTATTTTGGTATAATTTTTATCATAAAATAATGATTCTATTAGTATAATTTCAAGTATGTTTATGTATATGTGTATATATATATAATACATGTTTGGTAAGTAGATAAATATAAGTTCTATTATAGGATAATAATACTATTATTTTATTTACTAATTTAAAATATGACAACTATATATAATTTTTTTTAAAAAAATCAAAATTCTAATAAAATGACATGTGACATATTATATGTGAGGATGAACCAGGTTGATGTAAATGCTTTGGCTTTAATATATGTATATAGATTAGTTTGAAGATTATTTTGACCGATATCCAAATACAAGTAGATTATCAGATTATTGGAAGATTATTGAAAATTTTCAACTCTAAAAATAAGCTCTAAGTACCACCGAGCAGACCCTAAATCCCCAAGAGGCACATGGCGCACAACCCACGTTATGTACCGTCAAAAGCACATGACCCACGCACGTTCGACTTTGTCTGCTTTTCTCCTTTACGACTCAACACCCCAAATCAAAATGTTGATTTGAAACAGCAACAACAACAGAGGGTGAAAATTGCGAAACATAAATCTAACCCAAAATGTTGCAAGCGGAAACATATAATGCAATTACTACCCTGAATGATGATGCACATGACGACTGACCCGAGTAATTAGAATCGTTTCTTTATCTAGCTAAGTGAGCCTCTCAAGATGCCATCAGGTATAACTTAACAAAAATTAATACTTTTTTTTAGAACTTTACGGTTCAAAGTAGACATGGGTCTGGTTTGGGCTAAACCGCCAAACCGGTGGTTTCCAAACCGGCCCAAACCGGGGGTTTAGATTTGTCATTCCTCCTCACTTGTCTTTGAATGTACTTGGGCATCGGGTCTTAAACGAAAGTTGTTGGAGCGAATAGATGCAATAAGGACTTGATGGACCTTCCTCTCTTCTTTGCTCTTTGTTTGTTGACAACAAAGAGCAAAGAAGATGAATGAGATAGAGGGGTGTGATAACTCCACCTTGATTATGAATTGTCTATGTGGATGATGGAAAACTTAACATTATGAGCGGTTTTATAAACTAATAAATATCGATTGTATTTCTAGATTGCATGTTTTGGTTTTGTGTTTGTTAAATGTGTGCAGGCCTTGAAAAGCATTTCAAAGGATGAACGCAGGTCTTATAACTCATTACATGGGACAAACACGGAGATCTTGAAAAATAGTTCAAGGGACAAACACGAAGGCCTTGGAAAGCAGTTCAAGGGATAAATGCGGAAGCCTTGAAAAGCGATACAAGGGAGGATTCGGCCGAAGGCTTTTCGGATTAAAGATTCAAATCTCAACAACCAACTCTACCAAGGATTACAAGAAGATCTTCAAACAAGATTTCTAGAGAAGATCTCGGCCACCTCCAACAAGAAGATCTTCAACGGCTTTGAAGAGAATATTGTGGCCCCAACAACAAGATCTCACAAAGATCTTAACAACCGACGCAAAAGGATAAAAAGATCTTTCCAACGGATCCCACACAAAGATCTCGGATCCAAGGAAGATCTTTAACGGTTCTCAAGAGAGAAGTCGTCAACAAAGATCTTCAACGGCTTGGAAGATCTCAGAGCGTGACCCAAGGACTTCAACGACAAAGATCTTCAACTGCTTTTTCAAGGAGAAGATCTCAAAGATGAAGATTCTCATCGTGCATCAAAGAGAAGAAGTAGATGAAGAAGATAAAAGATCTTACAATGGCTACTTCATCTCAACCAAACACCGTTTTTCATGGAGAAAGAAGAACATCACAATGGCCCTCTTACAAAGGCTGGAAGAGTTCTCCATAGAAGACTATAAATGAAGATGGCGATTGAAGAGAACAACAACAAGCTTACACGGAAACATCTAAGTCTTCAAGCGATCAAACATCTCCATTCGTTCCAAAAGTTTTTATTCCTCTTAGTTTACAAAAGTTTACATCCCTAGAGAGAGAAAAACACAAGAGCTTCATTCGAATATCTAGAGAGTGTTATACTCGAGTGCATGTTACTCTGAGAAGTAACTAGGCTATTATTGCTAGGTTAGAGTTGGAACTAGATCATAGTATTGACTACAGTGAGAGAAGAAGATGATTTCTTCTAGGTTGTATCAAAGACTCTTTGAGCGGATAACAGATAGTTAGATCCTACGGGTAAAGAAACCCTAGGACGGAGACGTAGGTTGTTAGAGCTGAACTTCGTAAACATATCACCATGTCAATCTTTTAATTCCGCACTATATCTTGCTTTATTTTGACTAACGTTGTTTTGCAGGTTTCGAAGTCAAGGCCTTGAAATCCCTTTCAAAGCCCTTGAAAACCAGTTGTGTCACAAATAGCACATATCGACTTCAAGGCCTTGAAATCAGTTTCAAAGCCTTGAGATAAGTTTTTTGCAAAAAGTTCTCATACTCTATTCAACCCCCCTTCTAGAGTATTTATATCCTTTTATATTCACATATACGGTTCTTCAGGGTGGATGGAGGATAGAGTTTGAGGGAGGAGAAAATGAATGGGATGTCGGATTTAGTTGATAGTTGCGGTATCTTAGGTAGGAAGTGGTGTATATGGTCTTTTAAGGAGAGTTGACTAACTTAAGAGTTTGATTTGGTTTGTGTTAGTGATTGATAAGTATCCTCATGAGACTTGTGTAGATATATGTTTTGGGGACAAGAATGATATGGTGTTATGAGTTTGAGACGTGTAGTTGAGTGAATGATCGTGTTGTGTGATGATGAGGCAATAGTTGGCTTTTACGGTGTGTTGGGATTGGATATGTTGATGAATGATGTTGAGAAACCCATGTTGCAAGTTAGGGTGTGTTGCATGTGAGTATACCTAGACTTTCTGTTTTTAGATATCGTTTTATAGACTTAAATAAACACTTATGGTTTTAAATTGTTTTAAAATTGACAACCACCAGTACGGTCATGTGCATGATGATCTCAATGGGGGAGTGATTTCCCTAGGCATGATCGTGCGACATGTTAGGAGCCCCTTTCACATATAAAAATGTGCATGCATGTTTTGGACGGTGCCCTAGTAGGAATTGAGCCGGGAAAAAGATGGATATTTAAATTGGGAGACGAGATTACAAATCTTCGTAACCATTAGTAAGCCGGAGGGGCACATGTGGACTTAGAGAGCATTGTGTTATCTTACGTTGCCGAGAGTGGAGAGATACATTCATTGCATTGCATTATTTGAAAATTATCAATGATAATCATTACCATCGTTTATTTTACTATTAGTACATTTACGTGATAAATATAAGACCCGAGGGCATAGGGACGTTGTCCTTATGCCAACCATACTCGCGTGAAAACTTTTCAGGAGGTCACCCATCTTGAAATTTCTCCCGCACGAGCACGCCAACGAACATTTACAAACAATTTGAAAACATGCTTTAAATATTTACATAATCATGTTAACTAGTAGGTAGATGTAATCAAAGGGTCAATTGACCGGTAATGTGATAAAAAGGTAAATCTTGTTTGGATGAGTTGGCTAAGTAGGCAGTTTATGTATTAAGGTGTATAAAATAGGCTCTTTTGTTTATATGTTGACAAACTAGGCCCTGTATATTTTCATAAAAAGATTTATTAAAAACATAAATAAAGATACTCAATAAATCGTAATCTTTCTCTCTCCTATTTATCTTTATTTATTTACCTAATTAAAAATGATAATAATTATCAAAATCCGTTAAAATAGGAAACAAATATTAACAATATCCTTCATCCGAACTCTAACTTGAATGTTCATTCTTGCTGGTCCTTCATTCTGTACACATCGTTGTCTACCTGTTACATTAATGTGTGATTAGAACATAATATTTATCAGTAAATACATATGTATTATATGTACACATTGTTATCAGTTTTGACGAACATAATCAAAGCAGCAATTACATAATATTTATTAGCAATGACGTATGTATGCTACATAATGTATGATATGTACACTATTAGCAATTATGTGTGATGCATAACTAGTACATAATATTTATTAGCAACTACATGTGATACATAAATGTTTGATTTGGCAAAATCGGGTACATAATCCTGTAATATGTCGCAAGAAACTTAAATCCGATTTAGAAAATGTACCTGTTTGGTAGTCAGAGAAGACGATAACTTGAGAAGAGTTTTCGAGCGGCCTTCAATGGAGATGGATATAACCGACCTTCAATAACCTTCAAATGGAGCGGGATAAAAACGATAACTTGCATCGGCTTCAATGGAGAATAAAATAGAGACAAAATGGAAGGGAGAACGATAATACATAGAAGGGAGATATATGAGACCTTCAATCGCCCTTCAATGGAGATGAAAATGAGAGTAAAACATTGTTTGTGTTTGTGATTGACGGATCACTCATATATAGATCGCAAGAATCTCTCCCATTTGATTTCCTTTTTTTCAAATCCGTTTCAATATTTAAGGTAATTTATTATTGTAGATTTATTAAATTGTCCAACTACCTCCCTAATTTATCTCCTTAATATTTTTATTTATCTTTATATTTTTGTTGGATATTACTAGGGGCCTAGTTAGTCTACACTAAACAAAAAGGGCCCTATTTCACCAATCTTTTCATCTTGTTTCCTTTCTCAAATTCAGCACCAAGAATCCTTACCAAAAATAGTATAAAAACATGCTTGAGCATCCTTTGTTTAGAAATTGTATTCAAACCAAGAGTGAAATAAATACTTTCAAAACATTTTCAATCTTTATTGAACACGAAGGTATCTCCTAACTCCAAACACGGGAGAACACGACAATCACATATCAGGTGAATCCTAGTTCATCCACAATGATCGGGCACAACCTCGGCCCGCACAAACCATGAACCACTAGTAAACATGGTCCGCCTAAATTAAGAAGCAAAAATTTAAATCTAAAAAAAATCAATGTTGGCAAATTTGTCTACTAAGGTTAAAGACCAAATCACCACTTTCATAACAATGTTGGCAAATTTGCCCGCTTAGATCAAAGACCAAATCACCACTGAAATACTCAACACCAACAATTTAGTTCTTTTTAAAATATCACAAATGCAAGGTAAACATATCACCAGATTCACCACCAATATTGGTAAAATGCCTATTACACCCCATAAAATTATCATCACACATCATTTGAATGAAGATTTATGATTAACTTATAAGGATGGAATGTTATCCATGTCAACAAGATTTTTTTTTCTTCTAGTGGTTGAGTGAGGACAAAGAACTCTTGAATTAAGCGTACTCGTGCGGGAACAATTTTAAGATAGGTGACCTATTGGAAAGTTTTAGCTCGAGCATGGTTGGCATGAATACAACTTACCACGGCTCGGTGGACCGTCCTTGTTCCTGGCATGGATGTCAGGAGTTTAAGTGGGGATATTTCATGTCAGGAGTTTAATTGGGATGTTGTAACACCCCGTAAAATTATCATCTCGCATCATTTGAATGGGGAATTATGATTATTTTAGAATTATAAATTTATCACATAACTTTATGGGCCTCTTTTGTATCCAGCTTTTTAATGTTTCAATTAAGTAAATATACCCCAACCTTTTGTATTTATTCTCAAATCCTACACATTCTTCTTTCAAGGGGTACATTTACTAAACACAAAACTAGAAAAAACCTAATAAACCAAATTGTTTCAAATTTTTTATAGATCATTCTTCTCAAGAAGTATTAGTATGAAATATTAAAAACATCAAAATGATATATAAATTCTGGCCAATTCAAAAAGATTTATTTATATCAAAAGAAATATTTTCATATTAAATATAAAAAGTAAAACTATTTGAAAAACAAAGTAATAGCATTTGAACCTTACTTTTAGGTTTCAAGTTCATCATACTAGTATCACTACATCTAATATATATTTTATTTGAGCCCGACCAGACTCTTGACCGGACTTTCTGGCCTGGAGAGGCTGAATCCTTGTCCATATATCCGTCCGCTCATCCAGATGGCAGACCCAACCTTGCCCAGTCTACTACTTGCCCAAACCTCTCGCTTTATTTACAACCATAAACTGTAATTAAAAGAGCAAATTACCGGAAACCACCCGCTAAATAGGTCATATTGCAAATAACCACCCGCTCTATCACTATTTACTGAAAACCACCCTCTAAAGATACTCCGTTACCAAAAAACCACAATGTGTCAGTATTCCGTCAAATATCCGTCTTGTAGGCCCCACCTTACAATAAAATAACATTTTAAAATTTGAATGTATTATTTTGTTTCTTTTTGGTTTATATTATTTGCTTTCCACCTCCATTAATGAGGTTTCTGAGGAGTAACATTAGTAGCAAAAGTCGATGTTCACTCGCCATCGCACTCTTCACACGCCGAAAGAGATCCGCCATTGATGCCGAGAAAGAACCTTCGTCTCCCAAAGGAACTTGCACTGGCCAAGTCAAAATCCGCCGTTCATCATCCAAATCAAAACATCTGTCAGATAGAGATCCACCATCTCCACTTCTCCGTCGACCCTCGTCGAAATCCGGCGCTAGCACAGGAAGCTTGTTTTGTTTCTGGGTAGGAAAACCGCCGGTAATTAGCTATTGTCGGCGACGAAGAAAACTATCAAGTTGTTTTACAGCTGTTTGACGCAAATGGGTTTCGTTCTTTTGCTGTAAAAGTAACCGGGCCACAACCGATTCGATGAAAAATGGGTCGAATCCGGTAGGATCGGGGTTCATTTACAGTGATAACGATATTTTTGAGATAAGAAGACACCAATTTGTATTCAAGGATTCGAAAGAAGAAAAAGATGAAGAAAGTTCTGGTCGACATCAACAAACCCACCAAAAAATGTTTTTCTACTAACCCGTTGTAGATCCGCCCCACATGGATCTTCAATTATAGCTTAGCCAAAATTGGGGGTTGCCATTGATAACAGAGGAAGACAAAACCAGGGAGCAAGAGAACAGAGAAAAATCAATTAACTTTAATTCCTTGGAAATTGAGTAGATAAAATCTGCAGAATGGAGAATATATCAAGAAGATGAGAATAGTTTGGAGATTTGCAAAGAAGAGGCAATAGAAACTCAATTTGACGATGTTTAAACAAAACAGAGACAACACAAAAAGTTGATGAGAATGAAAGAAAGGAAGAACACGAAGAAGAAGAAAAGTTTGCAGTTTTAACAAGGTGTAAATCAGAGCTAGCAAGAAGATCAGGTAATCCATTAACGAGTAGCTTTTGGAGGGAGAAGAGGTTCGAATCTATTGTCTCATGTAGAAATTCAAAGAACACGAAGACGAAGGTTCTTCTCTCCTCCAAGTTCGATTTAGGGTTTAAGCTAAATAAAAATTAAATAATACAAACAAAAAGTAAACAACACATTCAAAATACAATTATACAAAAAATAAGAAAAATTATTATTTTATTATAGAGTGGGACCCACAAGACGGATATTTGACGGGATCCTGACACATGGTGGTTTTTTGGTAACGGAATATCTTTAGAGGGTGGTTTTCGGTAAATAGTGATAGAGCGGGTGGTTATTTGCAATATGACCTATTTAGCGGGTGGTTTTCGGTAATTTCCTCTAATTAAAAAAAAGGAGAGGGGAACCACGTGTGTCACGTGTTAATATAGATCCACAAAGTGAGAGGTCAGTTTAAGCAGAGATCAGTCAGATTACAGAGTCGTTCAACTAACAAAAAGGTTATAAATTATTTTTGATCCCATCCCAAAGTGAACCCTATATCGCACGAAAAGTCGAAAGCCTGTAATTGTAATTCAACCCTTCGTAACTTCCTTTATAAAAATGTAAATGTCAGTATCACACTAACCTCATAAACATCTTATATCGTTGAATTTTCTTTTTAATCACATTCAATCCAGTAAAATGTAAAAAAAACACCAGGCATTATACATATATTCTTACTCCTTACATATAATTCCAAGTAGCCATTACAACACACATTTATACACACCATTCCCCATTGGCCCAATATCACAAACTCTCGCCTCTTCTTTCTACTTTACATTCGCAAAAACAAAAACCATTACCAAATACAAGCCGATACTTAAGCTGCGGAAGGAGCAGCCACATATTTAACAGGCCTAGCCTCCGAAAGCGCCGCCTTGAGCACCTCCGTGGGCTGCTGCACTAAATGGACCGGTTTCTTCAGGTCCAATGACTCGTCGTTGTAGATATCCCACCATTTTTTCACAAGCAATTTGATGTCTTCTCTGTCCATGTTCTCTTCCTTGCCCGTGTACCTCCATGGCTTAGACCCCGCCGCACAGTAGTGAACTACCTTCACTCGGTTAAGGTCAACTTTCTCCGGATGCCTCCACAGGAAGGCTAAGACTAAGTTGTAGTCTATGGGGAGTGGCTTGAACTTGTCCTTGAAGTACATGTTCAAGAAGTCCTGCAATCACAACCATAAAACACAACTTTTTTAAGTTAAAATTGAGTTCAATTCAACACAGGCCCTTGAATTTTAAGATCCAACAGTACGTATGCCACAATTCAATTACTAATCAAGGATTTCTTGAAAAGAATCTTAAGACGCGTATATATACCTGCTCGGCAAAGGAGGTAGGAGTGGTGACTTTGAGAGTGTCAATGAGATCCTTGTAAGTCTCAAGGCTCGGCTCGAAAACAAAGAATCCGGCATTGAAGTACAGAGAAGGCTTCGGGCCAGCCTCCAACGGCCACGCTACCTTCTCCGGGCACTGTTGGCAGTATCCGATCTTGTACTGAATCGTCTTGCTCCATGATGGCTCACAAAAACAGTCCATCACCGCGTAAAAGTAGCCGTCCGGCTGGTCAAACAGGTGATCAATGTTCTGGTACACCTGTATGTCCCCGTCCAAGTATATCATCTTACTGTACTCCACAAACTGCAAAACCAAAAACGATGTCGTTTAAGCAACGGCCATATCCTCCAAATTGTTTCTAAACCAACAGGATTAACAGACAACTAGTCTACAATTGGATCAAAGGTGATCTATATCATTTTCTATTTGAAATAAGTCCATTAGTATCACTAATAGTACTGACAAATCAAATATCTCAGGGAAGCAACAATTGCAAGAGGAAACGCGTGTAGAAGACAAGCAGAGTGAAAACGACGTCGTAGCGAAACATACCTCCCAGATGCGAAGCTTGGAGTAGTTGATGACATAGTATGCGTGAGCGAACTCGCAATTGTTTTTCGGCGGGTATATCGGCTCGATTTCCCTTACGATACAACCCTGCGCCTCCAGGAGTCGGCGATGCTCTAGCGGAACGTCCGGTAAAACCGCTACAACAAGAGGATAAGCAGCCTTCACTTTCCTCAGTCCTTTTGCTAATCCGACAACTCCCTTGACATAGTCTCCGTTCCCGGCGAGAAACGTCACGTAAGCTCGGTCCACCGGAATCAACGATTCCGCTGGCAAAATCGAGTGATCGGTTCCGATTGTGATGAGTTCTGGTGCCATTTGGTTGGAACTTAAAGATTGGTTGGAAGATTTGATGATTCTTGAGGATTTGAATATGGTGCTAGCAGTGCTTTGGGTGCTGAGAGAAATGGTAAGGGATGGGGGTTTATATAGAGGAGGGTGGAAGGAGGAGAGTTCGCGAGGGAAAGCCCGGTGACATGTTCTTGCATTGTGAGGGAGCCACGTGGAAGAAGGAGAAATCGACGGTGGAGATAGGAGTTTAGTGAAGATTCTGGAAGTGGCCCGCTACTCCTATTGGTTGGGTGGAAGAGACTGGAAGCTTGGACGAATTGGTGAAGCATTCTGTATCGTTGACACAAGTTTTATGTTAGACAAAGTCGACAGCATTTTTTATTTTATTTTTTTTATAAAGGAAAGCAGTTCTATGCACTAGACAACACACCGTCTAATGGATCGAAAGGTCGAACAAGTCGGCAGACGGACAAACCGTCATGAGATAACCCAAACAAGCAAAAAGAAAAAACAAAACACAAGAACGCTTTGTTCACAACGAATGTAGAAGTAGTGCAGAGTATAACTCTCAGGGACCACCGGTGAAAACCTCAGATTTGGACTCTAATTTTAAGTCTTCAGATTTCGATCACCCGTCCTCAACTTCTTCTCACGAACATAATCACACCTCCTTCCAAAAATAGCTCACCGCAACAAAGCGTCCATCGTACCAAACAAATTGAAACAAACGATCTCTTTTAAAGAAAAGAATGATAATAGTATTAATAATTGGTTTAAGTTCATTTAACGGGTTACGCCTTAGATTATAGTATATTACGGGCTCCTTGTTCTGATTACAGAACCGATGGATTATATCGGAAATCTTATACATAGGGGTTTCCTCTTATTGAATTTGGGTTACATACAAACCATTAATGTCTAGAGGGGTTTCCTCTTATTGGTTTGTCTGCTTAGTTCTTCCGGTTTTAATTTTGTTCAACGAATAACCTGGGAGCAATTTGTATTCATTTCAATAAGACACGAAGATTCAAGCTCCATTTTTTTTTTTACCTCACGAACAGAAAGAGAAGAGGGTCAAGCTTAAGTTTTTATGCAAAACAGGAAGCCAACTTGGATTTTTTACACACGATATATGCAAAGTTTTATCAAAGCAACCACAGTTGGAGTGGATTTGTAACAATTATCACCAATTTTGCTAAAATCGGATCAAGAGAAGAGCGACCATAAATCTTATGTTTTGTGTTTTCATGGGATGGCTTTGAGGCCTTATTATTCACTTTTTAGCAGAGGGTGAGACCGGAACATTGGTCTCGGAATTTGATTTGTTGTTTGTTAATATAAATTTTCAAAGAAGCCGAAATCCCTTCCGCCTAAAGAGAACCTCCACCGTCCGGTAGATCGAAAATCGCCTGACATCATCAAGTCACCAATATTGGTGAGAACCAAGTGAGCAATGGTGGAGACGGTGGGTTGGAATCGAAGACGTCAATTCACCCGGTATTCTCAAACGAAGTAGAATGTGAGATCTAGTAAATTAAACTCCATTTGACTTTTGAAAGCACAAGGGTTATAATAGAGAGTTAAAACTAACAAGAGGTAAGAGAAATTGAAAATCTTATTCTTAGTAGGATCCATCGATTGTAGGACCTAAAAAGAAAACAAACAGATTGAGATGCAAAATTTTAGCACCTCGTGATGGACAGGGGTTATCGTGGACGCTGATCGGTTGACACTAGTGTCAAATGACACTAGTGATGTGGCACTCCTAATAGGATGAATTGGCAGATGGGAAAGATGATGTGGATAAAAAAAATTTAAAAATAAAAGGATAATAAATATGGGTAATTAATTAGACTTCATTAATTATTTTGTTATGGAAAAATCCAACTTCATTAATTATTTTTTCCTTGGTTATTGGAAGGGTTGCAATCACGTTCGATTCCCCCGAGTCTTTCTCCATGGTTGGATCTTAGATGGATCTGCTATGTTATCCTTCTATCATCATCGATTTGATTCGATTAAAAGTTCCATATCATTTGAAGGTTTTTGCTGAGAAGGTGAAGTCGAACGAGAAGGAAGGTTATTGAGTTCGTTGGAAGTGAAGTTAATCGACAGAGATGTCTAGCATACAACGAAGGGCAAGTGAAGTTAATCGACAGAGATGAAGTTAATCGACAGAGATGCTCCACTAGATTTCTTATGGAGGTTATTCAGTTCGTTGGAAGGGGAAGTGAAACTATACATAAAATCATATGGAGGCTTGGTGAAGTTAATCGACGAGGAAGGAAGGATATTCAGTTCGTTGGAAGAAAGGAGGAGCTGAAGAGTTAGACGAGGGACGCTGAGCATTAAATTGTTAAACAAAATTAATGTTGCATTTAATAGTTTTACATTTTCAAAATAAAAAAAGGCGATCATGTGCCTTGTTTGTGTCTTGTACGTACGTGCATGGTAAGTGAACAATCATTTTCCATTGTTTGTGTCTACGACATTGCTTGCTAGAAGGGACCGAAGGCTACGTTGTGAAGGAGTTAACCCAAAAAGTTAAGTTTACATTTTCAAGATGAGCGACTCGATGAGCATCGATCTTAATGTTGATGCAGTCGACGTACAAGAACAAGGTAATTAACACTAGTGTCAATTGTCTTTTGTCAAGAGTAACCCTTTTGTTTGTGTAGAATCGAATAATTTAATGTACCCATTGTTAGGCTAGGATTAGGTAGCACAAAAAGCTTTACATTTATAAACTCAAACTAAAATCGGAATTAAAATTCCAAAAATGAAAAGCCTAAAAATATGAAAGGTTGGAAATTTAAGTTCGGAACTAAGTTTCCGAATTAAATTCCGAAACCAAAAGTCTATTCTTAAATTCAGAAAATTAAGTTCCGGAAATAAAGTCCCGGAAATTAATATTCTGAAAATAAAAAGATTTATTATTACAAAACTTTAAAATACGGAAAATGCGCCGGAACGGTGCCGGCTTGGCAAGCTTCATGCCATGGTGGCGTAGAGGCACGGGACGCTACTAACGGGCCCATGACAAGCAATTGTGCGAGCAATGATGGAGCCGGTACCTTAGGTGATGGCCTTAGCACGGGAACGGGTGAGCGGTCCTTCGGAGCGCCCCCCGGAAGGCCTCATCTTCCTCATCTTGGGACATAGGGGTCAAGGGCGCATCACGCCGGGATCCATAGCTCGAACCTTTGATCCAACCACGTCAAGACTCAACCTAAAGAGCCTGAGAACAACAACACATCAACAACGGGGATGCCATCAAGAATCAAGGTTCAAACTTGATTCTTGAACAAGAAGAAAAGGAAGAACGAAAGACGAAAAACCACACAAAAGGATGGACATGCAGCCACTACATGAACGTGATGAAGAACAAGGGAGGAAGAACTTATACGTTCAGCAAGATCACATGAAGCAAGGCTACAACACTCTAGGGTTGAAGAAAGCGTATGTAAGAAACGGGAAAAAGAAGAAAAGACTGGAATATATAGAAAAGGGCTGGAAAGTTAGAAGGAAAGGCGTTCCAGGGTTTGGAAGAAGATAAGGAAGTCGGCCCATAAGATAGAAGATCGGATATTCTATCTATGGAAAGAAGATAAAACGAACGAAAACAAATCGGGCGCGATCTGTGGCAAATCCGCAGGGGCGGCCCCTTGTCACCGCGGGGGCGATGAAGGTAATATTAACTTATTAGGGAAACAATATCTTGATTTCAGATAGACTTAATGTAAACTTCTCAAGTACAGTTCACACATTATTTCCACTATATATGGAACACACATTTTCATAAGCTAATAAAATTTTCTTATGTTCCATATTAATGTCTAAATTTATACATCTTCCAATTCCAATTCTATTGTTGATTATTCATGTTCCGTCATCTTTTTTAGGTTCATATGATTTGAAGATATTTTCAGGTTATAATTTTATTGATTCGTCATATTTTTGTCAGGTAAATGTGCACTATCTAATAAACAAAAGTTCGTATATTCATAAATTTTTTGAAACTTTCAGTGTTTTGTCATATTTTCCATGTTCCATCAAATAAGCTTCGTATTTCCATGTTTTGTCGTATTTTTTTTAAAAATTTTGATCGGTCTAAACACCATCTCATAAGAAACAAACTTTTTTTAAAAAAAATTTGATTAGATTCGCTTTTTTTAAATGCCGAATTTTTTTAAAAATTTGATCATATTTCATCGGCCTAAACACCAGCTAATAAGAAACTACAATTTTTATAATTTTTAATCAAATTTGTTTTTTAAATATATGTATTTTGTTTCTGTTTTTATTATTACAATACTTTTCACAAAAATTAAATTCTCTACTTTTTTTTTTTTTCTTCACAAAAAT
>BSUD01000001.1:18439515-18451000 GCA_033239045.1 Fagopyrum esculentum | reverse complement strand
TTGGTCCCATTCATTTTTTAAATATCTGTTTTTTTTTTTGTTTTTTTACAAATATTTTGCACAAATACCAAATGATCTAAAGGGAAGATTTTGTAAGTTAAAAATTAATATTTAGATAATTTTTGTTAGTGATAATTTAAAAAATATGTAATTTAATTCTTTTTTTCATAAATATATCATTTTGTATAAACTAGTTGGTTAAATATTAGTGGGATGTTAATTAACAAATATATTATATGAGTAAAATTGATAGGGTGACTACACGAAACTCCGTTAAATATTAGTTTAAAAGCTGGTTTAGTATGTAAGATAGATATAGAAGGGTAAGGGTATAAAGGAGTTTAATTTCTTAGGTAAAATGTATGTACTAACTTTCCCTTTTCATATATTTCAGATAATAATGAAAAAAGAAATTTGTAAATTATTTATAATTCATTTTGATAACTGATTATGGATTAAGTTAGTAAGATTCATTTTGAAAAGCAATTAATTATTCGTTTGGTGTACCAAGTTTTGTAATGTCTCGGATTCATCTAACTAGTTTTATCTATTATGCTTAATAAAACTTTTTTAATCAACTATTTTTATCATCCCATTCTTTATTTATTTGTTTACATAATCTTTGGAATCCATTTTCTAAATTCCTAATTATGAGCTTGATGTATTTTCAAAATAAGATAACGTTATAGGACCAAAAATCCGGACAAGAATTCCTTCAAGATTTTAAAATACAAAACAAAAACATAAAAACTTGTTAAGATAGAGGTAAAGAAACCAATCGTTTGGGTCAAACTCGGGGCCTTAACAACAGGGTTTATAAATATAGTTTATCAAGCCAAATTACATAAGGCAAAAGTTAGGAACAAGTCCTAGAGGAAAACACAAGTCCACCATGCTCAACCAAAACATAAACCCCTAGCTATCTAGGTCGCTCGACCTCCATGCTTTTGAATTGATCTTGAACCTTGTTACGAAAACATAGTCAACCCCACCGTGGTAAGGTTAGTCTTCCACTAGATTAAGCCGGTACATAAGCAATTTAATATATGAACTAGACAAATATAAAACTAATATAATATCATATGATTACTTATAGGAATACTCAAAAGAGTTCAAATAATCACCATGCTCCAAATATGCTCATAATCATGTCAAACCGATATGTAGATTTAACCAAAGGGTAAATTGTAACAATCCAAGTTCTGTGAACTCGAAGCATTACGGGCTAGGACCTCACAATGGTTCCCAAGGTTTAACAAAAGGGAAAAGCAAAAGACTCGCAGCCGAGTTCAACAACAAACTGAAAGGACAACAACAGAATTATAAACCCAATCCCGACCTATAATGTATGGGAACTCCGGCTGACCACACCGTCCGGATCACTCAGCAACATCTCTAAGGTGCAGGGCATCTACAACATCGGTATAAACCGTTAGCTAACATTCTAGATATCAAAAAGACGGTAAAGACACAAACACACATAAGAACTTAAACATATAGCATGATCGCACATAACCGGTTATTATCATTCATTAAGTTATGCATTACTAATTCAACTTCTTTTATCACACGAGAAACTCCCAAAACTCGCCTCCGTTTCCGTTTCTTTTACCGACAAGAATAGATCAGATGCATACTATCCGTTACATGTGGGTCTGGTCGCAAGAGTACCTCCAAGTCACTTGTAGAACTGGACAAGTAGTCACCGCCCGGTTATAATACACTTGGGCCAATTAAGGTATAAGGTCATCCTAATCCGATTTTCCCTTATAACGATAAACAACAAACACAACCAATACGATCAAACCAATATGCGGAATGCAACTAAGTAAGTCCAAGAGACTTGCTTCACTCAAAGGTAACTGAAAAATCCGCTAACTGTTCAGCTTCCTGAAGGAAAGGGTAAATGCCTACTCAGACAAGGCATTGCGAATCAGAAGCTATAAGAATGTTAGAAGTCTACATACTTCTAGTCTCAATGATCTCTAACAGATCTACTACATCATGCTAGAAGCTTCCTACTTCTAATCTCGATGATCGCTAACTAATCTCAACATGCTAGGAGAAGGATTCCTAGTTTCAAGGTTCACAAGAAACGTCCTCAACAACACAACTCAAGATGTAAAACCATAAGGGAAACAACATCCACTAACTGGCATTCACACTAATCATCTAGGTCCAGCCTAACATGATCTAGCATAAGGAAAGGACAAAGGAAGCAACTCATCAAAGACGGGAGCAACTGTAGGTAAACTGCGGGGGCGGCAGACATGTGGCGCGAGGACGGAAGAACTTGCAGTCGTGGGGGTGGGCTCTTCCAAGCGTGGGGGCATTTTGTGACAGAGGCAACGTCAACTCTTTTGACAACGGTAACACAACAAGGGACCAAAGCTCGAGTCCTTCAATCCACACACAACAACTATTTAACAAGGAAGCCTGGAACACATACTCGTCCACAACGAAGGATAAACAAGAATCAAGACTCGATCTTGATTCATGTGAAGAAGAAGAAGAAGAGACAAAGAGAAAGAAGAAAAGAATAAGGAAGAAGCATGCAGCAGGTTTAAGAATTCTAAAAGGATCAAGAGGATGAAGAACTTACACGTTATGTAGAGAATCACAAGGAAAGGCCGCAGTTTTGCTCAAGGTTGAAGATGAACGTAAGCAAGAAGAGAGAAACGGAAGAGAAGACGAAAATATATAGAGAGCGGTTGGGAAAGAGCAAAGGAATGTCAGATTTAGGGTTAGAAGATAGAAGGAAATCCGGCCCAAAAGATAGAAATCGGATATTTAAAAAAGGAAAGAAATAAAGACAAAAGAAAACAGATCGGACACGATCTAGAGTCAGCCACATGGGCGGACTGACCCGGCCGCGACCGCGGTTGGCCGTAGGGGTGGCTCCTTTCACCGCGGGGTGGTGAAGCCAAAAACCGTATCTTACATAAATTGACCACAAGGTGATAACTAGGGATGACAATTTCATCCGAACCCGACGGACACCCAATAACCCGATCCATAATAAAAGGGTGAAAACCCGACATGAAGCGGGTGAAAGCGGATGGAGGATGAAGCGGGTGATGGACCGGGTCGGATTCGGATGGACCTTTCATCCACCCATCATCCGATCCATCATTCATCCACCCATCCGACCCGTTTTACCCGCTTACACCCGTTATTAATATATTGATTGTTTACTTGTTTAGTGATCTTTAGTTCCCTTTTGATTTATAAATTGGTGATTTACTGATTTTTTAGCAAAATTTGTACATTTATTCACTTCCTATTATGATCTTATTGTATGTTATGTATTGCTAAATTTCTTTATTTTTTAAGAATTTAAACTTATAACACTTCTTGTAATATTTGCACTTGGATGATTTGTGTTGACTTTATATTTATCATGTTTTTTATGGATAAGACTTTTTTAGATTGTATTTATTTTTATTATTAATAATTTTTCGCATTCGAATCCGAGTTTAATATCGTTTTAAAGAAAATGCATAGAACACCCGGATATCACCCGATCCACCCGCTTCATCCGTTGGATGCGGGTGGTGGTTTGGCGGATAGCTGGTCGGGTGGGGTGGATGATATTTTCTCACGGGTCGGGTGGCGAACAGAGTCATCCACCCACTACCAGATTCATTGCCATCCCTAGTGATAACAAGGTAAATCTTATTTCCTTTCTCAAATCCGTCAACAATAATCCTTCCAAAATAGTATGAAAACATGCTCGAGCATCTTTATTTTAGAAATTGTATTTAAACCAAGAGTGAAATAAATACTTTCAAAATATGTTCATCTATATTGAACACGAAGGTACCTCCTAAACCACAACCATGAGAAGAACACGACAATCACGGATCATGTGAATCCTCACCAGCCACAATGGTCGGGCACAACCTCGGTCCGCACAAACCATAAATCAATGGTAAACATGGCCCGTCTAAATCGATGAGCGACAAATCTCAAAAACAAATCAATTTGCTTAGGTAGACCAAATCACCACTTTCATAACAATATTGACAAATTATCCTCATAGGTCAAAGACCAAGTCACCGCTCAAATACTCAACACCAACTATGATCGGGCTAGACTATTCTGATGGACTTGAAAATTTGATAGGTTGTAGTCTAAATACTATAGTTCACCATGTTACAATTTGAGGGAGATCCAACGTTTGGATCACGAGATATGATTTTTTGAAGTTGGACCAAAACTAAGTTGAGTGGTAGTTATCCAAAAATTATTCTGTGTTATGCTCTTGTGGAGGCAACTTTGTGAATTTGTATGGAATTGGTAGATGAGCTTTTATGAGTTTTGTTTATTCTATATAAGAGTATAGTAGTGTAGTTCCCGTGCCAAGGCACGGGTATAGTTTTAAATTCCAAAAAATATATAATTATTTTAAATTTATTAAAAAATGGATGTAAAATAATGGTTTTAATTAATTAACCTAAATAAAAATAAAATTTTATATTAAATTAATTATAATTTATATAAACAATAAAAGTAGACTAATTTAGACAAAATTACATAGCTTAGTTAAAGTAAATGTTAGTAGACTATTTATAAAGATGATAAATTTGAAATAACAAAAGTAAAAGAAAATTAAAAATAAATTTCAAAAAATAAAATATAAATTTTAAAATGGAGAACATTTAAAAAGTTCAATTATAAAATTATCTTAGATAGTTTTAAATAGTATCCATAAAAAACAAGTAATAATAATTATATTATAATAATTTATACATTTGTTAAGTTAGTGATTATTTCCTAATTAATATAATAACTATATATTTATATGTTAAAGTTAGAATAATAAATTATCTAATAAATTTATAAGTAAAAGGGGAAAAGATTTAAAAATAATATTGATAAGAATATCTTAAGAATATATTGAAAATTGTCGTAAGACGAAAAATGAAAACAATATATTTAGAGCCCGTTTGATTTTAACTCCGGAATCGGAAACGGAATGGAAACGAATCTAGTTCTTATGTATACTCTTGTGCATGAAAATTTTTGGAATCATTCATTGTGGTTTGAAGTAATTGGAGTTGAATTTGATTACTTTTGATACCTTATAGGATAATAAAATGTGGGGAGGCAAGTGCATTTTGCATGAAAGCACAAGGAATGATTCCATAAAATTTTATGAATAAAGATATACATATGGACAAAATTCGTTTCCATTCCGGTTTCGGAGTTTGAACCAAACGGGCCCTTAGTGTCTATAGTAATGATATTTTAATTGATTTGTTATTTAGTATAATTATAAAATTAAAATGTACGAGAGAATGACATGTGGCGTGAAGTTTATAAGAATATGTCACGTGCTTCGAAATGCTTCTGCTTTAATATATGTATATAGATATCTCATAGTGTTGCTAGATATTTTCTTAGAATTTTTAGAAGTTATTTGAAGGTTATAATTTTAGACCAAAGTAACACCTTAGCTAGTTTTGGATGTAAGTTGAGATTCATTAAGGAGTTAGAAAGTTTGAAAAAAAAACTTTGAAACTCATTAGATTTTTTTTTTTAAGGTTTTGTATCACGTCCTTGAAATATTAGTTAGAGGTTTATGAACATTCTTAGAGTCATTAGGGGTTTAAGAATAATTAGGAGTAAAATCGTCTTTTCATAAAACGGACCAAATTAATATATATTCCCAAATTGTTGACGTTACCCTTCTAGATGATAAATATGTTATATTGATACAAGTTCCTCTTATAATCAGACAGTTGAGATCACCACCGTCATCACCAACATCATCCATCCTCTTCCATCTTCGTATGATGACATTGTTGAACGGGATCACCGTAATCACCAACAACATCAATCCTCTCCCATCTTTCGTTCTTACAATCGACAATTTTTTTTTAAATTCTTACCAGGGCGTGAGGAACAAATTTGTCGGGATCGTTATATTTTGTATCGTCGAACGAGATCATGTCTTTATCTTCGTATGACGACGACGTTGAACTCATTTTTTCGGAAAAAATTGATCGAGAGACCACTTACCATGTCTATTGTGGCATATATATTTACCTAGAAATTTTAAGATTTGAATCCAACGTTCAAAAACCAACAATCAAATTTCAACGTTCGAAATTACAACGTTTGTACAATGACACTGTATTTCAAAGTTCAACTTGACGCACAATCGCAGACTCGTAGTACGCTTCGATAACACACATGTAAATCTCGTGTCATGTATTTAACGATCACTTCCTTTCTAGTTTCTACTAGATGTAAACGCAGAAAAAATAAAAGAAAAAAAAAATCCATTGCGGTCGGTAAACAAAAGAAAGGCTAGTCTTACGTGTACCTACTAGGCTACGACTCTCTAGTACTTTGCAGTCAGGAGAAAACGACGTCGGATCTTGGGACCCGCAAATCGGGTAACAGGTGCTGACGCCACTGATCCGGAAACGGCCCATCTTTTCCTATTGGCGACATGTGTCAGATTTGCGGGTCCCGCGGGTCTTGTTTTCCGTCAAAGAAGTTAACCGCTAAACAAACGCCGTTATTGATGACGTATTTAAGTTCTTTTAAAATTTAAAATACATAATTTGACGACTTTATACTCGCAGCTTTTACCCTTGTTCTTTTTTTAAACAAAAAATCACGTTACATTCATGCTTTTTATCCAATTTTTTTTAAAAAAACAAAATTTAGCTGGACTTTCCATTTAGATGACTCTATATTGGTTCTTCTATACGACAAATATGTAACATTATCTTTTTTACGAATTTGTCTTTCAATCTTATCAAATCAACTTAATAAGTTAATTAATACAAATGTTTAAATATTTGTGTTGGAAACAGACATTTTTGTCAAAAGATGGCGGTGACAAATATATATTTTATGTATCGTGCGCTACTTTACAAAATCCATTCAAATACTTTCGTAGGTTAAGTGACATTAGGTGAAAACAACATGAATAACATTTTTTTTTTGTCTAATTCAATTATTTTATATTTCGAATATTAATTGATGGGCCTAAAGTCCATTGGGCTTTCCCGTCAACCCATTCTAGTATGATCCATGAGTTAGATTTTAAACCACTACGGACATGCCCGTCCGGAAAAATGGGCGAGTGTGAACACGATGAAAAGTCCGGTCCGGACTGACAAACGGACCGGATCCGGACATAGTACAAAGCCGGGTCAGACTACTTGTATGACCCTTTTAAAAAAATATATATATATATACATATATAACTTGTATCATTTATATGTAAGGCACAACCAAGTGCAAACCAAATCTGCTAACAACCCAAATATTCAATTGTTGAACGAGAGGCTATCCACTCCAGTTCTCCGATGATTCATTCTCATTTTGTCTCAATAAACCCTAACTCTTGAAGGGATCGACGACGGCTCTCCTTGTATCTCCTCGCAAGTTGCATCTAATCGCTAACACGAGCCACACCAAGAAGTTACCGGTTCGAGTTGACGAGCTCAACAAGGATTTGAAGCTCAACAAGATACTCGTTGACACAAGCAACACCAGAAATTTATTGAACCGAGTCGTCTCTCTTTACTCCTCGATGCGCCTCTCCTCTCCTTTGATATGAATCGTGATTCGAATTGGAAGCCTCCAACTCTCTTCTCTAATTTGATTCTCTGAATCATGAAGCCTTCCTTGCTAACCGTGATAGGATTAAAATGGTGTATTTTTTAATAAGACAAAAAGTGAATCCGGATGCCCGGCGGGTAGCATGGCCCGGTTTGATGGACGGGTACATACATAACCTGAAGTCCGGGGCCCGGACATCCGGATAAAAAAAAAAGAAAAATCTCGGTCCGGATCCAACCCGAATTTGGATAGTATCAACTCTAGTTAAGGCTAAATTTTAAAGCGGATGTAATTAAATTCTGCATTTTATGCGGATTTTTTTAAAGCTAATAGTTGTGCGATGGACCGTTTGGTTGGTCATTCGAAACGGAAATGGAAAGGTAATGTTGTACATGCCGAAATGAAACAACTATATTTAAGATTCATTAATGTTTATGCTCAACAACGTATAAAATTATAGCAAAGTTTTTGGGTTCCAGACTTAAAATAATCTTACCAAAGTTGATCTATCATCTCCAAAGCGCACTTACGCAAAATAGATCATTGCTCATGATGTTTTCATGGATTCAAATCCAAAAAAGGTAAAGAGGGTTACATGACGATTAAACTCGATACGGAGAAAACCTATGACAGGGTGGAATGACCTTTTATTCTAGCGGTGTTAGATAAATTTGGCTTTGAGAAAAAAAAAATTGTGAATTGTATTAGAGAATGTATAACTACAATTTCCTATTCCATTCTTATTAACGATAAACCTACAGATATGATATTTCCAAAAATAGGTATTTGTCAGAGAGATCCGATTTTACCTATGTTGTTTAATTTAAGGGCGAAAGTTCTCGCACGAAGTATCAAAATAAAAAGCAACTTGAACAAGGAAATAATTGGACTCTCCATTACGAGAAGTGGATCTATTATCCCTTTTCTTGTCTTTGTTAATGATTTATTAATTTTTGCCATAACTTCCATTAGTTCTAGCTTTAAGGTTATGATATTTTGAATGACTATTGTTACTTCTCGGGTCAAAAGTTAACTTTCATAAATCAATCTTTCAAACTACTAAGAATGTGGATTCTAGTTTGGAGAGACAAATCCAATTAACCATTGAAATTTCTTCCACAAATAGTTTGAAAAATATCTTTCTAAATGGAATGTTTCTACGCTTTCTCAACTGAATTTCTATGTGTTGATTGCAGTTATTATAAGCTAGTTTTTGTTATCATAAAAATGTACATGTATCGGTACTTTTGTGTAATTCAAAGTTTAGCTTCATTTTTTGACAAATTCACAAATTTTTGTTATAACTGTAATGAAATCTTTCAAAATTAAGCTTCAGAATGTCCAAATTAACTACACTTCAACTTAAAAAAATTCACTTCATGTTATTTTATTATGTTAAAAACTATAAAATTCACTTCAACTTATTTTATCTTATTACAACTATAAAATTCACTTCAAGTTATTTTATGAAAATGTCCAAATAATGCCGCAAAAAATGCATTTTGACTAAATACCACAGTGACACGTAATCTTCATATGCGTCAGTGTAGTTTCCTCATGTGCAACCATAGAGTGTCTAATATGCGTTAATAAATTAACCCCGTGCTTTTAGTATTTCGAATAAAATAAAAAATATGTTTCCCTAAATAACAAGAAAAAAAATAATTTTGAAACTAGGAATGAATGGAAAATATTTACAACAATAAGATGTTTTTAGGTTCGGAAAAAGGCATTGTTTAAATCAAACATAAACCACATTTTTAAACCGTGGTTACCCATGGTATATTCCTCGGACTGAACGAGGAAGGATACCTCATCTTCTTCTCTCCAATCACTGCCACAATCACCTCCACCCAAAGCAGCCACAAATGGATTGCAAATACCTACTTTCGGTTTCGCCGCGGACTGGCCAGACTCACATTTTTCTCAACTACACCGGCCACACTCGCATTTTTCTCAACTACACCGGCAACACTCGCATTTTTCTCAACTACACCGGCCACACTTACTTTCGACGTGGACCTACTTCAAATTCTGCCTCTTTCTCCCCCCTCTGGTTAAGAGCTTCCTTCAACCTCAGCCAATGACGGGTCTAGGGGGGTAACGGGGTACGGTGTCCCGACTTGCGACGTCGTTTTGCCTTAGGAATGAAAAAAAAAAAAGAAAAAATCCTCCTTAAAACGGAACGTGATAGATATTGTTTTATCAGCTCATTTGGTAGAGAAAGAGACGGAGGTGCTTGGAGTTACAAGTTCGAGTTCTGGAAATAGTAAAAATTTCATTCAAAGTAGAATAACCGCAAGTTTTCCATTACCGGTGAGGGAAGCGTCTCCAACGGAAAGCAATTCCGTCTTCCTTGTTCTTATAGCCGGCTGCAAAACCTCTGTTGTCATTTTCTTGATTCAATCAACTTCATTCAAAGTAGCATAACCGCAACTTAATCACGTGAAAAAAGAACGAAATAAAACGTCATTAATAACCGCGCTTAATCGTTGTTTTACACTATTGTAAAACAAAACCAAAAAATTTTCCTAATTTAAAAATTATTTCTTTTTATATTATTATTTATGAAACAAATGTAGAAAAATAATATCATAACTTTCCAATGTTAAAATAATGGGATGAGAAGATTGGTGAAATAAGGCACATTTTGTAACTTGTATACTAACTAAGTAACTAGACACCCTATTTTTACAATCAAAAAATAAATATAAAATTGAGTGGATATGTCCAAAAATATGTAAATTGAAAGACTATTCTCTCTCCTATTAATAATCAATTAAATTTTGTCAAATCGGGAAACTAAATATTTTTATTTCTCTTCTTAATTATAATAAGTAAAAGATTGTGTCAAAGGTAATTTTCAAACTCTAGACGAGTAACCCCACCCCCCGCCTTTATACCAGGTAGACTAATCAAACTTCGTGTATTTTTTTGACGATACACAATATTTAATACACAATTTTAATACATGATTTCAATTACACAATGTCCGTACACAATTTCAATTGCACAATATTAATACATAAAACGCAAATATCAACTACATAAAATGCATTGGGCATACATATTCTATTACACAATTTCAATTAGACAATGTTAATACATAATTTCAATTAAATAATATCAATTACACAATGTCGGTACACAATTTCAACTACACAATAGTAATACATAAAACACAAATATCATCTACATAAAATGCATTGGGCAAACATATTCTATTACACAATTTCAATTACACAATGTTAATACATAATTTCAATTACACAATTTCAACCACACAATGTTAATACATAAAAGACTTGTATAACCAAACCTTGTGTAAATGACGAATTTATGTAACCAAACATCGTCAAAATGACAAACACTTGTACTACATAAACGTAATCGTTATGTAGAAAGTCGCAAAAATTATGTATTCATCACAGATCCTCAATTGAAATTTGACACATTAATATGTTCATATATACACAAATATCACGTTACAACTATATTAGAATTATGTATCAACATATGTATATAACCACGAAATTAATAACAACATATTTCTTTAATTATGATAAATAAATAATTAAGGAGCATATTTATTTAAATATTTAATTAAGAAAATAATTAGGAGAGATTTTAGGATCAATTATTATCTCAATGTAATAACATATTTTTTTAAATTTTTAATTTCGAAAATAATTAAATGAGATGGGAGAAAAGGTTGAGTTACATAGTAATTTTTTTAAATAATTTTTAATTAAATCTTTTTCATTATAAGTTAGGGTGCCTACTTTGTTAATAGAAAATAAAAGGTATTACCTTATGCTCAATGTTACGTAAAGTCCTACTTAACTAACTCCCTCGCCGTGGATTATATTAGCGTTTCACGGAAAAAAAAAAAAAAAAAAAA
>BSUD01000001.1:18387842-18439505 GCA_033239045.1 Fagopyrum esculentum | reverse complement strand
AAAAAAAAAAAAAAAAAAAAAACCGCCATCGCTGCAGAATCCGTACAAGTGCCAGCACATACGCTGTCCCAAAACTTGCCACGTATACTTTTGTCCACTTGGCATGATGTAATTGGATTTCATTACACTATCCACGTCACAGTTCGAAGCTACCCCGGAGAATTGGAATGGAATTCACTCGGTCCTGGAAACGAAAGGCAGGAAAAACAAAAAACAATAACAAAAAACGCACTCTTTCTATACGTATAATTCGGAAATTACCCGCATTTTCTCTCTTCAAATCCTGAAATCTGCTTCTGATATTGTTAAGTCGCAGTAGCAAAATCACTGGACAGTTTCTCTGCATCCAGATCGAGCTTTGCCTTTGGAAATGCTACTCAGATTAGGGGTAATCCTCTTCTTGTTCTCGATTCTACCATTTCAATCTGATGCCGCTGTCTTGAGCGTAGATCTAGGATCCGAATGGCTCAAAGTCGCCGTCGTCAACCTCAAGCCCGGGCAGACTCCGATCTCAGTCGCCATTAACGAGATGTCCAAGCGCAAATCTCCTTCTCTGGTCGCATTCCACTCCGGCAATCGACTGATCGGCGAGGAAGCCGCCGGATTGGTAGCCAGGTACCCCGATAAGGTTTACGCCCAACTCCGTGACCTAATTGCTAAACCCTACGGCTACGCGAATCAGAAGTTGGAATCTTTGTACTTACCTTATGATATCGTGGAAGATTCTAGAGGTATTGTGGCTATTAAGGTTGATGATGGGACTGTTTATTCTATTGAAGAGATGTTGGCGATGATTCTCAAGTATGCGATGAATCTGGCGGAGTTTCACTCCAAAGTTGTGATTAAGGACGCGGTGATCACTGTGCCGCCGTATTTTGGACAGGCAGAGAGGAAGGGGGTGCTCCAGGCGGCTGAGTTGGCTGGGATTAACGTTCTTTCGCTGATTAATGAACACTCTGGAGCTGCTTTGCAGTATGGAATCGATAAGAACTTTGCGAATGATTCGAGATACGTTGTGTTCTATGATATGGGATCAAGTAATACCTATGCTGCTCTAGTTTATTTCTCAGCTTACAATGCCAAGGAGTATGGGAAGACTGTCTCTGTCAACCAATTTCAGGTAATTTAAGGCCTCTGATTTTTTTATCAGTTGAAAAGATTATTTGGCAGCGCTGGAATTTCATTGAACTTATCTTTTACTAATTGACCGCCTTTTCTATTTGTTTAAGTAACTATACGTTTGCTGAAAAATGCACGTCTGTGGTGAATTGATAGTTCCAAAGAGAGCTGAAAATGGATTCCTGTTATGATCTTCTATTCTTACTAGAAAGTATCATTTGTTTTGTTCTATTCTTCAACCTTAATTACTTGGGGACGGTTTGGTTGAGTGTGAGAAGTAGAATTGATAGGGAATAACTTACTAGGAAACAAATATCCATGATGGGAAGTAGTATAACTTGTTTGGTTCAAACTAACCTATGTAATTAAATACTTAATTGTGTCACAGGATGATAATGCAATTATTATAATACTAAAAATCGCGGTAAGAATATGCCTACCCTGTCAAGGTAAATGCACTCCTTCCCATGCTTTACAGTAAGTCGAATTTTTTAGTAAGTTAATTGCCGCATTTATAAAATGAAACCGTGGTGATTGGAGGTACGTATGAAGTTTGCACTTCCCCGTGAGTGCAACATGAACCAAACTAAGGTTTAAATGCATTCCTTTTAATGTTATTTGCTGTGATAACTCCTAAAATTTGTGGGAATGTATGGAACTATTAAACAATATGTTCTACACCAAAAAATAATTGGCAATATGCTAACAGCTGATATATATTCTTGTAGACATTGTACTTTATAGTGATCATGCTTTTCCTAATTTTACAGGTGATAGATGTTAGATGGAATTTTGAGCTTGGAGGTCAAGATCTGGAGCTAAGGCTGGTGGAACACTTCGCTGATGAATTCAATAAGCAAGTTGGAGGCGCATTTGATGTGAGGAAATACCCAAAGGCAATGGCCAAGCTCAAGAAACAAATTAAGCGCACAAAGGAAATCTTAAGTGCAAACACAGCAGCTCCTATATCAGTGGAATCACTCCATGATGATCGGGATTTCAGGTATGTGTATATTGCATGTTATTCTTCTGGAGTGGGATGAGGCTTCTATTATGTTTCTGATTTTGATTGAACTTGTTATGACGGTTCTTTGAATGCTTGTTCTATTCGGGCTACGAGCATTTTTGTAAGGGTTATGCTGGTTCTCAGTGGCATTAGGATTTATTTTCACTCGTTCAAAAGCATATAGCCCTCCATAGGTGTAAGGGAGTGAAGGATTCATTGATGACTAGGGCAGCAAGTGTTTGCTGTTTGTAGTGCTTTTGTGTGGAAAATGTTCAAAAGAACCATTTCCTTACTTTGTGATTCTGTAGGAGTACAATAACTCGAGAGAAGTTTGAAGATCTTTGTGAAGACCTGTGGGAAAAATCACTTGTGCCTTTGAAAGAGGTGCTCAAGCATTCAGAACTGAAGGCTGAAGAAATTTATGCAGTAGAATTAATAGGAGGTGCTACCCGTGTCCCAAGGTTACAGGTAATAAATTTTCTTTTCCTTGGACGGAGAATTAGAAAAGCGGTTTAAAGGTTCTGCAAACTTGTTTGTCAATGGTGTAAAGTTTTAGATTTTTTTCTGCATTGCAGGCCAAGATCCAACAGTATCTTGGGAGGAAAGAGCTGGACAAACATTTGGATGCTGATGAGGCTACTGTTCTTGGTGCAGCACTACATGCTGCCAACTTAAGTGACGGGATCAAATTAAATAGAAAACTAGGAATGATTGATGGTGCTACATATGGTTATGTGATGGAGCTGCAGGGCTCTGATCTTGTGAAGGATGAGGGTGCAAAACAAGTCATAGTCCCGCGAATGAAAAAGGTTCCAAGCAAGGTATTTGACGTGATGATCTGTGCTGAATTTGCTTGACAAATTATGGTCTTAACTGAATTCTGAATTCATTTAACATCCACTTTTTGTCACAGATGTTTCGATCTTTTGTTCTTAACAAAGACTTTGAAGTTTCACTAGCTTATGAAAGCAAAGAGCTATTGCCACCTTCCGTTTCTTCTCTGCTATATGCGCAGTATGCTGTGTTTGGCTTAGCTGCTGCGAGTGAGAAGTAAGGAAGTTTTTTTCTACTTCAGTTTTCTTTTATTCGTGGGGATGTAGTAATGGCCTTTTTTTTTTATTTTTTTGTTAATTTTTCTTTTTTACTTTTGAATCAGATACTCATCCCGAAACCTTTCTGCTCCAATCAAGGCAAACCTACATTTCTCTCTCAGCAGAAGTGGTGTATTTACATTAGATCGAGCAGAAGCTGTTATTGAGATATCAGAATGGGTAGAAGTTCCTAAAAAGAACTTAAATGTCGAGAATATTACTCTTTCAGCCAATCTGACTGAAACTAGCCCAACAAATTCCACAGAAGAAAACAACACTGATGAAAGTACTGATGGTGGTAATAAGGAGACATCCAATTCCACATCAAAAGAAGATAGCAAGGTTGAGGTAATGGAAAAGAAGTTAAAGAAGCGGACTTTTAGAGTTCCTCTAAAGGTATGAACAAGTCATATGCTTGATATCATAAAGGTTTACAATAACTAAACCCTTACCTTCACATGCGTTATCTATCTTTCCACTTCTTTTGTTGGTTCAGGTTATTGAAAAGACTACAGGACCTGGAATTTCCCTTTCAAAAGAATCTGTCACTGATGGTAAGCGCAAATTAGAGGAACTGGACAGGAAGGATAATGAGCGTAGGAGAACCGCAGAGCTGAAAAATAATCTGGAAGGATACATTTACAGTACCAGAGAAAAGGTTTGTGAATTTGAGCTATTATAATATAGTTTATAGTTTATCACTTTGTACTCACAGCTTGCCATTGTCTTTTTCTCTTTGGTGAAGAGCAAAGCAATGTATTGATACATTCGTAACTGCAATAGTTAGTAACAACACCTTGTGCTAATATTTTTATATAGTAGTTAGTTGTGAAGAGAAGGAAGGGGAAAATAAATGCCCGTTCCTCCCAACTATAATGATTTCCCTTATCTATGAAAATCTGATGTTGTTTGGATTGGAATTGGATTATCATCTTCTTTAACTAGCCATCGCTTAGTTGATCATGAAATGCATATCTGATTATACTAGAAACTCCTTTATATCAACAACTTACCTGCTCATTAATTTCCTTTCTGGTTTTAATGTCTTTGCCAGATTGAGTCATCTGAAGAGGTTGAAAAAGTTTCCACCAGCGAGGAGCGACAATCCTTTACTCAGAAACTTGAGGAGGTTAATAAACTGACTGTGTTTAATGGATACAAGATCCTTGCTCTTGCCTTCTAACATGCACTTTTCTCTCTATCCAGGTGCAGGACTGGCTATATATGGATGGAGAAGATGCCAGTGCTAATGAGTTTCAGGAACGTCTTGATATGTTGAAAGCTGTCGGTGAACCCATATTTTTCAGGTTTGCCTTTGCTGTGAAACTCATGGCACGAAAGTTGTCTAATTCTTGGCATAGAACCACTCATCATACTGTATATCATCATACTAAACTCTTCTAATATCAGATTGGACGAGCTTAATGCACGCCCTGCAGCAGTTAAAGCTAGTAGAGACTATCTCGTTGAGCTCAAAGAGGTATATGGAATTACTTTTTACTGGAGTTATGTGTGGTTTTAAGCTTTAATACATGTTCTAAGTACAAGCGGTCTTGACTTTAATGCTCTTCATGTGGCTGCTTTCCAACTTCTGTATAGATTATACGTGGCTGGGAGACCAACAAACCCTGGATATCAAAAGACAGAATCGACGAGGTAGCGTATCTCAGTTATACCCAGCTTTTTCTTGTGTTGATTTCCTGGGTTTACCATAATTGTGCCCATTCAATATTTAAAAAAAATCAACTTGTTACTTTTACTTCCTCAGGTTTTGAGCATTTCTGAGAAATTTAAGAAATGGTTGGATGAGAAGGAGGCTGAGCAGAACAAGTAAACAAACTGATGCATGATTCATGATTATTGGTCTACATCGCTAAATTGGGTTATACTAACTTAGATTTTTTTACAGGAAACCTGTTTATGTTGCACCAGTTTTTAGTTCTGAGGAGGTGTACGACAAGTTATTTGATCTTCAATCCAAGGTACTACCTAATTCGTCTGAGCTGCTGGATTAGTGTGATAAAAAATGTAAATTATTCATAATAACAAATTACAAGCGTCTGAATGAATACTTTCTTGATTTATAGGTAACTAGCGTCAACAGAATCCCAAAGCCAAAGCCCAAGATTGAGAAGCCTGTAAAAAATGAAACAGACAATACAAAGACTGAGAACACTTCAGATTCTTCTTCAACTGAAAGCTCTAATGACGGAGCCGCCGATGAAGCAAAACACGACGAGTTGTGATGAAATAGCAAGTAAGTTAGGTAAAAAGCAAATGAGAGGTTTATGACAAACCGCGGCTCTATACGAATCAGCTGAGAAGATTTCCTTTATAGGAACAATGTTAGCCTTGCAAGGGACACACATGTAGCTAGCAGAGGCAATTTTTTGAGGCAGATGTTGTTGCCGATAGCATATTGAGGTAACTTAGAAAACAGATTTCATTGCACGTCAGATTTAACTTAGCATATAATATTCTGGTTGAAACGGACTTGGTTTGGTTCATCAACCTTTTTTTACTGAAGATGAAGACGTCGTCACCACCCAGAATTCTTTGGATTTTTGTGTGTTGATTTCCATCCAATATATATGTTAGGTATGACTTAACTTTGAGAAAACAACGTGTCCCAATGGTCAAGTTGGAATTTTGTGCCCTTTACAAAATTAACAAACCGGACCGGGTCTGAAATTCGGGTCCGGACTGAATCTTGAAAAGTCGTATCAAGTTGGTTGAGCTTGAGAGGAAGTGAAATAAAGTGAGAAATGATAGGTGCATTGCATTATTTGCATATTTGATGAGAATGGTAAGAAAGAGTAGTTTGAAGCAGTGTGTTGAGTTGGTCATGACAAAAATAGTAGGAAAATAGTTAATGTATACAACAACATGACAGTAGAGCTGTAGAGAGCCCCTCTTGTTGAAATTAATTTGAGCAGGAGAAGAGAAGGACCATATAATAACAAGTCCATTTCATAGTAGCAATTGGGCAAGTATGAAACCCTAAAAGGCAATAGCTTGATGCTCATCTTGCACATGCATATATATCAACTACTACTGCTATGATCGGTCATTTCAATGACTCCGTCAATAAATGTTTAAATTGCTTCTTCCAAAGGGCGATAGGATCTACCATTAATCCATACAAATCACTTACAAAATATAATATTTCACTATTTCATACAATAAACTACTGCTATTCTCAAATTATATCTCAAATTGTCTATAAAATTGGAATTTTAAGTGCAATGTGGTTGTCATTTATGTACTAAATGCAGTTTGGAACATCATATTTATGAAGGTCAAACGAGTAGGCTTGACGGGAAGTATGCATACTAAAACTATTTTACACTTGGTAGCACAAAATTCAAAATTTTTAAAACATATAATATTAATAACTAAGATATATACTATTTATGATATATTATTATCATATATACAACTTTTACACTTTTATCACTAATTATATAAATTTTAAATGATTTGGGTTATTGGAATCCATCCATCGTCCAACTTTTTTTTTTCTTTTTCAAATGCTAAATATCATGTAAAAAAAGGGTGTGATGGTTTCATAAATAGTTTAATTTTTTTATTTTAAAAATTAATACCTTGTCGATCATTTTCACTAACCGACTTCTCAGAATATAGGTGGAGGGTTCATTTTTCTAATCTATTAGTCACATTATATTTATTGAGAACCTAATTAGATAATCAATTGGTTGACATAAATGTATTTTAGTTTCCTCTAGGCTTTCATATTTAAGGGCCCGTTTGGAAGCACCGGGAATCATTTCCGGTAACGGAATGATTCCGAATCAATAAAAAATTACGTTTGGTTAGAGGTCTTTTATAACATAAAAGTAATCTCATCCATTCCATTTCCTTTCCCTAACCTTATTCGATTCCATTCCGTTTCCATTCCACCGCTCAAACCAAACGGGCACTTAGTTCAATGAAATGACTTGGTGTTTGGAGGAATTATTAAAATTGAGATGATAAAAGTGGAGCTAACAATTAATGAGTCACTGAAAATGGTAAACTCAATAATAGCAGTGAATATCTGTAGAGTAGTTCCCCCATCTCCATTTGTATGTGGTTGAGGTCACATGGATACATTATTGTATTCTCCACCAGAACTTGTGGTACTTTTACAACGGCATAGGTTTAATTGGACAGCACAAAACAATAAATGAATTCAACTCAAACCAAACCAATATCAATGTCTCATTACACACACAAAAAAAAAACCTTTTACAATTATTTTGTACAGAGATTGTTGTGGACAAGTGGAAATTAAAATTGGCTTCAACTTATTAACTATTCTACTTTTGAAATTATTGTTTATAAAGAAAGTAGTTCGATGCAACACACGACACATCGTTTAATGAATCGAAAGGTTGGAAGAAATCGGCACACAGACAAATCGTCATGATAAACCAGAACAATATATCATCAAAGAAAAACATAAAACTACAACAAGTAGATCTGAAAGTAGCGGATCTTTAAGGAAAAGGAGAAGGAGCCACCAGAGTATAATGTATGTGTAGGAACCTGTAATACGAAAGTTAAACTGTATGCAATATAACGATAAGGTTCAGAATTTCATACCACCGCAGTGCGTATGTTGAACAGAGTCGAGATCGGAATCTCTTTCCTTAATTCTAAAAACACCCCGTATTACGACGGTTACCGGTGTTTAAGAATCCCAGGATACAACTGTTGGTGTTTAAGAATCCCAGGATACAACTGTTGTTCGAATCCGTTCTTCGTAATAGAACCGGAAGCCTACGAACCAGTAGTGTGTTGCACTCTTGAGATAAGAAAAGCTCGCAAGCTTGAGAGAGAGAAGAGAGAATGATTGATGGTGCGTTTTGGAATGAATGAAGAGCTCTCTATTTATAGGAGCTGGAGGAGCTGAATAGGGCTATGGGCCTCGAAGCCCTACCCAAAACCGGAGCCAATAGGAAGCTGACACGTGTCACACACGATTTTAGGAGTCAACGGAAGACCATAACCGCCCACTTTTGTAGGGGTTGTTGGCTGATCCGTTTGACTGGATATTCGGATATCCAGCCCGGTCCGCTGATCCGTTTGCACAGGTGGGCCTGGCCCAAGGCCTTCCTCACTGTTGGGTTTTTGGGTTGACCCAAAAATAATATAGGTGGCCAGCCCAGATTATAATTGGGTCCACCCGCCCCGCAACACGACACGGACTCGGACACGGCGCGACGCGGCACGGCGCGACACAGTACGAGCACAAGCACAAGCACATGCCTTAGTGCATATTTGCCCCTTATATCCTACTCCCTTTTATCTCCATATAGTCGATGTGGGATTCTCCCAATTTTTGACTATTTTCCCAAGTTATTGCCTAACATGCAACCAACTTTGGGCATCCATTTCTCATTCAAACGGAACTCAAATTTAATGTATGAATATACCACGAGCAAGAACTCGCGGAGACGAAGCCAACACTCCCACTTTCCGGTGTTGATAATGGCCGGAGCCCACCGGAAATATGCCCGGAAAAGTGTCCGGCGCACACATGTGTTAAAACATGTTTTATTTCTTATTTTTATTAAATTAGTTCCAACAATCCCCCACATGAATAGAAATGATTCTAAACATATGTTTCTCTGCTTTTAGACAGACAGAATTCTCAAGAGTACAGTCGAAAAATCACTGCATTTGGACTGGTGCCATGTTTCATGCTTGAACCGTCCATAGTGAATAGCTATCGGATTTACTCGACCAGGTAGTGACTATGATGTCTTGAACCACCCGGGCTTTTATGTAAACCAAGACAACAACTATCACACAATTTCATTTTCTCGCAAAACGTTTGGTTCTCTTGTTGTGTTCATTTTGGCCTTGAACATCCGTGGTTTATTCATGAGTGAATTTGGAGAATTCAGCCTCACTTTATTCTCCTAGACACGGCCCCATGTCACACTCACAAGGTGATTTATCATAAAGAGTATCTTTCATACTCCCCCTTTGTTTCAAGGCGATGGAATCATTAAAAGCCAAGCTTAACCTTAACTCATACAATTTGCACTGTTTATCATCCTTAGGAACTGGGTAGAGACAGTGCTCCACTTGATTCAACTTGGTTAGGTTTTCCCCTTGAACCTACATCATGGGATCTCCAGTCACGTAGGTAGGGTTTTCCTTCAAGCATCCTCTTTCGTAATAGGCTTTAAACCCATTCCTTTTGATGATTTTAAAACTTGATCTCTTGACAAACCCTTAGTAAATAGATCCGCTAGGTTGTCAGCTGATTTGATATAGTCTATCGAGACTATACCTGTTGAGATCAGTTTTCTAATGGACTTATGTCGTCGTCTAATATGACGTGACTTTCCATTGTATAAAACGCTCAGTGCCTGAGCTATAGCCGATTGACTATCACAGTGTACACATAATGCCGGCACTGGCTTTTCCCACATCGGAATATCTTCCAAGAAGTTCCGAAGCCACTCAGCTTCTTCTGCTGCTTTGTCTAACGCAATGAACTCAGACTCCATTGTGGATCTGGCCAATAACGTCTGTTTGGAAGATTTCCAAGACACTACTGCACCACCAAGTGTAAACACATATCCACTTGTGGATTTTGAGTTTCTAGAGTCGGATATCCAGTTTGCGTCACTGTATCCTTCTAGAACTGCCGGTTGGTTACTATAGTGCAGCCCATAACTTTGAGTATAACGGAGATAGTTCAATACTCTAGTTATCCCTTTCCAGTGTTTGTGTCCTGGGTTACTTGTATAGCGACTTAGTACATTAACTGAGTGCGCTAAGTCAGGGCGTGTACAATTGGTTAAGTACATAAGACTCCCAATTACACGTGCATACTCAAGTTGTGACACTGAGTCCCCCACATTTTTGGTCAGGTGGAGTTGAGGATCCACAGGACTCTTAGCTGTTCCACTTGAGTAGTTCTTGAACCTCTCAAGGATCTTTTCAGCAAAATGAGCTTGGAACAGGGTAATACCTTCGGAGTGTCTAGTGATTTTAATCCCTAGAATGACATCCGCTAATCCCATATCTTTCATGTCAAACTGACCCCTAAGTAAATTCTTAGTTCGGTTGATCATGTCTTTGTTTCTTCCAATGATAAGCATATCATCGACATATAGACATAACAAGACATATCATTTAGGAGTATTCTTGATATATATGCACTTGTCACATTCATTAATGCTGAAACCATTCGACATTATTACGTTGTCGAATTTTTCATGCCACTGCTTAGGAGCTTGTTTGAGTCCATAAAGGGACTTTACAAGTCTACACACCTTGTGTACTTGTCCAGACACAACATACCCTTCAGGTTGTTTTATGTAGATCTCCTCTTCTAAATCTCCGTTTAGAAAGGCAGTTTTTACATCCATTTGATAGATTTCTAGGTTTCGTAATGCCGCTATTGCTATTAGCATTCTTATAGAAGTTATTCTCGTAACTGGAGAATATGTGTTAAAGAAATCCAACCCTTCTTTTTGTCGGAATCATTGCACTACAAGCTTAGCCTTGTACTTGTTCGCTCCAAACGGTGTGTGCAAGCTTTAAATTTATAACCCTAGACTTAAGCTTAAAACAAGGATGCGAACCCGCAGTGTACGGGTCAATCGTAGTAAAAGCAAGAAAATTCCAGGGGTCGATCACAGGGACTTGGTGAAACAAAGTCCAATACGGTAGGCTAATGTTAATGCTAACCACAAGAGCAATTTAACACAATCAAAGATGAATAAGAAGTCAATAAAGCAAACATGCAATTCTAGGGATTAAGGCATCTAGTTGTGGTTCCAACTCAAGATCTATAGATAAGCGGACAAAGCTGAGATTTTTGCGTGGGGAAAGCGTTTCTAAAGTGGAGTAGATCACCGGGTAAGTCTCACTACACACTAATCCTAAACCGCAACTCCTATTACCGGGTAAGTCTCAAGGAATCAAGATAAAGAACTATAACCTCAAACTAACACACCATCTAAGGGAATAGAATCAACCTTTACCGGGTAAGTCTCAGGCTAACTCACAGAGATGGGATGGAAGCACACTCAAACCCCAATAAAGGATAAACCTTTATTACCTATACTTATGATCGTCGATACACAAACTAAGGAATTACCGGGTAAGTCTCATCCTAAGCTTGCTTTGGACCAAAAAGGTATAATAAGAACAAGATTTGGCAAACTCTAACACTTAACTCTCAGTCTAAGGTCGGATAAGTCACCTCGGTCAGAAGAATTCCACCCCGGCCGAGATGTTCATCGACTGAACGAGGTGCTTAGGGTTAGTGTTAAAGACTCGAACTTTCAGGATCCTACTGGAATCTAAGATTATTCTATCATTGTTTTTCCCACAACCTTCAGCCAATCACCCTAGAATCACACAAAGAAATTAGCCACTCATCATCATAATGAAAGTATTAAAATATATGGGAAGAAGGTGAATATTTGAGCAAAGAAGAATTTAATGAAAAGACTTCAATAACTGAATCAAATATCACACAAAATCGTTCCTTGGATAATAATTCAACAAGACAAGACAACAAGGAAAGGAATTGAAGACAATCTTACAAAACCCTCCAAAAAGCTATAAAAGCTATGGTCTTCAACCTTCCTTCAACCTTCAAAAAGGTTCTTCAAATCTCTCCCAAATCGGAGTAGGATGCGGCTGCCGCGCTTGTAAACCCTGATCGACGGTATAGCGTGCTTTAATCGATGTATGCAGCCTCCTTAAATTGTAGAAAATCAACCCTTTTTATAGGAAAAATAACCCTCCAAAGATAATAAATCTTAAGAAGATATTATCCCATAAATATAGGTAAAATATATGATTCTGCATATCTCCTTCCTTCTAGAAGCTCAGCCCAAAAATATAAGATCACTTTCCAATTTTAAAAGATCTCAGCCAAGAATAAAATATTCTCGCCGCGTCCTAGGTATTCGCCTCGGTCGAGTCGGCGTCTCTGGATCGCCTCGGTCGAGGTGAACCTCTAGTCAACCGAGGTGACTCATAACTGAATGTAGAATCTCTCAAAACTGGTCCAAAGTGAATCTTTAATCCATGACTATGCTTCCTGGATGATTCCTTTTTGCTCCTCAATGTAGCTCCAAATGACTTATGACTCCTTTTGCTCCTTTTTGATGCAAAACGTACCATATTACCTGCAATTACAACGAAACTAGGTGTAGACCTCGATTCTCGCAAAGGTAGATGAAATGGTAGTAAAATCACATAATGCACATACAAACATGCAGATTATGAAAGATAAAACGTCCAAACAAACCCCAAAATATGGACTATAATTCATGCTATCAAAATACCCCATACTTAGCCCTTGCTTGTCCCCAAGCAAGTTCCTCATATAGAAGACAAGATAGAATGGATTATAAGTCAAGAAAATCAATGAAAAAGTCTTTCAAAAACATTTTATGGTGTGCAACTATCATAGATCACTCTAAGAGAGTACTTCCTGGAAATTAAAAACTCAATATGCTCAAAACATTTTATAAATATAGGAAAGTTGTTCATCTTTGTATAAAATCATAGAATGCATAATAAATCATAATTATCAAAATTAATCATGTATAATCCGATTTAAACCGCTAAGTCAATCAACAAGCTCAAGGTCTCAAGGGCTTCCCAAAAGAAAAGTCAAGAAACGTGAAGGGTAGGGATGTATGTAAGGTAATGTGGTGCTAGAATCCGGGAAAAGGATGAACTTTCACTTTCACTTCAACTTGCAACATCTTCCACTAATAAGCTTTGCTTATTCCACTTTTTCTTTTACTTTACTTTTTGGGATGCATGGACATAGGTGCACAATAACCGAAGCCTAGGAAATCTGCAATCATCAATTTCTCGAGATGCATCAAACCCTTGATGCACATACCATGACCCGTTAGGAATATCGCTCAATCCGACTTTGGCAAGACACAAACACCCGGCTATGTGAATGGTGCCGAGTTACTCATCTTCATGATTGACTTCCCCAAACCTATTATTGCTTTCTAACACATTCACTTTCAGCCACCTTCAACTTTAACTTGCTTTCACCACTTTGCTTGCTTCCAAATTCCCGGATAGGTAAAGGGAGGCAAAATGTATATGAGGGGCTAAGCATGATCAAGAAGAAGAAGAAAGAAGAGAATGAATTGCCTTGGTCTTTCCAAGATAAATGTGAGAGAACTTATGCTGCGGTGTCAACCTTCAAATTCAACATAATTTGGATAAAACAAAGTATTAAACATGCCAATAATTTCAAACAAAGCATTTAGCAACTTTAACATATCATAAAACATTTCAAACATATAAAGAATTTAAAACCAGTCAGTAAACAAGATCTTCACTGAGATCATATCCAGATAAGTAACACAAAAATCGTTTTCGAAAACTCTCAGTTAACACACCTCGGTCGAGATGTTCTTGGTTCAACCGAGGTGAAACACCTCGTTTTGCCAGAACTGTCCCGGTCGAGGTCGAAAATTTTTTTTTAAAACCATATATTTTTCGGTTTCGACGTTTTTCTCAATCAAATAACCTGTAAGTATGCATGCAATCTCAGATAAACATATAAATGCAGATGAAGCACAAATATGAAAATATCCGATATAATACATCAAAAAGTCAAATAATACATCGAATAGTCATCACGAAGTCAAATAAGTCAAATAGTACATCAAATACCCCATACTTGAGACACACAGTCCCAGTGGGTATAATAAAAGTCTGAATAAAAGAGGACTCACCGGATAAAGAGCTGAACTGCATAAAAATATAATAAATAAAACCCTGCAGCTCCTCAGTAGTCCTGATCCGGTGGTGGTGGTGGAATGTAGGGGAACTGAGTAGGGTCATAGGAATATCCCATGACATGCTGGAACTGTAGCTGAGCCATCATATGCTGATGATGCTGCCGCTCCTGCATCTCCCGGATATCCAGAGAAAGTGCAGCATAAGAGTCGATAACCTGATCCGTCAGGTCATCGATCCGTCGGTGCGCTGCTCTGTCCCTGACTCTCTGTCTCCTGCGCCTAGCGGGCCTGACTGGAGAAGTCTCAGCTGGCGCCGGCTCAGTGTCCTCCTCATCCTCATCTAGGTCAATAATGGGAGGCGCGCTCGTCCCAGCAGTATCTGTCCCTGTGTCCATCGGGACGCCGCCTCCTCTCTCGTCAACTGTCTCGTCGTCATCATCCTCATCCTCAGCCTCCTCAGCCTCCTCTGCAGGGGCAGCTGCTCCCTCTCCATAGTCCTCCATAAGCGGGGCCCATGCTGTCTGCCAAAAGTGCGGGTCGAAGACCGAAAACTGTGCAGACCATCTGATGCCCTGAGGTGCAGTCCGCTCCCAAGGCATAGCAACGTAGGGTGTAGTCAGCCCACGGGGAACCAGAATCCGCCGCGTAATCATCTCCTGCAGACCCAGCGGCTTCGCAGCCGCCACCATGGTGCACCTACTCAAATCCATATCCTGATACCTAGCGATATGGGTCACTATACCTCCGCAGCATATATCACCCTTCCCTTTGGCCTTGATCCTGTGCAGATCCTCTGCCAGCATCAAGCCAAAGTCAGGGTATCCTCCCGTGACCATGCAGTATAAGGAGAAAAGCTCCCCCTGTCTGACCTTCTGGGGCGTCTCAGTACGCGCCAGAAGCATCTCACTGAAAACCCTGTGCACTAATCTGAAGGATAAATGATAAATAAGCTTCGCCCTGGAATCACCAGGGCGCCACCTGTCTGCATGACTCGTAACGTGGGCAATCTGACCCCAGAACTCTCTAGCTACAGCTCGGGTCGGGAAATCTACAACGGTGGGGTAGGGAAGCCAAAAATGTCTCTCCAGTAGGCAAGAGGTACTATGTAGTTCCGGTTCATCAACCGGTACTTCACAGCCCCCTCTGTGGGGAGGTAAGTGAAGGAACTGACGAACTCGAGGGTAGGCTCAAGGTAAGCTGGGGCTCGGATCTCAGAAAACTGATCCAGCCCGACTGTGGCGATCATCCTACTAAGCTCTCCATCTACATGGAGACAGTCAAAGGCAGAAACGTCCAGAAATCTAGGAGCGATAACTGGACGACTAGAAATGCGGTCATAATCTACCCGGTGTCTCTCATGGATCACCGGGATAGAAGGTCGGGATGAGGAAGAAGAAGGGGAAGGAGAGGATCTATCTCTAAGGGCTAGTAATCTGTCTGAACTCATCTTCTCAAAACAGCACTGTCAGACCACCTCGGTTGCTGACAAACCTCAAAAATCACCTCGGTCGAGATGTAGTTCGACCGGACCGAGGCGTAGCAGTGTCGATTTCTATTCTCTGATTTTCAGTTCTTTTCCCCCTAAAATCACTACAATTGCTTCCTAAGGGGTACTTATGGATTTCCTCAGCAAAATCAAGGGCAACCAAAGCCCAATAAGCAGTAAACGAGTCGGTTAGGGTTTTCGAACTTTGTTTACCTCGTTTCGGTCGAAACACTCAATCTTTCTGCAGATCTGTAGTTGCAATCGATTCTTCTTCCCCTCAATTGCAGTTTTGAAGCAGAAATCGTCGAAAAAGAGTGAGAAACGAGGGAGCGAAGTACCTCTGTCCGCCGCGGTCGAAGTGGGTGAAAATAAAAAGTGAAAAGTAATTTTTCCCTTTTTATACTGTTACTGAATCTGCTGTCACCTCGGTCGAGATGGTCTCGACTGGACCGAGGTGGTATGGACCGAGGCGGTTCTGCAGAAACCCTAGTCGCCTCGGTTGCTTCAAGAATCAACTCGGTCGAGGTGTTCTGACAGTGACCGAGGTGCTTATTTCTTCTCAGAATCTCGAACTTCTGTCCATCCAGATGTGCTCCTTCCTGTTGTCTGTCCAGAACGCCAAAAACAAAGCAAAGCAAAGCAAAAACAAAAAACTATCTAAACTAGACTAGAAAACGGGAGAGAAAGCAATACCTTGGGTTGCCTCCCAAGAAGCGCTTGATTTAAGGTCGCTAGCTGGACCATGATGCGTCTCAAAGGAGGTGGGAGGTGCCCTCACCCCATACTTCATCTTCATCGTGGGGTGAAGTAAGTAGATCCATCAAACGCTCCAAGACGTGCAAGTGCTCGTCGGGGAATGAATCGTCTATGGGCGGGCTATCCGTTTCGCGGGAAGATGCCGGTAGCCGGCTGAGGTGATCCGCAACTGAATTCTCGGATCCCTTCTTATCGCGGATCTCAAGGTCAAACTCTTGAAGCAAGAGAATCCATCGAATAAGACGCGGCTTGGCGTCTTTCTTAGCCATCAAGTAACGAATGGCTGCATGGTCGGTGTAGACAATGACTTTCGCCCCTACTAGATAGGAACGAAACTTCTCAAAAGCATATACAACCGCCAATAATTCCTTTTCGGTGGTAGCGTAGTGGCGTTGTGCTTCATCTAGCGTCTTGCTAGCATAATAAATGGCGGTGGTCCGTCCATCTTTCTTCTGCCCAAGCACCGCTCCTACGGCTACATCGCTAGCGTCACACATGACTTCAAAGGGTAAGGTCCAATCAGGAGGTTGGATAATGGGAGCGGAGATCAACGCTTCCTTAATCCTGTAAAAAGCATCAAGACACTCCTGCGAAAACTCAAAAACAACATCTTTACTCAAGAGGTTAGTTAGAGGTTTAGAAATCTTGGAGAAGTCCTTGATGAACCTCCTGTAGAAACCTGCATGCCCGAGAAAACTCCTCACACCTTTAACAGAACAAGGAGGAGGGAGTTTCTCAATAGTCTCGATCTTAGCTCGATCGACTTCAATCCCTCGATTAGAAACGAGGTGTCCTAGCACAATGCCTTCATTAACCATAAAATGACACTTCTCCCAATTCAAAACAAGGTTAGTGTCTTCACATCGTTTAAGTACTAGAGAAAGGTTAGATAGGCAATCATCAAAAGAGGAACCATATACAGAAAAGTCATCCATGAATACCTCCATGATCTCCTCTATGTACTCGGAAAAGATAGCCATCATGCATCGCTGGAAGGTAGCGGGTGCATTGCACAATCCGAATGGCATCCTCCGATAGGCAAACGTCCCCCAAGGACAAGTGAAAGTGGTCTTCTCCTGATCATCTGGATGGATAGGAATCTGGAAGAATCCACTATAGCCGTCCAAGTAGCAAAAGTGTGAATGCTGGGACAACCGCTCGAGCATTTGATCTATGAATGGAAGCGGAAAATGATCCTTCCGAGTCGCTGTGTTTAGCTTCCTATAATCGATGCATACTCTCCAGCCCGTAACGGTCCTTGTTGGGATCAACTCATTGTTCTTATTTGTCACAACGGTCATCCCTCCTTTCTTCGGAACGACATGCACCGGGCTAACCCACTTGCTGTCCGAGATAGGATAAATAATACCTGCATCCAACAACTTAAGAACTTCCTTCTTCACGACCTCTTTCATGATCGGATTTAACCGTCTTTGAGGTTCCCGTGAAGTCTTATGATTATCTTCCATTAGAATTCTATGCATGCAGAAAGAAGGTTTAATGCCAATAAGATCATCCGTGGTGTACCCTATGGCTTTTCGATGCTTTCTCAGGACATGCATTAACTTAGATAATTCAGATTCGGAAAGGGAGGCGCTAACGATAACGGGATAGGTAGAATCCGGTCCAAGAAAGACATACCTCAAGTGACTAGGGAGTTGTTTAAGCTCCACTACTGGGGGTGCTTTCTGGGAGGGATTTTCGCTTCCTCTTTCCAGTGGAGTGGTGTCAGAAACTGGATTTGATGCAATCTCAGTTAATACCGTCTCTCTGTTGACCTCGGTCGAGGCGCAAAGGCGTTGACCGAGGTGTTCTTCAGATGCCTCGCTCAGTCCAGAAAGTGCCTCGGTCGAGGTACTGCTACTGGATCCGAGGCTGGAAATCTTCGTTTCCTGGATTAGCTTTTCAGTTGTAGCTCCTGGATCTTCTTCCAGTGCCTTCAAGCTCCGTATATCTGCATCACAAGAAGCATCTATACCTTCCTCCATTAAACTGAAGCTTATAATTCTTTCGAGTGGATCGTTAATAAGGATAGAGCTCACCAATTCTCTTGATTCTTCTTCATCGTAGATGTTGAAGATATCATCAGTTAGTTGCTCCCCTTTCATTGCTGCAAGTAGTGCGAACTCCACCTCATCGCCGCCAACGTTGAATTTCAGCTTGGCGTTCTTGCAATCCACATTGCAACCCGAAGTTGCTAGAAATGGCCTCCCGAGAATGATAGGAACAGGATAATCTGCGGGAATGTCAAGTACGACAAAATCTATAGGTAGATAGAAGTTACCTAACTTGACCGGAACGTCCTCCAAAATGCCCACGGGATGGGTAATGGAGCGATCCGCCATGTAAAGTCGAATCTTGACCGGCTTGGGCTCTCCAAGGCCGATCTTAGTGCATAGCTCCAGCGGAATGATGCTCACGCTGGCTCCTAGATCGCAAAGGGCTTCACAAGTGACATCCCCAACTTGAATGGGAATGCAAAATGAGCCGGGATCTCTCAATTTAGGTGGCATCTTCTCCTTCATGATCTTTATGAGTTCCGAAGATTTAGATGTCATCCTAACTTCACCAACATCCTCCAGTTTCCTCTTCCTTGATAAGATTTCTTTTAAGAACTTCCCATAGGCGGGCATACCTAGAATGGCATCAAGGAAAGGAATATTAATATGTAGCTTATTCATCAAGTCAAGAAACTTACCAAAGTGCTTGTCTAGATGTGCTCTGGCTCTGGACTGGGGGAATGGAAGTGGTGGTTTATATGCAGGAGGTGGAACATAAGCTTCTGTCGTTCCTCCTTCTTTCTGTTGCGCCGCCTCGGTTGGCATCTCGGTCGAGATGTTCTTCGACTGGATCTGGAACGAGGTGGTCTGCGTCGAGCGAGGTACTGGATTAGCAGTTTTGAGTCCACTCCTCGTCGTTATGGCCATGCACTGGCCCTTAGGGTTAGTTTCCGTCTTTGCTGGAAGCTTCCCTGGATCTCTTGGCGCTTCATTCGCCCTATTAGCAAGTTGTTGTTCGAAGGACTTTTGGGCCCTCGAAAATGAAGTCATAGAATTCTCCATAGCATTAAGCTTGATCAAGATTGCCTCCAGGACTGCGTCCTTCTTTTCCGGCTGAGACGAACTTGATCCTTGCCCTTGGCTTTTCAATGGAGTAGAAGAGGAAGAAGGAGAAGAGAGGAAAGGGTTAGAGGAATCATTAGAGTTGGAGTTTGAATAATTGTTACCGTGGTTTTGATTATTCGCCCTCCAGTTGTTGCTGTTGGATCCTCTATTGTTGTTGTTGTAGTTGTTGTTTCGGGGTCCGTTGTTGTTGTTACGGTACCCGTTATTGTTATTGTTGTTCCTTTGTCCTTGCTCTTCCTTCTTAGTTTGAGCCATTAAGAGCTCCTTCAATTCCTTCACGTCATTCTTCAATGATGTGAGTTGATTGTTGTTGGGTTGAGTCTCTTGAAAGTTGACTCTTTTAACTCCACCGTCAGCTCCTTGGTGGGTATATTTCTCCATATGTAAGGCTTGCTTCTCAATGAAGTCCCAAGCCTCATCAATCGCCATGTCCATGAATGTACCGGCGGAGAGTAGTTGGAGATTGAACTGGGTGCTTCCGTCCAGCCCTTTGAAGTAAATCTCCAACAACTCAATTTTTGGAATCCCATGATGTGGGCAATCCAAAAGGATATCCTTGAACCGCTCCCAAGATTTGGACAAGCTCTCCTTGTCCTTCATGATGAAAGCATTGATCTTTCCCCTCATTTCAGCAGTTTTTGAGGGTGGAAAGAATTTGGTTAGGAATTCCGTAGTCATCTCCTCCCATGTGCTAATTTTTCCTGGAGGAAGAGATTGATACCAAGTAAGAGCTCTATCTTTAAGAGAAAAGTAGAAAGGTCTTAGCTTGTAGTTGTTATTTTCAACTCTGGGAGGTCGCAAGGTCTCCATCAAGATCTCGTAGTTTTGAAGATGTTGATGCAGCGACTCCTTCTCTAGCCCTCCGAATTGACATTGGCGAATCATGGCTAGAACTTGCGGTCGAAGTTCGTAGTCATGATCCGCTGGATCTCCTAGGTTCACTCCTGGACGCCTCAGCTGTTGATTAGGGTCCATTCTTTGACCTAGGGTTTGTGGAATTCCTGCAAGAAGAACATCTCGGACTGGAATCCGAGGTGGATGTACATCGACCGGCGCGTCAGGTACTGGGATCTGCCTCGGTCGAGGATCAACTACTGGATCCTACATCGGTCGAAGTAGAATCTGGTTCCGGATTGCTGCAATCTCAGCTTCGATTCCTGCATTCCTGGCCTGATTCTCTTCTTTTTCTTGCCTTAGCTCTTCTTTACTGAGACGTAGTAGCTCATGCGTCTCTCTCAATTGGGCTACAAGATCGTGATCGTCTTGTTGGGCCATCTTCGCTTCTCTTAAGCGTCTCTTGTATGTCTTTTCTGGTTCGGGATCGTAAGGAACGATTTCCTTCCCAGCGCGGGTTCTTCGCATATACCTAAGAAAGAACCTGCAAAAGTCACTCAAGTAGAGTGGTTAGACCAAAACGGGGCAAGTGCCCCAAGAGCAAACCGTACCGGCTCGGTCTAGACCAAGTCCCCGGCAACGGCGCCAAAAACTTGTTCGCTCCAAACGGTGTGTGCAAGCTTTAAATTTATAACCCTAGACTTAAGCTTAAAACAAGGATGCGAACCCGCAGTGTACGGGTCAATCGTAGTAAAAGCAAGAAAATTCCAGGGGTCGATCACAGGGACTTGGTGAAACAAAGTCCAATACGGTAGGCTAATGTTAATGCTAACCACAAGAGCAATTTAACACAATCAAAGATGAATAAGAAGTCAATAAAGCAAACATGCAATTCTAGGGATTAAGGCATCTAGTTGTGGTTCCAACTCAAGATCTATAGATAAGCGGACAAAGCTGAGATTTTTGCGTGGGGAAAGCGTTTCTAAAGTGGAGTAGATCACCGGGTAAGTCTCACTACACACTAATCCTAAACCGCAACTCCTATTACCGGGTAAGTCTCAAGGAATCAAGATAAAGAACTATAACCTCAAACTAACACACCATCTAAGGGAATAGAATCAACCTTTACCGGGTAAGTCTCAGGCTAACTCACAGAGATGGGATGGAAGCACACTCAAACCCCAATAAAGGATAAACCTTTATTACCTATACTTATGATCGTCGATACACAAACTAAGGAATTACCGGGTAAGTCTCATCCTAAGCTTGCTTTGGACCAGAAAGGTATAATAAGAACAAGATTTGGCAAACTCTAACACTTAACTCTCAGTCTAAGGTCGGATAAGTCACCTCGGTCAGAAGAATTCCACCCCGGCCGAGATGTTCATCGACTGAACGAGGTGCTTAGGGTTAGTGTTAAAGACTCGAACTTTCAGGATCCTACTGGAATCTAAGATTATTCTATCATTGTTTTTCCCACAACCTTCAGCCAATCACCCTAGAATCACACAAAGAAATTAGCCACTCATCATCATAATGAAAGTATTAAAATATATGGGAAAAAGGTGAATATTTGAGCAAAGAAGAATTTAATGAAAAGACTTCAATAACTGAATCAAATATCACACAAAATCGTTCCTTGGATAATAATTCAACAAGACAAGACAACAAGGAAAGGAATTGAAGACAATCTTACAAAACCCTCCAAAAAGCTATAAAAGCTATGGTCTTCAATCTTCCTTTAACCTTCAAAAAGGTTCTTCAAAACTCCCCAAATCTTGGAGTAGGCTGCTGCTGCGTATGTTAATCGGTGTATGCGGATGTTTTGCGGATGTCGGAATTGTGGAAAATCCACCCTTTTTATAGGAAAAATAACCCTCCAAAGATAATAAATCTTAAGAAGATATTATCCCATAAATATAGGTAAAATATATGATTCTGCATATCTCCTTCCTTCTAGAAGCTCAGCCCAAAAATATAAGATCACTTTCCAATTTTAAAAGATCTCAGCCAAGAATAAAATATTCTCGCCGCGTCCTAGGTATTCGCCTCGGTCGAGTCGGCGTCTCTGGATCGCCTCGGTCGAGGTGAACCTCTAGTCAACCGAGGTGACTCATAACTGAATGTAGAATCTCTCAAAACTGGTCCAAAGTGAATCTTTAATCCATGGCTATGCTTCCTGGATGATTCCTTTTTGCTCCTCAATGTAGCTCCAAATGACTTATGACTCCTTTTGCTCCTTTTTGATGCAAAACGTACCATATTACCTGCAATTACAACGAAACTAGGTGTAGACCTCGATTCTCGCAAAGGTAGATGAAATGGTAGTAAAATCACATAATGCACATACAAACATGCAGATTATGAAAGATAAAACGTCCAAACAAACCCCAAAATATGGACTATAATTCATGCTATCAGTACTTTTCGATTGAGCCATCCGTTTTCAACTTGGTTTTGAAAATCCATTTGTACCCAAGTGCTTTACACCCTTTTATGGTTTTGCATAATGGAGTCAATCTCAGTTTTGACTGCTTTCTTCCATGAAGGTGCGTCAGGTGTAGACATGGCTTCTGTGTAACTTCTTGGTTCTTTCTCCATGAGAAATGCCGTTATGAAGTAATCCCCAAACGATTTTTCCGTTCGAGTTCTTTTGCTTCTTCAAGGTTCTTCCTCGACTATTTCATTTCCAGAAGTGCCTTCTTCCCTTTGTTCACGAGTTCATTTTGGATTTTCTTTATCCTTACACGGAAATACGTTTTCAAAGAAAGAAGCATTCCTAGATTCCATTATTGTATTAACATGTATATCTGGTATATCTGATTTATGTACCAAAAATCGATAAGCACTACTGTTGTGTGTATATCCTATGAAAATACAATCAACGGTTTTAGGTCCGATGGTGACCTTTTTAGGAGGTGGTATAGCCACTTTTGCTAGGCACCCCCACACTTTGAGGTATTTGTACGATGGTACTTTACCTTTCCAAAGTTCATATGGCGTTTTGCCAGTTACCTTATGAGGTATTTTTTTGAGGATGTAATTGGTAGTAAGCAATGCTTCCCCCCACATGTTTTGGGGTAACCCAAAATCCTGCAACAAGACGTTCATCATCTCTTTCAGAGTTCGGTTCTTTCGTGCCGCAACTCCGTTAGATTCAGGTGAATAGGGAGCAATTGTTTGATGAACTATCCCGTGTTCTCTACAGAACGCGTTGAAAGGTTCATCGTACTCGCCTCCTCTATCACTTCGTACGACTTTGATTGTCTTACTAAGTTGGTTTTCAACTTCCAACTTGTATTCCTTGAATTTTTCCAAGGCCTCATCCTTGCTTCTGAGCAAGTATATATAACAATATCTTGTACAGTCGTCAATAAATGTGACGAAGTACTTTTTACCCCCTCTAGTTTGTATAAACTTCAAATCACACAAATAAATGTGAATTAAGCCTAGAGGTTTGTGGTTCTCTCCACTTGTGGAGATGGCGTTTTTGTGAGTTTTGCCTGTACACAGACTTCACATTTGTCTTTGTTTAATTGGCTTTTTGGAATTATGTTTAAATTTATCAGTCTTTGGATAGACTTATAATTTACATGTCCTAATCGTTCATGCCAAATGTTGAAAGACTCAACAACATAAGCAATTGGAGTTTTATTCATTGAAACGTCATTTGTTACAATGTCTGGGATGACTGTCAATACACACATTTTGAACAGTCTATCCTTTTGATACCCCTTGCTTACATAAATCCCACGTTTAGTGAGAGTTAGCTGATCGGATCCTATTTCGACTTCGAATCCGTTCTTGCTCAGCAAAGATCCGGAAATTAAGTTCTTCTAGATATCTGGCACGTGCATGACATTGTTGAGAGTCAGCTCTTTCTCAGACATCATTTTTAGCACTATCTTGCCATGACCTTCGACCTTTGATGTGGACGAATTCCCCATAAACAGGATCTCGTCCTGCTTATTCTTCTGATATGTGGAAAACATCCCCTTGTTAGAACAAATGTGGCGGGTAGCACCAGTGTCATACCACCACTCCATCGGGTTGCTCCCGACCATGTTCACTTCTGACGTCACAACAACCATGTCAACCACTGTCAGATCGCCTTCAGCTACTTGGGCTTCAGCTTGAGCTTTGCCCTTGCCTTTGCGTGGGTCGCCCTTGTTCCGACATTTGTCGGACTTATGACCCATTTTGCCACAGGCGTGACACTTGCCGGCGAACTTCTTTTCAAGGGTAACCTAGAGTTCCCTAGAAGTTTCAACCAGTATGTACGCTTGGTACAACGAGTCAAACAGGCGGCTTAGAATCCACCCTTTGCACGCATAGTCGATGTTCAGATAAGTTTGGAGTTCCTCCACATTTGCGGGTTTACCCTCGGTCACATATCTGTCGAGTTTGTGCATGGCTAAGAAGAATAGCATCTTCTGTTGCCAGGATTTGAAATTAGTTCCATCGAACTTGTCTGGCAGCAATCCTACGCTCGAAGAGCCAGACATTGATACTGTCTGAGGGACAGGTTGTTGACCAGACTGTACACCACTTGGAAGTGGATTAGTCCTGGTTGTTAGGTTTAACAACTTAGCCGGTGGTAGACCACTCCCCAATTGAATATGGGGTGTCTGCTCACCCCTATTTTTAGCATCCCTAAGGAGCCTCAGGATACTTCCATAATCGGAAGTGTTCGCACCATCGGTAGTTTCTTTTGTCTTATGAACCATTTCAATTACACGGAAACAACCACGGTCAGTATTTCAATTTTTTGATCGGAAATCAAAACTCAAAAACCGATTTTTAGAAAATTCGGGTATAAGTCCGTACAATAACAGACTTGTTTTCGATTTAAAATTTAAATCGAATTCAGGTTTAAAAACAAAAACCGTTTTTGTTTTAAAATTAATTTTGAAAACTGAATTTAAAATTCAAATTCTAAAAATTAATTCCAGTAGAAAAAATCCGGTTTGGGTATTCCGGCGCCTTATCTGTAACACTTAATAAACGGTTAGTGCATAACAGCTTAACAAGTTTTTAGAATTAAGACTGTAGGAACGTGTAATACGAAAGTTAAACTGTATGCAATATAACGATAAGGTTCAGAATTTCATACCACCGCAGTGCGTATGTTGAGCAGAGTCGAGATCGGAATCTCTTTACTTAATTCTAAAAACACCCCGTATTACGACGGTTACCGGTGTTTAAGAATCCCAGGATACAACTGCTGTTCGAATCCGTTCTTCGTAATAGAACCGGAAGCCTACGAACCAGTAGTGCGTTGCACTCTTGAGATAAGAAAAGCTCGCAAGCTTGAGAGAGAGAAGAGAGAATGATTGATGGTGCGTTTTGGAATGAATGAAGAGCTCTCTATTTATAGGAGCTGGAGGAGCTGAATTGGGCTATGGGCCTCGAAGCCCAACCCAAAACCGGAGCCAATAGGAAGCTGACACGTGTCACGCACGATTTTAGGAGTCAACGGAAGACCATAACCGCCCACTTTTGTAGGGGTTGTTGGCTGATCCGTTTGACTGGATATTCGGATATCCAGCCCGGTCCGCTGATCCGTTTGCACAGGTGGGCCTGGCTCAAGGCCTTCCTCACTGTTGGGTTTTTGGGTTGACCCAAAAATAATATAGGTGGCCAACCCAGATTATAATTGGGTCCACCCGCCCCGCAACACGACACGGACTCGGACACGGCGCGACGCGGCACGGCGCGACACGGCACGAGCACGAGCACAAGCACATGCCTTAGTGCATATTTGCCCCTTATATCCTACTCCCTTTTATCTTCATATAGTCGATGTGAGATTCTCCCAATTTTTGACTATTTTCCCAATTTATTGCCTAACATGCAACCAACTTTGGGCATCCATTTCTCATTCAAACGGAACTCAAATTTAATGTATGAATATACCACGAGCAAGAACTCGCGGAGACGAAGCCAACGCTCCCACTTTCCGGTGTTGATAATGGCCGGAGCCCACCGGAAATGTGCCCGGAAAAGTGTCCGGCGCACACATGTGTTAAAAACATGTTTTATTTCTTATTTTCATTAAATTAGTTCCAACAGTATGTCGTTGAAGGAAGTGCATAGGGCGAGAGTATGAGGAACAACTGTGAACACCTCATATTTGTACTCAAAGCAAAGTTTTTAAGGAGTCAGTCACAAATCCATGACCCCTCCAAGACAAACAACTCGAATGGTCACCAATAAAACTTGCTCAAAACTCGGAAGAGATCACTGCACAACACGGAACTTTTGACAAGTACAATTGATTAATTCTGAAAAAGAGGTTGAAGAGAAGCACAAGATATTCCTAAAACATGAGCTTATTTAGATTCATAATTCCGGTGGAATTGTATTTTTTGCTAGTCTTGTTACGTAACCTTTAATTGTTTGCTTTCATTTTATTTTATTTTTTTGTTTCAATAGCCACATTAATTGAATTGTAAAACTATATTATTTTATCTCTTTTTTTTATATAGATAATTCATATCCCCTTCAAAGACAAAGGTTGGTTTGGATGAAATTGGACAGTTGGTCTATTGTTTGCTATTTTTTTTGCTTGCTACATTTTTCTTTGAAAGAATTTGGTCTACTAGGCTCTTTTTGGTTTTTTGTTAAAAAAACTATACCCCATGTTTTTTTACCACTTTCATTTAGTTGTAGGTAAAACTAATTAACTCTTCTATTTAAAAAAAATGTTTATTATTTGTTATTTGTTATTTAATTGTAATTTTAATTTTTAAAAACTGAATTTGTTTTTTTATTTTATTTTATTAATTTATTTCTCTTTTTTTATTTTTTTTATTTATTTTTTATTTTCTGGAATGAAGAATTTTTCACATACCGGAATTTCACATACCAGAAGTTATCATACCGGAAGTTATCATATCATATCGGAAGTTATCATATCATACCGGACGTTATCATATCATACCGGAAGTTATCATATCATATCGGAAGTTATCATACCTGAATTTATTTATTTTGTCTTTTTTATTTTCTTTATTTTTTTTATTTTTTTTGGAATGCATACCGGAGTTTCACATACCGGAAGTTCACATACCGGAGCTTCACATACCGGAAGTTATCATACCGGAAGTTATCATATCATACCGGAAGTTATACCAAACAAATTGATTTTATGTCATAGTTTAAAATTAAGAATTACATACCGGAGAATTACATACCGGAAGTTATAAAAATGGTATGAGCAAAAACGCAACATTCAGGTATAAACCTTGAAGCAACAAAAAATATCTCTAAAAATGGTATAACCTTCTTCTTTGCCTAGAGACGATCAAGACCACTGTCAACATCACCCTGAGCGAGCAAAGGTTGTAAATTCAGCAGTGTAAACATCATTGGCATCCGTTATGAACTTCCGGTATAACAAAATTTCGGTATGATTTTCCGGTATGAAAATTTTCGTTATGAACATCCGGCATGAACTTCCGGTATGAATGGTATGAACTTCCTGTATGAAAATTTTCGGTATGAACTTCCGGTATGAAAAACTTCGTTATGAACTTCCGGTATGAACGGTATGAACTTCCTCCGGTATGAACTTTCGGTATGAACTTCCGGTATAAAAAATTTCGGGATGAAAAATTTTGTTATGAACTTCCGGTATAGAAAAATTTCGGTATGAACTTCCAGTATGAAAAACTTTGTTATGAACTTCCAGTATGAACTTTCGGTATGAACTTCTAGTATGAACTTTCGGTATGAACTTCCGGTCTAAAACATTTTGGTATGAACTTCCGGTATGAAAATTTTCGTTATGAACTTCCGGTATGAAAAATTTTGTCATGAACTTCTGGTATGAACTTTCGGTATAAAAAATTTTGGTATGAACTTCCAATATGAAAAACTTCGTTATGAACTTCCGGTGTAAAAAATTTCGGTATGAACTTCCGGTATAAAAAATTTCGGTATGAACTTTCGGTATGAAAAATTTCGTTATGAACTTCCGGTATGTAAAATGTCTGGTATGTAAATGTCCGGTATATAAATGTCCGGTATGTAAAATGTCCGGTATGTAAATGTCCAGTATGTTAATATCCGGTATGTAAATGTCAGGTTTGAAAATAAAAAATAAAAGGGGAAATAAAATAAAATAAAATAAAAAACAAATTCAGTAATTAAAATCAAAATTTACATAATAAACATCAAATATTCTTTTTTTTTAATAAAAAGGTTAATTAGTAAATAAAAGTGGTAAAAAAAATTATGGGCTATATTTACTAAATAAAAAACTAAAAAAGACCTAATTAGTATACAATAAAATAAAAAAAAGCCTACTTACCTAATTAGCCTTTTTTTTTTAACCCTGAGTGAAACACGTAAACGCCGTTAGTTATAAAAAGGGGTATAATATATACACCCAATTTCTAAAATATAAAAGGAATGATTAGGTAATTATTGGTTCCTTTTTAATTTTTGCTTTTATCCTTACTTTTTTTTGCCAAATTACAGTTTTTGGCCCAAACTTTATATATTGCACACTTTCGACCAAACAAATACACTTGATTAAATTTATGGACTTTACGTGGTACTTGCTACCATAATCTACTAACTATATTATGAATAATAAATTTTCTATGATCATATGCCCACCATGCTCCGTAATTAAGAAATTTAAATGAGAGAGTTTTGACCGATACCTGGACGTAGTATCACTGGACCACCGGCGTTCTTGTAGCTTTCGGCTTTCTAGGGGTGGCTAATCCTCAACCAAGACTACCTTAGCCCAAGCACAACACAAATCTGTTTCGTTTCCTACCTCAGATCGTAGTCTCTCACTCAAATCTCTCTTTTATGAGGATGAAGGGAATGTAATCAAGAAAATAGATTGTTCAAAACATAGCTTTCAATTAAGTAGCTTTCTCTTACTTAAAAACAAACTTTTACTGAATTTGAAAGATGATTACAAGCACTCAAACACACTGAAAAGACTCAAATTACTTCAAACACTTCAAGCTAGAAAGATCCATCGAAGTGTTTTGATCTTAGAGAGAGGAGGATCCACTACTCTGTAAGCTCAAAATCGATTGCTTTTTCTCTTTCTAGTTTTTGGTGTTTCTCACTCTTAGAGTTTATGGCTTTCGATGCCTTACAATGACTCACAAGGGGTCTATTTATAGAGTTGAAGAGATATTGGATGTCCTTGCTCTACTACCATTTTACCCCCCAACATTATTATGGACTCTGACTCTCTTCACATGGCCAACAGTGCCAACGTTCAATAATTCAAAAAGCAAAAGAAAAAGTTAAAGGAAAGAGATAGACTCTGACACAGCACTCACGAGATTCCTTCAGGCTTGTGATGATGATGTTTTTGACTAATCCATGCAATGATTGATGTTGTACATCCCCTCTTCTCCGATATTATCTTCATAATCTTCATCAACATCTTCATTAAGGGCTTCAAAAATGTTTTTTGCGTATTCATCATCCCAACTTAAGAGGGTGTCATAGAAAAAATCTTGGCATTCTGAAGACATGAATTTTCCCAATTCTAAGTCCCTTATATAGTCTGGAATTGAATCTGAGAACTCGATTGCTTCTGAGAAGTATGGTCTTAAGATTTCAGGGATTATGACCGTAGTAAATCCAACCTTGAAGATAATATTGTTCTTATCTTTCTGATGTTGCTTGATATACTCATAAATGTAGAAAAATCCATTTGCCCTGGCTTGAATATGATTCTGGATGTTGGGTTGGTTTACTGTAATTGGATCTTGGGAGAACTGATCTGTTATTATTCGAAATATGATCAAATAATGTGGCACTCTAGATCTTCCTACTTCAACCTCCATATTTGCTGGATGAATATAATACAATAGTTTCTCAGCTCCTTCCCACTTCTTGACCCTGTTAAATACATAATTTTGAAACTTCGTGACATGCTTCCTGATCGGACTCCATGGTTGTAACACCCCGAATTCTCAGAACTCGGGACATTACTGGTTAGAACCTCACAATGGGTCCCGACCTCAGTTTGACAACAACATTACTAGGATCTTGCAACAAGACACAAATAAGGAAACCGAAATTCATAAAATAGTATTTTTAGGGTAATGAATGCAACACTGTCTAGCAGCCTAAAGTACTTAAACAAAAGAAAAGAACAACTGTCTTAACTAAACAAAAGGAAAGACAACCACAACTCTCAACCCCCACTCTAAGGAGTACGGAGACCCGGCTGACCACTACTTCCGGATCACTCAGCTGCTGATCTAACCTGCGGTAAATCTAAAACAACAACAAGAAGAACCGTTAGCTAGTTATCTAAATATTAGCAGAATAATAGCAGCACAAACACACTCAGATAAACATAAACACTCAGCATGCTTTCAAACAAGTCCGTTTTATTATCTTGCTTTAATTTACTTGTTCACTCTAGTGATACTTATTTTGTGACACGAGGGATTCCCAAACCTCGCCTCCGCCCCCGTGTAACCATCAGGAATGGATCCGATGCATCTCACCTTGTACCTGCATGGTCTGGGTATAAAGAACCTCCCAGTCTCCTGTCAGAGCTGGGCAGTGATGTCACGGCCCGTTATACATACACTTGGGCCTTAAACGTAATAATAACAGTCGTCCTAGCAAGTTATTATTATTAAACACGCAAAAAGCACACACAACCACTATCACTCAACTAATATCCAAAAACTGGCTAAGTAAGTCGCAAGGACTTACCTGAGTCAAAACACTCTAACACTCCTCAGATAGTCCGTACTCGTGTAACTCAAGTGCCTGTCAATGAAGGCATGTGTATCAAACTCACATCTCTATGTCCAACTTCGTGCGAAGGAATTACGGAAAGAACGATTCTCATACGGTAAAAGACCGTTTTACCCTTAGTGTAGAAAATTCTCCGGGTCACTTCTTGACCTCTAATATTTCTTTTGGAACACTTTTCTAATCTAAGATTATTTCCAAAACAGTTTACTAGGGTTATAAAAATTAATCTCGTCCATTCGTCATCTAGAATCGCATTTTTTTATTCTCGGGTATTATTTATTCTTATAAATCTATATAACTATATATATATATATATATATATATATATATATATACTTTTGTGCATATTAACTTTCCTTCCAATTATATAAAAAATTCCGAAACCTCTAGGTGTTTAGGTACATAAATAAATTCTCATATTTTATAATTTCACCAACTCAACTCATAAGTATACTTTTATTTCAAGCACTATATATACGTATATTTATGTACTCGGCATACATTTTCTTATATAAGCTCACACCTGCTCTTATAAATCTTCCGTAATCGAAAGTACATAAGTACTTATATGTATCCTATATATATATATCCCGAATCAACTTATTCATACACATCTTGCATCTCCACTCACGTTTCTTACTATATACTAACACCGTACCCGTATATATATATATATATATATATATATATATATATATATATATATATATATATATATATATATGCACAAATACGTCCTTTATACCCATAAATCTATACGTATATACATGTTGCGGAAAGGAATTACGGTACATCCCAACTCTACCTACACACCTACTGCAGTGGAAGGAAGAGACGGAGAACCCGGCTTACTGGAGCTGCAGTCCGGCGAGGTGAGTCCAGGCGGTGCACTGGCGTCCGGCGTCCTTCCTGGTGTTGGCTGACCACTACGGAGATGACCGAGGCGACGGCGCGCGGTGCTGCTGCAGATCGAACCGGGGCAGCGGTGTTGCGATGTTGCGGACTGAAGAGGGCAGTGGCAACGGCTCCTCCTGAGTGCAGTAGGGTAAGTGAGGGTGGTGCAGCAGTGCGGCGGCTCTCGGGTGGAACTCGCAACGGCTGGGCGCCCTGGGTTGTCGACAAGGCCGGCGGCTCCTGGTTCCGGTTCGTTCTTCTCGGCGCAGGCTGGTTCAACGCAGCAGGGATCGCCAGAGGAAGCAGCAGGGCTCGGTGGTGGTTCTGGTGCTGCTGCAGGGCCGAAGAGAGGCGGCGCGGTGGTGGTCCCTGCTGGCCGAAGAGAGGCGGCGCGGTGAGGGTTAACAAAACTAACCGAGAAGAAGAGTGGCGAGGAGGGAGAAGGCGGAGGGCTTACCAGGCTCCGGCGGCGGTTGGGCGGTCGACAAGGGGCTGTGGTGGCGGCGCCTTCGGTTGAAGCGGAAGAGAGGCGTGGTTCGGCGTTTCCGGTTGATTGCAAGGGAGATGCGTGGTCGATGCTCTTCAGAAGGTAAAGCAGGAGAGGGAAAAAACGGCAAGCAGGTGGGTAGAGGATTAGGGTTAGCGTTAAACAAATTTAGGTTTAGGATTAGTGAAAAGTTGTTGGGCCAGCTAATAGGATGCTTGGGCTTGTTAATGGGCCAACCGGCCTGCTCTCCCCTTAGAACGGAATAGGAACTCGTTACTTGCCCGGATTTCTGGTTAGGTGCGGGAATTTATATAATACGAAATTACATCCCGTATTATATAAATTATTATTATTATTATTATTATTATTATTTTATTAAGGTGCAAAACTATTTCCGGTTGCAAAGTTTCATCATTTTATGTGATTTAAGGTCACATAAAATGATAGGACTAACAACTCGTTTTAATTGTTTATTTACTCATTTATTTAAGATTGACGTCTCAGAATTCGGTTAAATTCGGTTTATCGGAAGTTTAAAATTTTCGGTTATTACATCAGTGCCCTCTTAAAAGAAGTTTCGTCCCGAAACTTAGAATATTCCTCTTACTCACACATTTCCTTTGGTATAGTTTAGTTTTCTCGACATTTTCACTTTCTATCATGCATCTACTCAACCATCAAAACAGGCAAGTATCACATAAAACAGAAACACTCAATCCCATATAGAAATCTGAAAGGTCAACAACACAACATCCGAGTACTAACTCGTCAAAACAGGAGGAACCTCTAACTCCGCAAAGAACTCGGGGTTGTTACGTCTAATACTCTCCTCAGTCTCCCAAGTGGCCTCATCAGCTCCTCTCCTAGACCACTGGATCCTCAACATAGGTATCTCCTTGGACCGCAGACGTCTAGTACTGCGCTCCAAGACAGCTACTGGGTACTCTACAAATGTATGGTCAGGCTCAACTGTCAGGTCCTCGTGGTTGACGACGTGTCTCGGCTTTGGTAGGTGCTCTCTCCACGGTTTGTTTCCTAAACTTACTTCCAGCTCATTGATAACTCTACCAAACTTTTCCTTCCATTGGCGCCCTGCTTTTTCCTTTCGAAAGTTCCCGACTATCGATTCTGAAATAATCATCTTAACTTCTGTCGGCACTTTACTAAGTGCCTAATGCTCTTTGTAATACAAACTGCTTGGCTCGTTTTCCTCAATGTGACCTAATCGGATCGTTCCTTAATTAGTGGATTTTCACCTACTTCTTGTCAAACTTTCAAATTTATATAACTCAAACAAATCACACTCCCAAGTGGACCTTTTCATATAGTTCTCTTATTCCTTAACTTGAAATCATAGTTATCCCAACATTGATTTTCTTCATCTGTGAGTTATGGGCCTACCACGCTTCTGGTGTAACACCCATTAGTCACAATGGCATCTTTCTAAGGGGTCAACATGATTTACCCAACTCCCGCCTATACTTCCCTTCTAATACTAGCAAGATCCTCTTCAAACAGACCCTTATTCTCTTATTCCACCGTAGGTTGTTCTTAACCAACTAGTAAGCAACCTCTAACCGATTCTCTCTGTATTTTTAGATCACCCCAGAAAGTTGTCGTTGCCTACTTGGGGATTCCTCCAAGTCATCGGTAAAGTTATCTCTTAAATTCGCAGTCACTAATATCTCTTCTTAATGGTACCTGCTCGTCAATACCAACCATCACTTATACGTCCTCAGTTGATGTCAGTCACTCTATAATTGACTTATCTCAATATTTCGGAACTGCTCTTCTCATACCTATACTGACGTTAAATTCTTGGTGAGCATCATCTGCTCGATTAATCCTTTCATGCTTCACTAATTCGTTTTCTATTCCATACTTCTGTTTCCTTAGGCTAACTCTACTTTTCGAGCTCAACTGGGTCATTCATCTTGACATAAATAGTCATTCCAAGTCTTCAACGATAGCTGGTAAGTGTCGATGTAGTTCTGATGATTTTAGTTATCATCCCCTTGCAGTTCCCCTTGCACGGACCGTCGGTTTTGATGACTTAGGTCCCGTGATAATTGGGGTTACCTTGGACTTTCGAGTCCACCAAGACCGTTCTTATATATACATTCCTTCGCTGGTGTTACCGGCAACATTGCCTTCCTGATACTCCGTTGTTTCCGCTACAGGGCTTCAACTCTTTCAAATTCCTATATGTTTGAGGAGGTTAAAACCTCTCCACACTTGTAAAGTCTACATTTGCATCTACACTCCATTGTAGGTATCCCTTCCATGCACCTTAGACCCTCATATCCGGGTCGACATTTTATCTCTTTTGGCCTTACAAGCTTGTCTTGTGAACTCTTCTACTAGATGCCTCGTCTTATACATTTTTCTTCTCTGCATCGGTCTCTAACTGTCTGTTGATCATTTCTACCCATTTTGTGTTGAAACTTCAGTTGCTTTGTACTCTTGCCTAGATTTCCTAAGGACATCCTCATCTCAAAACTTTATTTAAAATTTATCATAACCCGCAATTTTGATACCTGATTTTCCTTCTCACTGGTTAAGTTATACACTTGGTTTACACTAAATCCATCATAGTGTCATCAGTCCGTTGGTATGATTGTTATTAAACATCCAATGGTACCATTTGTATACAACACATTAGGTGTATATGATTTCTCCGCCAATCAAATTTCTCGCATCGCATTTATTATGTCTTCCTTATACTCATGTCGCTTTACCTTCTTTGATATTTACACTCCGTAAGATAGTTAAATCCCTTTGAGTTTTCTCGTACACACTTTACAACTGCGTTGGTTGGTCTTATTACTTTCATCAATTCTTAGGTCATCAGTCCAACTGAATTTTCCATGGAGTACCTCCATTTCTCCTTAAATAACAGTCTTTAGTCCCTTCGGTAACCATCCTATTGGTGTGATACCGGATCCATATAACAACCTTTAGTCTTTCACTTTTACTCCTTCTCATGTCTGTTTTAGTCAACCTGTAGATTCTATCTGCAATCACCTCACAACTCGACCACACATTTCACCAAGGCTTTACATCATACTCCTTATGTTTGTGCCGCCTCGGAATTTCCAATTATTCTGTGTCACATTTTTAATCACAAGGGTTTTCCCTGTCAATCTAGACAGTCTGACCCTACTTTTTCTCGAAGGAGCATCATCAGTCTTACTTGTGTGAAATGCTAAGACGTAGGACATATTTCCAATCATCTACTTCCTCTTAATCTTCTAGTTCTTCTTACAGGGATCCCTTCATTCTAACTCTGATATGTATCTTTCGTAGTCAGTAGTAAGTAACTACTCCCAACAATTCCCTTTTCACCATTACTATCATCCAGGCTACTAGTACTTGCATTGATTTAACTTCACCATTTTCGTCGTGGATTTCCGAAAGAAATTCACTAGGTGTCGATAAAAATTCTTTCATAACCTTGTGGTTATTCTTCTTATCGATTAACTAACCATCACTAGTTAACCCGCACATGTAACTTTTAAGTTGTCCAAGTAGGATGTAGTTGACCTTCTACAACATCATGGACTTACTTTTCTTCCATCTCTTTTGAGGCTTGATATACTTGGTGAAATATATCTCCTTCAGTCTTTGTTTATTCTTCTTTAGCTCCTCCTACAATCTACACTTTTGTAAGATTGTTATACTCTTACGAGTCCAGTTGTGTCGTTCTTCTTCCATCAACAGACTTTTCAATCCTTCTAGGGTAGCTTGTAGGTATATCTCCGTGATTCTTTTACTTGAGTTATCGTCTATTTGCGGTTCTCTATTATGAACTTGTAGTGTTGTTAGCTTAAATTCCTTTTGAATGAGAAGTTATTGGGGTCCCTCGGGTTCACCAATACTCTTCTCACACACTCTTCTTCCTTGGGTGTTGCTTGTAATGCTGCCTTTACAGAAGCTGGTTATTGTTGTATCACGGTCTATGTCGAAATTCTCCTGTGTTCTATGAGATCACTCCACTTCTACGTTGGGGAAATCTACCTTTCCCTTTCTGGCAATGCGTAAGCTTCCAAGTTGCAGCTCTTTAATTCTTTCTATTTGGATGGATAATGTATCTCGTGTTGACTTCCATACTTTTGACTGTCTCGGTTATCAATCTGGATTGTGGTGGCAAATAGCTTGTTGAGAGTGATCATATTCCGCCTTGTTTTTGGCATCAACTTTCTCTTCCTAGCCTGCCAGTGAGCTTAAAATTTATGTCTCTTTTTTTTTCTTGATCGCTACTATATCTCCCTTTTGACTTTCATGTCTATGGCAATTTTCAACGTCATCCTCTTTGTTTGGGAAGTCACTTTACACAACTTGGAAGAGCCTCTAGTTGTCATTCTCAAAGTCCCTAGTTGGCGATCACCTCTTGCTTCTCCGGAGCTACTCTCTTGTATATCCTTCATTTGATCCCGTTGAGTTGATTCGGGATTCTCTTCTTGTCATCGTAATTGGTGTTGTCTTTGAGTCATCACCTTTCCGTCTCCACGTTCCTCAACAAGCTCGAAGGAGTTGTCCGACGTTCGTCTACCCTAATGCACATAAGATGTACATACTAATCCTCACGTTGACACTCTCAAAAACTTAGGTGTGTCAACTGAATGAGGATCTCAAACTGTTATCTCCATTAAGGGCGTACTGTAACTATAAATTCTACTAATCTTAGGCATATACCTATCTATATAACATATCTTTATAAACAAGCTAAAAGTCCAACTACAGTAAAACCTAAAGTCCATACTAAGCAAACTGAGATCCGCGGTAGTAGTGGTGGTCAGCCGTACTTTTCTATTCCCAACCAGACTATGCATGCATTTAAAACTAAAATTCTCTTTTTAAAACTCAGACCCCTTTTCGGGTTCTACTTAAACTTATTCGGTCTTTCAGAAGATTTCAAGTGCCATTGTTGCCAACCTAGAGCTCTGATACCATGTTGTAACACCCCGAATTCTCAGAACTCGGGACATTACTGGTTAGAACCTCACAATGGGTCCCGACCTCAGTTTGACAACAACATTACTAGGATCTTGCAACAAGACACAAATAAGGAAACCGAAATTCATAAAATAGTATTTTTAGGGTAATGAATGCAACACTGTCTAGCAGCCTAAAGTACTTAAACAAAAGAAAAGAACAACTGTCTTAACTAAACGAAAGGAAAGACAACTACAACTCCCAACCCCCACTCTAAGGAGTACGGAGACCCGGCTGACCACTACTTCCGGATCACTCAGCTGCTGATCTAACCTGCGGTAAATCTAAAACAACAACAAGAAGAACCGTTAGCTAGTTATCTAAATATTAGCATAATAATAGCTGCACAAACACACTCAGATAAACATAAACACTCAGCATGCTTTCAAACAAGTCTGTTTTATTATCTTGCTTTAATTTACTCGTTCACTCTAGTGATACTTATTTTGTGACACGAGGGATTCCCAAACCTCGCCTCCGCCCCCGTGTAACCATCAGGAATGGATCCGATGCATCTCACCTTGTACCTGCATGGTCTGGGTATAGAGAACCTCCCAGTCTCCTGTCAGAGCTGGGCAGTGATGTCACGGCCCGTTATACATACACTTGGGCCTTAAACGTAATAATAACAGTCGTCCTAGCAAGTTATTATTATTAAACACGCAAAAAGCACACACAACCACTATCACTCAACTAATATCCAGAAACTGGCTAAGTAAGTCGCAAGGACTTACCTGAGTCAAAACACTCTAACACTCCTCAGATAGTCCGTACTCGTGTAACTCAAGTGCCTGTCAATGAAGGCATGTGTATCAAACTCACATCTCTATGTCCAACCTCGTGCGAAGGAATTACGGAAAGAACGATTCTCATACGGTAAAAGACCGTTTTACCCTTAGTGTAGAAAATTCTCCGGGTCACTTCTTGACCTCTAATATTTCTTTTGGAACACTTTTCTAATCTAAGATTATTTCCAAAACAGTTTACTAGGGTTATAAAAATTAATCTCGTCCATTCGTCATCTAGAATCGCATTTTTTTATTCTCGGGTATTATCTATTCTTATAAATCTATATAACTATATATATATATATAAATATATATATATATATATATATATATATATATATATATATATATATATATATATATATATATATATATACTTTCGTGCATATTAACTTTCCTTCCAATTATATAAAAAATTCCGAAACCTCTAGGTGTTTAGGTACATATATAAATTCTCATATTTTATAATTTCACCAACTCAACTCATAAGTATACTTTTATTTCAAGCACTATATATACGTATATTTATGTACTCGACATACATTTTCTTATATAAGCTCACACATGCTCTTATAAATCTTCCGTAATCGAAAGTACATAAGTACTTATATGTATCCTATATATATATATATTCCGAATCAACTTATTCATACACATCTTGCATCTCCACTCACGTTTCTTACTATATACTAACACCGTACCCGTATATATATATATATATATATATATATATATATATATATATATGCACAAATACGTCCTTTATACCCATAAATCTATACGTATATACATGCTGCGGAAAGGAATTACGGTACATCCCAACTCTACCTACACACCTACTGCAGTGGAAGGAAGAGACGGAGAAGCCGGCTTACCGGAGCTGCAGTCCGGCGAGGTGAGTCCAGGCGGTGCACTGGCGTCCGGCGTCCTTCCTGGTGTTGGCTGACCACTGCGGAGATGACCGAGGCGACGGCGCGCGGTGCTGCTGCAGATCGAACCGGGGCAGCGGTGTTGCGTTGTTGCGGACTGAAGAGGGCAGTGGCAGCGGCTCCTCCTGAGTGCAGTAGGGTAAGTGAGGGTGGTGCAACAGTGCGGCGGCTCTCGGGTGGAACTCGCAACGGCTGGGCGCCCTGGGTTGTCGACAAGGCCGGCGGCTCCTGGTTCCGGTTCGTTCTTCTCGGCGCAGGCTGGTTCAACGCAGCAGGGATCGCTAGAGGAAGCAGCAGGGCTCGGTGGTGGTTCTGGTGCTGCTGCAGGGCCGAAGAGAGGCGGCGCGGTGGTGGTCCCTGCTGGCCGAAGAGAGGCGGCGCGGTGAGGGTTAACAAAACTAACCGAGAAGAAGAGTGGCGAGGAGGGAGAAGGCGGAGGGCTTACCAGGCTCCGGCGGCGGTTGGGCGGTCGACGAGGGGCTGTGGTGGCGGCGCCTTCGGTTGAAGCGGAAGAGAGGCGTGGTTCGGCGTTTCCGGTTGATTGCAAGGGAGATGCGTGGTCGATGCTCTTCAGAAGGTAAAGCAGGAGAGGGAAAAAACGGCAAGCAGGTGGGTAGAGGATTAGGGTTAGCGTTAAACAAATTTAGGTTTAGGATTAGTGAAAAGCTGTTGGGCCAGCTAATAGGATGCTTGGGCTTGTTAATGGGCCAACCGGCCTACTCTCCCCTTAGAACGGAATAGGAACTCGTTACTTGCCCGGATTTCTGGTTAGGTGCGGGAATTTATATAATACGAAATTACATCCCGTATTATATAAATTATTATTATTATTATTATTATTATTATTTTATTAAGGTGCAAAACTATTTCCGGTTGCAAAGTTTCATCATTTTATGTGATTTAAGGTCACATAAAATGATAGGACTAACAACTCGTTTTAATTGTTTATTTACTCATTTATTTAAGATTGACGTCTCGGAATTCGGTTAAATTCGGTTTATCGGAAGTTTAAAATTTTCGGTTATTACAATGGTGTTGGAAGACCTCCGAATAGTCCTTGACACATTCCATAATCCCATGCATATAAAAGGTCACATTCTTCAAATGGGTTTGCTGGTAAACTCACTGCCTTCAATCCAGATTTGTTGAATCGGTTCACCAAGGGACTCCATTCATGATAGATATCATAATATGGACCCTTTATTCCACTCATCACATATGAATACCAACTAGGAAACTCTTTGTACTTCCAATAACCTTTCATCTTCTCTTGGACATCAAAAGGAAGGCAAAACATAAACTGAACTAACTCCAACTTCAGAATTCTTCGAGTCATTCTGTCGCAGGATAGGATTAAACCATTTCTTGATCTTTTTTCTGAAAATTTTTGCAAAAGATTAACATAGTAGTAACTAAGAGGTGTTACCCATCTTAGATGATATTCGGTTTCTTCTTTATATTTTTGTTTGTCTACCTCCTCTACTTGCATGTAGAGGGCAGACTGCACCATCTCGTCCAAGTCTTCTTTCTCTTCCGTTATCATTGAGGGGTGATATAGTTTTCCTATTGATTTTTTCAGTTTTGGTTTGCTGGAAGATGCCATCGATTGCTTGGGAATGCTCGTACGCAAGCTCTCAAGTTAGGCTATCTGATAGAGAGTTTTTTGATCCATGCACATGTTCAATATCAAAGGAATATTGGTTTAGTGTGAGTTGCCAACGCAGGAGCCTCCCTTGCGCTTTCATGTTACTCAAATTATTTCGAACAAAGCCTAATATTCCTTTGCAATCAGTTCTGATAGTGAAATGTTTTGGAGCAAGAAAAATTATAAATTTATCTATCCCTTTTAGGATAGCAAGTATTTCTTTCTCCATAGTAGTGTAATTGCATTCGGCTTTATTGAAACTTCCACTACTATACCTACAAAGCTTATTATCTTTTTTTATTTTTAAGATAGCTCCCCAATGGTAGTTACTTGCATCAGTTTCAAGTACTAGATCATCATCCACATTTGGTAAAGTTACGACTGGTAACTTCATACAACGTTTCTTAAGATCTTGAACTATCTGAGTATCCAGATTGGTCCAAGTCCAAGTTTGTTCCTTTTTCAGCTTAACTTGTAAAGGCTTTCTAAGCCTAGCTAAATCCTTAATAAAATCTTATGCATACGTGAGACATCCTAGAAACCTTTCTAGTTGCTTTCTATCTTCTATTTTATATGGAAATTTTTCTATCTTTTCTAGGACATGCTCTTGCAATACTATTTCTCCAGCTTTTATTTTTAATCCAAGAAACTCTATTTCTTGTTCTGCATAGATGCACTTCTTTTGTCCTAGGATGATGCCATGTTTTATGCATTCTTGTGTTACAACTTTAAGATCATGCATATGTTGTTCTAGTGTTTTTGAAAAGATTAAGATATCATCAATGTAAACTAGACAACAATGTTTCAAGTTTTCAAATATCTTATCCATTATTCTTTGAAATATCTTAGGTGCATTTTTTAATTCAAATGGCATAACTAACCATTCATAATGTCCCTGAGAGGCACTAAAAGCTGTTAATGGAACACTATCTTTATCCATCTTAACTTGCCAATATCCACTTTTGCAGTCCATTTTAGAGAACCAAAAGGCTCCTTGGATTCTATTAAATAAGACTGTTTTATTAGGGATATAATAGCCATCAAAGACAATATTATCGTTTAGCTTTTTATAGTTAACTACCATTCTAGCTTTACCTCTTTTTTCTTCATCATGATTTCTAACCATAAATGCAAGACTAGAATGAGGACTCTTACTTTCTCTAATTAAATTCTTTTTCAGTAACTCATCTATCTGTTCCTTGAACTCTTGTTGATCTTTATAAGTGTAAACCATCTGCTTAACTCTAATAACCAATTTAGGTTCTTTTAACTCTATTGTAGCAAATGATTTATCCTTATCCCAGAATTTCTATGGGTTTTCAGAATATAATTCTTTGCACAACTCTTTTTGTTGATCTATTATTTGTTCTTTTAGAGTTACCTCATTAATAGCAAGTGTAAATTCTTTTTGAGTAGGAACACTATATTCCTCACCACGCTTACTGCGTGTGAACTCAATAGTTTGATGAGTGTATGCTTCTTTCATCTTTTTTACCAAAGCTTTTCCCCCATTTATAGTGAATATCATATCACCTAGACTTTGAGTGCATGGAGAATATAATCTTTGGAAGCTATTTTCTATTATCATGTCATGTGATGTTTGCTCGGTAGCCCAAAGTATAGGAATTATGCATGGATAACCTCCTATCATGATTGGTAGATTCTGAATGACCTCAGAATGTGTCATTATGCTATTATCAGCTATCCTAACCTGAATTGGTTTAGATGCAGTTTTCCACATGAATGCAGAAAATAAATTTTTCTTTCCAAAGCAAACTGAACAACCGCTATCAATAAATGCACATAAATCTTAATTATTAAAACCTTCGATGCATATGGTGATAGGAATGTAAATGCTATTTGGATTAGTAATTCTTAAGCATACTTCAATTTGCAAATTTAGTTCTTCATCATCTTCAAACACAGGTTGACTAATTGTTTTTGTATTATAGCCTATTAATTTTTTAGAACTCGAGGCTTCTCCTTGTGTTTGTGATGTATTTATTAGATTGCTAGGTCCTGGACCTTCCAGATGTGGTCTATAGCTAGATCCAGTGTTTCCTAGATCTATACTATGTCTAGCAGGTTCCCTAATATTTTTTCCCAAGTTATTGGCTTCTAATTTTTTGTTTAGGGCTGCTAAAAAGCTAGCAATTTCATCATCTACTTTAAAGGAAGGTTCTTCTCTAGGATTTCTACTTACTTGATTTTGGGGAGGTAAGTTGAACTGAGGATTAACCCTATAACTTTGACTCCTGAAGAGACTTCTATTTATTGGAGGTGGATGAGAATTCGTGTGAATTCTCCCTTCTTCATCAACGGTTAAATGTCTTCCTTGGTTGGGACTAGAAGGATTTTCGAAGGCATTTATCCACACTGTCTTTAGACTTATTTGGTCAGGCCTTACTTTGACTGGTACAGCTTTTTGTCCAGGTCCAACTACTTCATATTTATCAGCTTCTACCATTTGAGTTCTAGCAGGTGGATTAGTGGTATTTTCTAGTTTATATATGACCTTCCATTTCAACTGTAAAGGACAAGTCCCTTTGTGCATACTAATTCCTTCAGTTAGTAATTTTAATGCTAGGAATTTATGCGCAAACTGATCTTCTAGACTTACATAATAATTTGGTCTACATACCCATGATACTGGTCCTTGACTTAGATTGCATATTACTCCACTGATTGTTTGATCACTAAATTTCTTGTGCCTAGTGTCACAGACAAAATTAATGCAATGCACATTCTTACCAAAGTCTTGTAATGGAGTAATGATGACTTGAATTGCACAAACATAAATGTACTTATATTTTTTGTCTTTATTGTGTTTTTGGATATTTTTCCAATTAATCAGGTTTATCTCAATAGCTTGATTTTCATTATTTTTTACTACGATATTTTCAGCCATTTCTTCACATACGAACTTTGAGAATATTGGAATGAACGTTCTTTTAAAGAACTGTTCTTTAGTAATGATCGGGAATTCAGCCCCTGATCTATGCATTTTTTCCAATTGCTCTTCGTCGATGGAAGTATCAGCTTCTTGCAATTGGGCTAGAGTAGTTGTTTCTTCTGAAGAAAACATTTCTTCCATTTTTCTTTGAGTTTCACTATCCTCTCCTTGCATCATTTCACATACTTCCTCATAGTCTGAATTTTCAGATTCTTCTTCTTCCTCTACTACTTCTACAATTCCTTTATTATTATTTACGGCTAGGTCAAGAGCTTCTTCTTCTGTTATTTCAATATAATCTAAGCTTCAGCAAGTTTGTTATTCTTTCTATTTTTGCATTCATTAGCATAATGACCTATTTCCCCGCATGCCCAGCACTTACAACTCTTTTTCTTTTCGGGACAGTAAGAGGCTTTCATAAAAAATCTTCTTTTCTTAACAAAGGGTTTTCGATAATATTTTTTCTGATATTTTTCCCCTCTTTGTTTATTAAAGCTTTTCGTTCTATAATATTTTCTTCCATAACCATTTTTCTGATTATCTCTTCGGTTACATCCCCATTCTCCAGGAAGATCCCAACAATTTAAAAATTGTCTTTTCATATGTTGAGTTCCCTTAACTTCTCGACATTTTTTCTCTACCCATTTTCTAATGAACCTTAGTCTATTTCCTAGGGTATCCCTTGAATTGAATTTTTCTATCCATTCTTGATACCCTTCACTTATTTCTTCATTTATGGGTTTAGGGAGTTTATCGAACAACATTTGAAGATTTATCCCGTTTTCTCCCACCTTATAGTAGTAGTAACCAAATTCGGCACTACTCAAAGAACTCATTTCTTTGTCAGACATATCAAGAGTCTCCTTGATTATCTAACTTTTCTTCTTGTTCTTCTTTCGTTTCGGGTTTTTTAGTTAAACTTGGTACTGAAAACTTTTTTTGGGAATTTTCGTTTTGAAAAGGATACTTATAAGAAAAACCGACTGGCTTTTTTGTTGGAGGGTTTAAGAAAGGTGTTGCACCAAGATGTCTAATTTCGTTGGTAATTTCAAGAACTAATTTTTTGTTTTCTTCTCTGATAGAGTGTTTGATAGAAGTTTTTTTTAATGAATTTATTTAATACAAATATCACCCTCAATAATTTAGAGTTACTTCTTCATTCTCGTATATGAAACCAACTGCATAATAGCCACAACAATACATAAGTGATATCCAAATTTGGTTCGTTGGAGGACTCGTTTGTGAAGAAATATTCAAGAATAATATTAGCGATCTGTTTTTCTCTTCCGTCAAGAACTGTTGTTTTCAGGTGTATGTGTTAAATTGAAAATATGGGAGAAAATTAATCTCCATTAACCTTGGTGTAGGAGGTTATATTTTACCTATTTTTTAAGCCCCTTTAATCTCCACTATAATATCACTTATAATTTTCATCTTTAACCTAACACGGACAAAAAAAATTAATCTTTCAAAATAAATCTAAAATAACTGTCATTAATTTCCTACCAAACACACCCTTTGTATAATATTGCAAGAGTTGTGAACCTTGGTTGATTGATAAGAAACCCTCCATTGTCCACCCTTTACCAATTGAATAGGCTATATCCATTGGTGTTTCTATTCAAAAGTTAAAGTTAGTGTCTCCCAAATATAATAGTTGAAATACCTTACCGAAAACCAAAATCGGAGATATAATACCGAAGATATAACATAAGAACTTCCTTTTTAATATTGGTGGTTCATATTATGGTTTGGTTATGGCATAAAAGGTCTGGATATGTATTAATTTTTCTAGTATAAATTTTTTATATTATTTTCCAGTCGATTATATCGAATAAGATAGTTTTGTTAGTACGTTCTCTAGTATATAATTATTTTTGAAATAAAATTTTTTTTCTTCCTAGTATATAATATCGAATATGAAAGTTATGTTAGTTTTCTTTCTAGTGTATAATTCCGGACATATATTATCGATGACGGACATATACCAAGTTATGATACCGGAATTCTAATACACGGTATTTAACATTGAAATACAATATTGGAATTGATGTACCGTATTAATATATATATAGTCTAGTACATGAAATCTAATACAGAATTATAAAAGTATTAAAATGACCGAGATTACTTATACTTGAATTTATAAAAAATACCCATTATAACCTAATTTTACACTCAAAAGTCTATGATATCTTATACCTTAAATTACCATAAATATAATATTATTAACATATTTCACATATCTAAAATTTAAATAACGTAGGCTAACCAAAAGGATTTCTTCAAGTATTAATTGTTATTTTCGACATATAATACTTACGGTAATAAAATATGTCATATTTTCGGTATTATTTGTTGTCTCGTACATGAAAATTAATACAAAAATTAATATACCATATTAAATTCTAAAGCGGTAATTATAAGGTCAACCTATTCGAAAAACTAAAAGGGAGAATTTGATATACTAGGCCTTTTTGAGAATATGATTTAGTAAATGTACCCAAAATTTTTTACCACTTTCATTTAATGGTAGGTAAATATAATTAACCCCTCCATTTAAAAAAAAAATGTTTGTTATATGTTATTTAAGTGTAAGTTTTAATTTTTAATTACTGAATTTGTTTTTTATTTTATTTTATTGTCTTTTTATTTTCTTTATTATTTTTTTTATTTTCTGTAATAAATTTATCATACCAGAAACATACTAGAAATTTTATCATACCAGAATTTTTATCATACTAAATTTTTTATCATACCAGAAATTTATCATACCAGAATTACATACCAGAATTTTACATACCAGCATTTACATACCGAAATTTTACATACCGGAATTTACATACCAGAATTACATACCAGAGTTTTACATACGAGAATTTTACATACCAGAATTTACATACCAGAAATACATTCCAAAAATACATACCAGAAATACATACCAAATTTTTTTTTTTGTATCCTTATTTATTTTTTTTACTTTCTGGTATTAATTTCTGGTATGCAATTCATACCAGAAACTCATACCAAAATTTTTTTCACATATCAACAATCTGGTATGTATGCTAACTTATGATTTTTCATCAAACCTGAATTTCATAATCGCCCAGAAGTTCATACCAGAAATTATGATACTAGAAATTAGATACCAGAAATTACGTTACCAGAAGCTAGATACCAGAAAATTACACACTAAACAACAGCATATTAGTTTACACACTAAACAACAGCATATTAGTATATCACATTATCACATCACCGATTCTTTCTCACAGTTGGTGCTCAAACAACTTCATTAATCATCTTCATTACCAAATAGCTTCAGCCTTTTCCTTATTTCCACAATAGAGCACTAAGATCTTTGATGCTATCCTAATTAGTAAAACAAATAAAGACAACTTTCATAAACAACCGCATTCAAACAAGCAGATCAGAGTCAATTTTTGCTATCTTGCTACTGCGATTGAAAATTGAAGGAGCTCACACAGAAAAGTGTGCTCTATCTCTCTCCAAGTGCTTTTGCACAAACTAAGATGGACTTTTTTTTGCAGTATTTGGCTACTTTGCTCCGAATAAATCAAACCAGGCCGCCATATCTTACTGTGTCATGTGTTTGCAGAAAAGGAGTAGAGCAGTTGCGCTCCATATCTTCAATCACCTTCAACAGAATCATCACCGCCATATCCACCTCGGGATACTTTGTTTCGTACATTTTGTACTCTAAATTAGGGTCACATGACGCCATTACCGCACAAATCGTGTTTTCTAATGAAAAATGGAAGGAGATTGAGGCCGTATCGAGATGAGTGATAGAAAATTGGAGAGAGAGAAAGACGAGCAAAGAAAGTCGAGGATGAAGGGGAAGCGATGGTGGCGTTTGGACTCCTTCTCTGTTATGGGGTAGGGCGAGTTTGAAGGGAGAGTATTTGTGCAAATCGGCGCCTCATTACCAGAACCAGGGGAGGTGAGTGAAGAGAGTGAAGGAGGAAACGTCGTAAGGTGAGAGAAGCGGCTCAGGAAAAATTAGGGTTGGAGGGTAAAAAAATATGGGAGGGGTATATTTACTAATTGGAAAACTAATAAAAGCCTACTTAGTGTACAATAAAAAAAAGCCTACTTACCTAATTAGCCCAAACTAAAACGAGCTTATTTTTAATAAACATAATAAAACTCAAACCATGATATATATTTGATAATAACTATTATATTAGAATAAACTAACGATATACCTCAAGATTAGAGGTGTTAATGGGACGGGAATTTCTGATGCCCGATAAGGATCACCGTACAGGAACAAAATGAAGAAAGTAAACGGGGATGAGAACGGGGATGGAGATAAGGACTATATAGTCATTCCCCACACTGGTTATTGTAATTTACAAATATTTTAAAACTTTTATAAATGTATTTTATTAAATGGGGTTTTTTATTTTAGTAAAATATATCATTTATACAAATGAGTTCCTACATTTAACTCATGTGAATTTATAAAAGAAAATTTTAACTAGAAAACTCACGAAAACTCTACGATAACTATGAACGGGAAAAACTAGGTGGGGACGGGGATTCTCATTGAGTACGGATACTCAACGGATGGGGATAATGCACCTCTTTAATCCCGTACGGGAACAAGGATGGGAGGCATTATGCTATACTGGGATGGGTATGACACTAGGGGTGTAATGCGAGCTGAACATCGACATGCTCAAACTCGACTTGTTTATAAACGAGCCCGAGTTGAACCTAAATTTAATATGAGCTTTAAAATGTGTTCATATTCGGCTCGTTTATAAAATGAATGAGCTCGAGCCGAGCTTTTGACGAGCCGAGCCTGAATAACTCGGCTAAAATAATGCTCATGTAGTGTTATTTTAGCCGAATGAGCTGAACTTTTGACGAGGCGAGCCTAAATTTTGTACGAGCTTTCAAACGTGTTCATATACGGCTCGTTTAGAAAATGAACGAGGTCGAGCCGAGCTTTTGACGAGCCGAACGCAAACCGACCCGGATAGCTTGTCTCATATTACAGCCCTATATGACACTCTTCAAATCGAACCGAACCCGTCCCATTGACGCTCCGAACCCAGATTATCAAACCGAAAACATCAATCGAAAAAGCAGGAAGATGAATAGTAAAAAAGTTTATAGTTGAACAGAAATGGGATGAAAATCCTAGTGATCAAAGTATAAAGTACTGATGTAACACAAGCAACAGAAGCATTGGTCATCTGACATTTCGATCCCTCAACTAACTTCATTAATTGTTTTGATATCCGAACCTCTATTTGAACATGTAACCGCTCCACTTTTTTCTCATAAAGCTTCAACCCCCACTATTATTTTATACCTCTATGGTTGAGTTTTTCAGTTTTATGATACTTCCTGGTGGTCACATATACTGAGACCCCTTTTTTCAAGGTTTCATCTCTTTTTTGCTTCCTCAATTCTTCATTGCTTCATTTTCTCCCCCTTCAAAGCATTATCTTCTCTTCACCCTCTCACTTTCTTTACAAGGTGATTCATTCATTGCGGTAGTTTTTTTGTTTTTGGTGAAATATTTGTTTTAATTGTTTGTACTTTCATGCATGGAGTCATTCTTGATTTCAGTAAATGTACTGTTAAAAGTAGTTGATTTCATGGTACTGTTCATAAAAGCAGATGCAAAAAAAGTATAATGAGATTATTGGTGAATCAGAAGATGAACAAATTATTCCATTTTGAGTCAGTTTACTGTGCTTGACATCTTCTTAATTAAGATGGGAAGATGAAGAACTTGAGCAACTCACCTACCTTATTGTAAGAGTATTAATTGATTGATTTTTGTGTTTTGTGAATTCATCTGAGCATTAGTAGGAGAAATGAAGAGGTTCTCAGTTGAAGTAGAGAGTGGAAAGGAAGGGAAAGATGGCCGGCCGGCGGTGGGTCCGGTCTACCGGAATCCTCATGCCAAGAATAGCTTCCCTCCACCTCACCCAGAAATCTCCACTGCTTGGGATTCTTTCAGGTCTTGATCTTCATTTTCATTCTTTGTGCTATTTCTGGGCAAGGATTAAATATAAACAGTATATATCCTCATTAATCATCATCTGCATAATTGAATGTGGAAGTTCTTCATGAACAGGTTGTCTGTTGAGAAGCACCCAGAAAACAAGATGCTTGGTAGGAGAGAAATTGTGAATGGCAAGGCAAGAACTTACTCCTACAAAAATCATAACTACTTAACACTAATAATCATTTCCGGTAACAGAATTATTCTGAATCAATCAAGAACTATGTTTCTTTAGAGGTCTTTTAACACATTAACGATTCCATTTTATTTTCATTTCACCAAACGGACACTAAAACTATAACTAATTTTAGACAACATTTTATGCATTTCAGTTTGGGCCTTATGTGTGGAAAACCTACAAACAAGTCTATGAAGAAGTCCTAAGCATTGGATCCGCGTTGCGTCAGTGCGGCGCTGAGCCTGTAAGCTCAATGCTTTTACTATACTATGTGATTCGGATACGAGTAACATAAATTTGCTTACTATAGGGTGCTAGGGTTGGAATCTATGGCTCCAATTGCCCTGAATGGATTGTTGCAATGGAGGTTTGTATTTTGTTACATCTTATATTCACTTCTATAATCTGAATATCTTGACAGCATTTTATGATCTTTGTGTAGGCTTGTGCAGCTCATAGTTTAATCTGTGTGCCTCTTTATGATACACTAGGTATGATACCTTTGCGTTCATTACTCCTCCTATTTCCGATTGCTTTGACATTTTTTTTACTGTTCTTGCTCCAGGCCCCGGTGCTGTGAATTATATCATAGATCACGCGGAGATTGATTATGTTTTCGTACAAGACAGGAAGGTCAAAGAAGTAAGAACCCGAAAATGCTCAAAAAAGTCTCTTCATGTTCACATAAGGACTCGTTTGGATGCGATAACAATCATTTCCGGCAACGGAATGATTCCAAATCAATTAAAAACTATGTTTGTTTAACACATGAAAGTAATCCCATTATTTCTATTTTCTTTCCTTACCCTTATCTGAATCCATTCCGTTTCTATTTCACCGCTCCTGTTGTAACTGTGTTTGTCATTGTAGGTACTCAGCTCTGATTGCTTGTCTGCTAAACGACTAAAATGTGAGAAAAGAAGGCCTTCTGTATTACATAACTTTACATAATCTTATGGATAATGATATAGTTTTTGTGTGTTGTTGAGCAGCAATTGTTTGCTTTACTTCATTTGTGGACAATGAGAAGATGAAAGCTGAAAATGCAGGAATAAGAGCATTTTCATGGACAGAATTAATGGATATGGTTAAGATATGCTTATCTTGATATGATAAAAACTCGCCTTTAGAATGATCTCACGTTACTTTTTTTATTTTTAACAGGGACGAAAGTATTCGACTGAGCCAACACCACCTCAGTCACTTCACATATGTACAATCATGTACACAAGCGGAACCAGTGGAGATCCGAAAGGCGTGGTGATTACACAAGAGAACATTGCAATGTTTATAAGAGGATTGGACATATTTATGGATCAATTTGAAGATAAAGTAAGATTCTAAACGAGTTGAAAATGAACATCATTCAGTTCATTGTCTAACTGTAACAACTTCTTTGACAGATGACAGTGAATGATGTTTACTTGTCGTTCCTTCCCCTCGCGCACATACTTGATCGTGTCATTGAGGAGTACTTCTTCCGCAATGGTGCTTGCGTCGGCTACTATCATGGGGTATGCTTCTAAGATGACAATGTCATGTAGAAGATTATGTATCAACAACTTTGATTTTTGTGTGTGCAGAACATTAATGAACTAGGAGATGATTTGATGGAGCTGAAGCCGACATTTTTTGCAGGCGTTCCTCGAGTCTTTGAAAGAGTATATGAAGGTGAGGGTCTACAGTAATTTTACCACTATTACTCTGTTAAGAGTACCATAACATAAACTCATTAAGTAAATATAACAAGTCAATTAGAGTAGTAAAAATTAGAGGGGTCTACAAAAAAAAAAAAAAAAAAAAAAAAAAAAAA
>BSUD01000001.1:18309929-18387770 GCA_033239045.1 Fagopyrum esculentum | reverse complement strand
AAAAAAAAAAAAAAAAAAAAAAAAAGCTTACTTCACCCACCAATTCTTTCTTGTTGTTTTCCGGATAGGTATTCAAAAGACAATAGAAGGACTGAACCCGAGACGAAGAGCAATATTTGGCATTCTGTATAAGTAGTAAGTGCTTCAAAAACTAATCAACTTATGTAAGTTTCTTGCATCTTTTTCTGAAAACTGAAGAAGGTTTTGACATTTTGATACAGCAAACTTGCTTGGATGAATATGGGATTCAAGCAGAAGAGCGCGTCGCCACTAGCCGATCTCATAGCATTCAGAAAGGTAGAACTAACTCATTAACATGTCTCTTTGGAAGAAATCTAATTCATTTCTTGGTTACTGATTTTGTAGGTGAAGAACAAGTTAGGTGGCCGTGTTCGCCTTATAGTATCCGGAGCTGCACCATTGAGCAGAGAAATCGAAGAGTTTTTACGAGTTACTTGCTGTTGTTTTGTACTCCAAGGCTATGGTAACAATATAAGATTATACACACATGATGAGTAAGTACTATAGTCATGTGAAAATGAACACAGACACTCTCCTGTGCAGGATTGACTGAAACATGTGGATTGACCACCTGTGGCCACCCAGATGAGATGTGCTTGGTTGGAACCGTTGGAGGAGTATCCGTGTACACGGAATTACGCCTGGAAGAAGTCCCCGAGATGGGCTACCACCCGCTTATGGACCCACCTCGCGGTGAGATATGTGTCCGAGGCAAGACTGTCTTTTCGGAATACTACAAGAACCCGGAGCTCACCAAAGAGGCCTTTAAAGATGGCTGGTTCCACACAGGTAGTTTTCCTTTTCCCTTCCTCCATATACTTTTAGCCCCCGTTTGGTTGATACATGTGCCTTGTTTATGAAATTTTTTCGAATCATTCCTTGTGGTTTCTATGCAAAATGCATTTGATTCACCCCATTTTGTTTTGTATCAAAACCAATCAATTCTACTTCAATTACTTCTAACCACAAGGAATGATCCAAAAAATTTCATGAATTATACGTATGGACTAGATTCGTATCCGAAGTAAAAGCTAAACGGACCCTTAGTGTCCATTATGATGGAAACGGTTAGCTTACTTTCACGTGTTAAAAGACCTTTAACATTCCATTTTAGTTACCAAACGAATATGATTTTTGATTGATTCGGAATCATTCAGTTTACGGGAATGATTTTCAGGACCTTAGTCTTAACAAAGTTCTCTCTATTAAAAAAATCAGGTGATATAGGGGAGATGCTTCCGAATGGAGCGATTAAGATAATCGACAGAAAGAAGAATCTGATCAAACTCTCACAAGGGGAGTATGTTGCAGTTGAGTATCTGGAGAAGATATACAATGTCTGTCCTATAGTCGAAGATGTAAGCGTAAAGCATAGTATTGCCATTCTTGATTCTTTTACAAAGTAAGTTTAGAACTAAAGATTTGTTTGAAATGAAGATTTGGGTGTACGGAGACAGCTTCAAGTCAATGGTGGTTGCAGTGGTGGTGCCAAATGAAGACTACACCAGAAAGTGGGCTGATCACAACGGCTACAAAGGCTCGTTTACGCAGCTGTGCTCGCTTAATGAGCTCAAGAACCATATCATTTCGGAGTTGAAGTCTGTAGCTGAGCGAAACAAGGTGTGTTACTGTTTTGTGCCATATTTTGGTAGAGCTTTCTCCTTGAACCCTTTTGTAATGGTCGTTTCGTGTTCAGTTACGAGGATTCGAGTGCATCAAAGGCGTTGCTTTGGAAGCCCAACAGTTTGAGACGCAAGATGGGTTGGTGACACCCACAATGAAGAAGAAAAGGAATGTAATGCTCAAACATTATCAGGTAACAGCAAAAGCCTTTAATATAACTTGTTCAGTGATCAGATCAAACATAGAGACTCATTTGAGTACAAACTTTTTCAGGCTGTAATTGATCAACTTTATCATGGTTTGGCTAAAGGGAAGAACTGAGGACTTCGATTACATGAAGAACAGAGTTCAGCTATCCTTATCGTCTTCTTCTCGCCTTTCCTTATATTTCGAAAATAAGCAGACTTGGTGTTGTATTAGTAGAGTATATAGCAAGCAGAATCTTTGTACTCATTTGGTAAGAAGAAGTTATGTATCAATTACAATTTGCAACTGAAAGCAACGGCTTGACAAATTTATAGGTATTAGCCTTTCTACACTCAATTTTTCCTTCAAAAAACCTTCCACTTAGCTATGGCTACAGCAGAAGCTGCAAGCATATTTTGCTATTTAGTGTTTCAATATCAATGTCTCCTAAATCATAATGACACCGAAAGATCACTCACTCATAATGACACCGAACTCGACACCGAAAGATCACTCACTCATAATGACACCGAACTCTTCTATCAAATTTATACATGGATACTTTTGTTCTCATAATGACACCGAACTTTTGCTATCAAATTTGATATACATGCATATTTTTGTTTGTAAATTGTAGAGTAAACACTATAAACCTATATTGTTTGTAAATCTGAAAGTAAACACGAGGCTCGTCTAATCTCATCCCATGTATAATAGCCGGACAGGATGACCTCAATCCCGTCCCGTGCCCAGCCCTATTTCGTATCCTAGTCCAGAAATTCTATTAAAAAAAATATGTATTAATTGTTTTACGGCTATGCCATTGTATTTTACAGCAGCAGCATCCACCAATAATAGCATATCCAGGGGCAAAATATACAGGAAATAATTAGCTTCTGGGTAAAGATAGCATCTTTCAAGGCACATATATAGTCGTAGTGTATAAAATCTCAAACAAACCTAAGGAGAATAACAGACATAATTCTGAGTCTTTTTTTTCTTCATATTCTCTTAAATGTCATAAAATGTTTCTGCTTAAACTGGTACAATTCATTTTAGTACAAAATACAAGATAAACCTGGCACAAATGACTCAAGCGCAACATGGTAGATTTTGAAGGGTTTTTCTTCTATTTCTTTTGGGTAGAGAACTGCAGCTGCTGTAGTATGCTTGTGACTTGTGAGCAAGGTTGGATTTGTTGACTAGCTTTCTTGCTTCTCCTATTTCTTGCTGTCCTCCCTTTCCCTCTCACGTTTCTTGTAAAGCTTATCAAGTACACGCTTCGCCTCACAGTTCGGGAAGTTTGTGAGGTCATAGTAATGTGGTGCTATGTCGATAATCCTGTTCAATTCACAACACAAGGTGGAGCTTAGGGCAGAACTGGATAGATCCGTCTTAAAGAGATCAAATCTACTGTAGTAACTAGTTATTACTACTAGTATCAAAGACAGAATCTTTTACCATTCCCCACGGATATCCGATACTGTTCGGATGAAACTCCTAGTGGTGAGCACATACTCGTTGTATATTACCCACTCTGGTTTATGATCCAGGCAAGTAGATGGATGCAGGTGAACCACCTGGAGGGAGCATGGTCAGTTGATCACAAGATGAATAAAAAGAAAATTGATCTCAAACCTCAATAGGAATTAATAAGCTACATAACGTATTCCTACTTGATTATCTTTTACGGTTAGGTAGTGCCCAGTCCTCTCCAAATGAGCAACTTGCATAAAGTAGCCAGCCAGCAATGCCTTTCTAATATTGATATAATAATCCCTGCTGCTAAAGTCCGTGCTGCATAACTTGAGCTGGAACCTGGACATGATTCGCACGAGCTGTTGCCTCACATTATCAGCAGACTTCAGAGCTCTGTGGTTGATGAAGTTCTCATAACACCAGGAAGGATCTTCATCTAAATGTTGCAGATGATAAGGGTCTGGGTCAGATTCATATGAAGATGCTGATGGCAACAAATTAAAATTGAAGGAGAAGGCAATAATCAACACTTACTGTTCTGCTTGAAAGAGTGATACACGTTCAACAGCGTAAGGTGATCCCCATCAATGTGACCGAACCTGGCTTTTGCTTCATCTGCGGCTTTCTGGGCCTCCCTAGGCCGCACAAAGCAATTGGGTACTAAATACAGAAATTGTTATCACAGACGAGGCCCAAACAAAGGCCCAATGGAAGGTCAGCAGATGCATAGAGGCGATGAGACAAGACCATGTGCTTCATGACAGAATACTGAGAAACTGGATCTATCTGCATCAGCACTTACTTAGAAACTCTATTATGCATGCCAAACTGGGGCATGGAACCCAAGACTAGACAGTTGCTGATGACAGCCTAAACACTCATTTATGAACGCATGCATTTGCATACAACTGTATGCATTTAAGCTAGCAACCGGTACATAGACATGATCTATGCCTTGCCACCTTATGATACACCCGCTATAAATGGAAGGTTGGGTGACCTAGAGGATAAGTTATTATTCCCTCCTTTTAACATAAGTGTCATTCTAGGGTTCGAGATTTGTTTCAAAGTAACTGTCATTTTAGATTCTTGGGCATCTAATTTACACATCCTTATCATATTATATTTTTTAATTTCTTTGAGATGTGAAAAATGTTAGAATGACAAAACTGTAAATAAGAGGAAGTCACAGGAGAACAAAGCACTTACCTGAAAGCATTGCTGAGATAGAGAGAATCTCGTTTGAGCAGTTGAAATCAGGGCTGACAACGAGCATTTTCGCCATTTGAGGGTCAAGTGGTAATTCACTCATTATCTCACCCAACTTAGTCAAGTTCCCATCATCATCCAGTGCTCCAAGATAATTAAGTACTTCCAATGCACGCATCAGAGTCTCGGGGGCAGGGGGATCCATGAAATCAAAATGCACAAGATCATCTATGCCCAGCTTCTTCAATGTCAGGACTGTATTAGCAAGATTTGATCTCAAAATCTCTGGATATGTCTGAGGCACCAGATCGTTTTCAAAACTTTTTTCTGTATAAAGTCTAAAGCATTTTCCAGGTTGTGTTCTTCCGGCACGACCAGCCCTCTGATGAGCACTTGCCTTTGATATTGGAGAGACCAACAAGGATTCCACACGGATTCGAGGATTATACACCTTTTGCTTTGCAAACCCAGGATCAATCACATATACTATACCATCAATTGTCAAGGAAGTTTCTGCAATGTTAGTAGACACAACTATTTTTCTTCCGGGTGGACCGCCCTCTTTTATAGGTGGCGGAGCAGAATCAAATATCTTCTGTTGCATAGCTGGAGGAAGAGTAGAATAAAGAGGAACCACTTTCACCGGACCAACTTGATCCCCCAAATTTCCTACTTCTTTATTAATTTTCCGGCATGCATCCTCTATCTCCTCCTCTCCAGTGAGAAAAACAAGAATGTCACCAGGACCTTCACAAGTATGGATCTGCACAACAGTACGAATTGCCGCCTCCAAATAATCTCTTTCCGGATCCTGGGTGTAGAAAATTTCAACTGGATGAAGTCGTCCAGGAACTTTCATAAGTGGTGCACCAAAGAAGTATCCCTGAAACTTTTCAGCTTCAAGAGTAGCACTCATAACAACTAGCTTAAGATCAGGTCTGTTCTTTAAAACTTCCTTCAAAAGTCCAAAGAGAACATCGGTTGCCAGAGTCCTTTCATGAGCTTCATCAAGAACAATAACCTTATACCTTTCCAATAGAGGGTCTGTCATAGCTTCCCTCAAAAGCATACCATCCGTCAAATATCTAAAACACAAAAAACCAACATGAGAAACAAGAACAGCATAAACAAGATAATAAAACAAATCTGCAAAAGTGCATACTTCAAAACTGTTCTAGAACTGCTGCAATCCTCAAAACGGATGGTGTAACCAACTTCTTCTCCAAGAGTTACATCCATCTCTTCTGCAACCCTACGAGACACCGACATGGCTGCCACTCTACGGGGCTGTGTACAGGCAACCATCATTTTCTTTCTTTTATCTGATGTCTCCATATCAACAGCTTCCAGCACAAATTGTGGTATCTGCAGTTCGTATGATGCAATCGCAAATTTAACAAATCATGTTGACGACACAAACATGAAAAAGAAAAATGAGCAATGAAAAGCATATCAGAATTAACCGATACATTCAGAGCCAATCAAGTAAAAACCATACAAAAGGGATATTCAAACATCGGATTTAAACTAACCTGAGTAGTTTTACCACTACCAGTTTCTCCAACCAAGATAATAATCTGATTGTTCTTAAGAACTTGAAAAAATTCCTCTTTCTGCAGCCAAACGGGAAGCGTTTTCCTCTTCTCGAGTATCTCATAGTATCTTTGTGAATAGGGCCTTGCATTCCACCTATTAATCGTAGACAGAGCAGCAGTGGCGCCATTGCTAGGGTACATCGATCCTAAGCCGTTCACCTTGGAAACCTTGGAGACGGCAGCCTCATCAACAACATCGAACAAACTCACCTTCCTTTTCCTCTCCGTACCCATTATGCTCACTGCAAACCCTACCTAGCTCGCAAAAGTGTGGTTCGACGAGATTCGGAGAAGATGGAGAAGGTTGGTTTATGGTGCGCGAGTTTTTGTGCCCTAATTTGGAAGCCTCTAGAACGAGGGAGCAAAGGAAGGCGCTATCGTGAATTCACACGCCTTTTATACGACGGAATAGATTGAAGCTTCTGAATTTGCAACTCCTAATGGGCCAAATATTTATCAAGGTTTCCTTTGGGCTCATGAGGCCCAGTCCAAAAACATTTCCTTTTCTATTTTAGGCCCAATATGATAAGTAAATATTTATCAAGGTGTCATTGTGATTTAGAAATTTAATACATCTGCATTATTCACTCTTGTTCAAGTTAACAATTTTACTACACAATATTTAATAGTCTTTTACAATGGACTAACCTATATTTAACTTTTTACTTATCATTTTGGGTCATAAATTTTTTGTTTTTATACAAGTATAAGCTATGATGCACGGACACAGACACGAGTACGGGAAACGGACACGGCGAGAAAAGGGGAAGCGACAATCCTCAAAAGTATAGGAAACGTGGACACGGCGAGTAAAACAAATAATAAATCATTTTAAAGATATTGAAATATAGAATTCTTATATCATAATGAAATACATATATATGGTAAAAAAAATCAATGATATATGAGTAGATAAAAATATTTACATGGTAACAAAATGAGCCATTCATTTATATCCAGCAGCCACAATCTCGCAAGTGTCCATGTGGGGCTAGATTAGTCTGGAAAAAAAATGGGAGAAAAGAAAAAATATTACTGTAAATCAGTTTTTCTTTATGTTTTTTCAAAAAAATGTTTTTTCAAAAAAATGTTTTTTTTTCTAGCCTTAAGAAATAAGGTAAACTTTCGTTGACCGTGTCTTGATTGGACACAATTCGAGTCATCGCCGTATCCTAGGCGTGTCGTATCTCGAAAACGTGTCTTGACCGTGTCCGATCATATTTGACCGTGTCCGAGCCGTGTCTTGTTGTGTCCGCGTGTCCGACACGGCAGGACACGGGACACGCCGCCTTCTAGAAGTGTCCGTGCATCATAGAGTATAAGCAAAAGGGAGAACGGTCTCTAAAGACTTGTCGCCCCCAAGGCATCCACTGACACATGCAAGGCAAATTAATTTGCTACAGAGTGTATATAGTAGGTATGATTTGCTGATATGTTAAAATAGTAAATAGTAATTAAAATTTTCCTAGAATCTCTCTCCTCTTAATTATAATCTTTTAATTATATTATATAAATAAAAGATTGTGTTAAAAGGTAGGATTCGAACTCTGGACGAGTTGCCCCTCCCTCCCACCCTTATACCAATTGGACTAATTAAACTTTGTATATTCTTTTGATGATACACAATATTAATACACAATTTCAATTACACAATAGTGATACATAATTTCAAATACATAATGTTAATAAATGAAAGACTTGTGTAACAAAAAACCTTGTGTACGAAATACTCGAACATACACACTTTCAATTACACAATAGTGATACATAATTTCAAATACATAATGTTAACAAATAAAAGACTTGTGTAACCAAAAACCTTGTGTACGAAATACTCGAACGATATAAAATGACTCGAGTATACATAATGTACCTACATATTATTCTGGAAAGAAATTTAGTGAAAGGTATTTCGTACACAAGATTTTGGTTACACAAGTCTTTTATTTATTAATATTGTGTATTTGAAATTATGTATAACTATTGTGTAATTTAAATTGTGTATTAATATTGTGTATCATCAAAATAATACACAAAGTTTAATTAGTTCAACTGGTATAAGGGTGGGAGGGACAACTCGTCCAGAGTTCGAATCTTTATTATCTAACTCATTTATCTTTATTTTTTATTGTTAAAATTAGGGTGCCTAGTTTGTATCTAAGATACAAAAAATACCTTCTTTCACCAATCTTCTCATTACATTTCTATATTGTAATTATATAATTATAATCTTATGAAATGATATACATTCCGTAAAAATCAACTTTAACATTATCTCTTAAATATAAACCGTGGTTTATTAATATATTTGATTAGAATGAACTTTTTGGATAATCTACACAAACAACCCTTGAAATAGATCTCCTTTTACAAAACTCAAATACTATACAAAGGGTTTAACCAAATGGATTTATAGGTACAAAATGATGAGGTATATTTCCAATATATAAAATTCTAAATGTGAATAATAAATATTACTCTATTACAACAAATTCAGAGTTTCTAATAAGCATAAAAAGAATTTAAGTATCATTGTCGTGCAATCTGTATATCTATTTCGGGTGACAACAAAAATATAGTATTGAAAGAATTGTTCTTTCTTTATCTATCAATGGTGACTAACTCCTTCATTACCGGCCAAAATAAGGTACTTGTCCTTCCTTGTAAGCATTGTGCACTCAAACTCGAGAGCCTTGCCTAACTCAGCCTGGACAAGATTGGCCACATCGAACCTCGACCGGTCCACGACGTCATTGCGACACGTGGATGCTCCTTGCACCTTTTCGAGGAATCGGACGGTGTAGCTTGGCTGCGGGTTCATGAGGAAGAAGAGTGGATCAAAGCACTTGAGCCCACTAGCCGTGGTCCCATAAAACATGGTCACATGACAGTCCATTGCAACGGGCACTATCTCATCGCTCATCTCCGCAAACAAAGGGCTAAACCTTAGGAGGTAGGGCTCCCTACATGTGGTACCCTCCGGGCAAACCGCAAGGTCACCTTGTTTAAGCATTTTTTCCATCATCATAGCATCTTGATCTCGGTTTCTTGACAATCGAATCGTCTTGATCGGTGCTAGAATCTCCGACACCTTGCTTAGACTATACGTTACCGCGGTGAGTGACTTCCCGAGGCAAAACGAAAGGTAGACCGGGTCTAGTAGGGTTTTGTGGTTGCATACATAGAGGTTTCCTTTGGTCTTTGTTTGTGTTGGTGGAGAAGGAGGTTTACTTGACAAAGTATGCATGCCCATGAAGGTAAGAATAGGGCTAGCCAACTTGGTGGGAAATGATAGGAAAATGACTGCTCTTAGAAGGGCGAGGACGAACCCAAACGGCGCCCACATTAGGATCACAAAGGTGGTTCCCGGGCTTGGCTTTATCGCCAATCGACCATCGTGGAAGATCAATGGTTTCGGATACATCTTCTTAGGCAACGCGCGCCAATTGGTCTTCTCGGTTTCATTGATCGGATATACTTCCTTGCAAATAGAGACAAGTTGATGATCAAGACAATTTTTGGAGCCACACAATCCAATCACATTGGAACCAATGCTCTTCTTGATAAGGTCATTGTTAACATCCTCCATTAGACCAATGAAGTATCCATGGAACACTTTAAGCTCCCTTCCAAAGACAAGATCAATCTCCAAATAGTCTCTTAAGAAGTTTTCAACCATGACTTGTGGCATAACACTCACACCCACCTTCTTCTTAAACTTATTAACCCTTTCAAACCATTCCAAACCAACATCCTCAAGGAAAAACTTGGGCAACACGGCACTTCCCGCCATAAACCCTTCTTTCTTGATTCCAAAGAAGCAAACCATGACCATGATCTTCAACCCCAAATCATGGCCAACCAAACAAATGAGAGGGTACAAAATGAACAACACAAGTGCCCTTATCGGGCCACCGGCTTCAAAGGCGACAAGCATGAAGTAGGAAAACAAGGAATTGGACCTTAGTAAAGCCTCTTCCACGTTGAAGATCAACGTGGAAGATGACTCGAAATTTTCGAGAAAACAAGAACTCGGTTGTGTTTGGATTTGGCGAGGAAGTGATGTGGATTTGAGAAGATGAGCATTGCTTGGTTTCCTAAGAAGTTGTCTATGGTGTTTGTGGAGAACTTTTGAAGAGAAGAAATGAAGAAGGGTGTTGAAGAATGAGAAGTATTTCCCCATGTTTAGATTCAACTCAAGTAAGGCAAGTAAGTAAAAGAGTAGACTTTGTGGCTATTTATAAAAAATCTAGTGAAATCAAAAACCAAGTCTCGAACTTTGGTTTTAATTACGAAAATGCCAAGGTCCACACGTAGACACCAAACAAGACTAGTAGAAGATAAAAAGGTTGGTTCTTTCCTACGGGCACAAGTCATTGCCAATTCAATACAGGAGAATCGACGGTTTCTAGGTCGGTATACGATAGCAATCAACAATCTAATTTGATTTTTCCTTCTCCCTAATTGATCGTGAATTGCATTAATTTTAGGGTTTTTCTTCAGCAATTAGGCCAAGTGGGTAGTTAATAGGCTGATAGCTGGATCTAACAGTATCGAATTTATGATTGATTGCGGCTTACGACCTTTTCTTAGCGGTTGCCTAATGATCTAAATCAAATTAGTCAATCCCCCAATTTAGGGTTGAAGTGGAGACAGATTCCCCCAATTCAAAAAAAGTGGCAATCAAGTTTTATATGATAAAATTGTCAGTGCAGATGACACAAGTAAGCGATTGATAAATCTTGTGGGTTTTTTTCACTGGCAATTTTAATAAAAAATTTGAATGCTTTTTCCCAAGAAATCACGTCAAATCTTATATTATCTCCCCTAAAAATGTGTAGATGCTTCCACACATTCGACTGTTCGAGTTAATGATACAGATTCTACATTAGTAGACTGGTCACAGATGGAAAGTATGGATACAAAACTTGTTTGATCCATGAAACTATTCTACAACTAACCCATGTTGATTCAGTTGGTATGAACGAGTCAAAGGATCCATAATGGATAATGTTTGATGGGTTTATGTTACAAAATTGAGATCTTGCAAAACAGGATCTCACACTCTAAGAAATTAGGCTAAGCTAGATGTCTTCTATGCACACATATACGAGAAGCATAACACGAGATGCTAATGGAGATTAAATCTACCAAAGAATTTCAATTAACAAATTAAGGAATGATCTTCTTCTATCTAAACACAGAATTACAGTCCTTCTTGGGAAATTTCCTTACTGAGCTTCCCATCCGTCTTCCATCTGAGGACCTGATCTTCTCGGTGCCTCTCGAAAACTGCATTTAAGAGGAAGTGCTTTATTAAGGGTCTATCACTTTTGGGATATCATTAATCTAACATGACAATTTTAATGGAAGGCTAGAGAACCCACTTGGGATAGCCGTACACGGGGCCATTGATCTCGTTTGCAGGCTGAAGGTTCAGGGGAGCCATGGTAATCAGCGCTTTGTTTGCAACTGAAGGTTCAGGGGAACCATGGAATCCAGCTGAAATGCCACCTCTCGAGCACACACCTGCACAACCAGCAATTACACTAATTAAACTTCTAGTGATAGTTTATAGAACTTCTAGCCAATGAAAGACATTTTTCTCAGATATACTACAATGAATAATGCTTTTGGATTCAAGAGCATATGTGCCAGAGGACAAAAACCAAAGAAGATGACTATGCATAGACTAATGCACAAACCAGAATAAATAACATACTCCCCTGTAACTCAAACATATTCCCAGCTCTCACAATATTCATTTATCTAGTCGTGTGCTGACTTTATCGTGAGACCTCAAGCAATCTGAACTTATACCAAAAATATTTTCATCACCATGACATAATCATGGTTACTACTTACCAGTAGCCTTAATAAGTTACAACATAATTTCTGACCAGAAAATGGTTACTAGATTACAACAAAGGGCAAACTTTTAGCAATTTTGTTCATAGGATTACTTCTTCATATCTAAGTTAGCAAGATCGTTTCTGCATGAAAAAATTAGCACTACAGGATGTCAATTGTACTGGTTAGCTAGTTGCTCTAGAGTTTTTGTCAAGCAAGCACTCAAACCAACAGCTGTTAGATTATTAGATAGTCTCAGCCTCATACTGCTGCTACATAAAAGAAATCTGAGTCTCCGTCGACTATTTGATCATTTTTTTTAATTCAATCAAGCGACCCAACTGACAATTTTAGCCCTTTCTACATTATGGCCTAAGAACGAATAATCTAACAGCTGTTTGTTTTAGCTTGCTTGACAAAAACTCTAGAGCAACCAGCTTACCAGTACAATTGACATCCTGTAGTGCTAGTTTTATCATGCAGAAAAGATCTTGCTAACTTAGACATGAAGAAGTAATCCTATGAACAAAATTGCTAAGAGTTGTTAGTTGGGTAGACTATTTGATCATTTTTGTAATTCAATCAAGCGACCCAACTGACAATTTTAGCCTTTTCTACATTATGGCCTAAGAAAGAATAAAAATTATAATGAGGTATAAAAGAGGCAGGAATTATGCACAAAATGGTGTGTACTAAGTTATGAGGCAAGTACAAGCATAGAAAGCTCGACGAGTATACCTTGAAGTATTATGACAATGAAGAAGAGAATGGACATGACTACTGCAGTAACATTGCTACTTGTCGGTGAGCCTTTGGCTGCTTTCATCTTCTTCAAGGCTCTTAGCCTTTCAATTCTAGCACGTTTCAAAGCAGCAATCTCTGAAATCTGCCTCACAAAATCCATGTCAGAAGCTTTGAGCAAAGGACCCTTAGGAGGCCTCGGTGGCTTGGGATGCTTAATAGAGCAACTCTTCAAACGCTTCTCTTTTGAATATCCCTTCTCTGCCAAAGCCAACATCTCTCTACATTCGATTCCCTGATTCGTGTCTATCACTACTTGCAAATTTTCACTGGTATGATCTCCTGATTTTGGCACAAAACTAGTTGGTTTCTCACTAACTTTGCCCATGGATCCATCAGTTTTCGACAATGTGCTACAAGCTGAGGCAAAATGTCCTGTTCTAAGGGGAATATGACCACTTTCAATATCAGCATCAACATTGCCTTCCTTTTTAGCCATAAGAACCAATACGATTACAATTACAACGGAAACTGGACAACCCAGAGTGCGGAAAGAACTGAAGACTGAAGCTTCAAGTAACAATGGCTGGATTTAGCATGCTATGTGGTCCAGTTATACAGCCTGCACAAGTTCTACTGATTGTTAACATCTAAATGCAGCATCCAATCTAAGATACTAAAGTTCAGTCCTGTTCAAAAATTACAGGCCATCAAATTGAAAACCTCGCCCAAAGAGTTCAAAATTGGATTAGCCTCAAACAGTATTTTAACAATTTAAAAGGAAACTCATTTGCAGAACCTAACACAGCGAAACCTAAACCATATCCGCTGAACAAAATGCCTTTAGGTTATCCAGAAAATCAAAATTGGCATCTTCATCCATGATAGATATAGGCCAGGATCAAGTATAAAACCAAGAAAAAAGGGTCAATCGGTATACACAATAAGGGTGAAGCAAGATCACATTGAAAGTAAACAATTCCTGTCAAATCAGTAAAACAATGAAGCTAAGGATAAAGCCACGAACCTTGAGAAGAACAAAGAAGAAAACCCTAGATTACATTTACAGGGATGTAGGTTTGGGGACAGAAGTTGAAGGGTTTGCTGCTGCCCGGAATATTCCCTTCAAACACCCACGTTTCACTCAACAGAAAAGAATTGGGAACTTTATTTTTCTTCTAATTTATGGGTGGTTGTGGTTATTATTCCTGTCAAGAGGACAGTGCCCATTAAGAATTGATAATGGAAGCTTTAAAGAGCATTAAGGACGAAGGTCCCAACGGATAGATGAGGAACAGAAGAGGACAAAATACGTTAGATTTTTGAAATGTGATGAAATTAGGATATTGCAAGAAAACAAAGGGAGAGTTTAACACAGCAAAATGTGATGCAATGGAGACTACTGCAAAGAGATAAGTAGCAGAGTTTTTTTTTTTTTTTTATAAATTAATTAAGAGAGAGAGAAATACAATAATATTATAATATTATTCGGTAGTGGAAGCCCAGCAAGTGCTTGTGGACCTGTTAGCTCCGCCGCTGCTGGCGGTTCTGAGCATGCCATCTATCTCCCACCGCCGTCTGAGTTTTTTTTTAAATATTTTTTTTATAATATTAAGTTTGAGATTGACATATAACGTGCATGGATGTAACAGTGAGATAAATGAATGGGAACTTTTAAAAACTGTGTTTTTTTATTACAAAATAGTATTTAGATAAAAAGTAGATCCGTATACTTTCTGGATATTTTACGAGCCGGGCTAATGATATATTTAAAGATTTTAGAATTTCTCTTGTTTAACGTAAAACCTACAATTAACTGTGTTTTTTTTAGTACAAAATAGCATGTAGAAAATAAGACAGATCCGCCTTGACTTTCTGGATACCTCCGAGCCGGGCTAATGATGCCTTTAAAGATTCTAGAATTCCTCTTGCTTACCGTAAAACCTACAATTAACTGTGTTTTTTTTAGTTCAAAATAGCATGTAGAAAACAAGACAGATCCGCCTTAACTTTCTAGAACCTCACGAGCCGGACTAATGATGCCTTTAAATATCCTAGAATTCCTCTTGCTTAACTTAAAACCTACAATTAACTGTGTTTTTTTAGTACAAAATAGCATGTAGACAACAAACATATCCGTCTTGGCTTTCTAGATACCTCACGAGCCGGACAATTAACTGTGTTTTTTTAGTACAAAATAACATGTAGAAAACAAGACAGATCCGCCTTGACTTTATGGATACCTCACAAGCCGGGCTAATGATGCCTTTAATGATCCTAGAATTCCTCTTGGTTAACGTAAAACCTACAATTAACTGTGTTTTTTTAGTACAAAATAGCATGTAGAGAACAAGACAAATCCGCCTTGGCTTTCTGGATACCTCACGAGCCGGGCTAATGATGTCTTTAGAGATCTTAGAATTCCTCTGCTTAATGTTATAGAGTTTCATACGACTTATACTAAATAGTACTATAAAGTTGTAAGAAAACTAAAATCGGAGATAGCCAAACCGAACTGCTAACGGTACAACGTAAAACCTACAAATCGTACAGTTGAGTGTTGGACGGTGGCGTTGTACTAGTTCAACTTCAACGCTGAGCAACGGTGTTGAAAAACTTCAGCCTCCGAGTTGTTGATGACTTGCGCGGGGGGGTTGTTTCCCGCGAATGACGTTGGTTTAATTTCGTTTATGCATACACCCTTGAGGTGCGGAGAGTGCCACCGTCTCTCCTTTTCTTACCCAAAAAAAACTCTTTTATCAAAATTTGAAAAAATCATTCATTGCTGATTTTTATCATTTTAAAAAATAAATGTATTAATAAAAAAAGTTATATTATATGACCTTTTTCGATTTCAAAAGACTTCTAGATTTGAAATGGAGAGGTGTCTAACATGTGAACTCCAAAACTACAAATATGAAAATACAAGGGCAACTAATAAATAATAATTTAATTATATTAAACAGTAAAAAAATATATAAACAAATTTACTTGATGTGTATTCATTCACGTTGTGAAAAATGAACAAGTTATATAATGTAAGTATACTATATTTTTTAGTTTTTAAGTTAATGAATAATAACTTAATTATATATATAGAACAATTATCTTTTTCCATAAATAATAAATCACTTATAGATTTGGGATCGAGAGGTACCTTAGGGAAATTCGACACGACTACATAGCCGATATCAATTTTGAATTGATTGGAGTAAAAAAGGAGCAAGTTGTACGGCGCATGTGAACTTCTAAAACTACTTAATGGAAATACAACACAAATTCTGGAATAGAGCGGCTAAAGAAGCCACACAAGTCCCATAACAGAACGGCTAAAGAAGTCAGGCGGTTGATGTACGGATGAGCATTCCATTTGCACTCGCAATCAACCCGTGTATCATGACATAACAAACAAATAAATACCCAATCCTAACACCAAAGGCCCACCTTTATCCGAGGACTCAATTGATTAGATATACAATCAAGTCACTTGTAAACAAAATTTTCCAATACGTGTTCACTCACAAAGTTTTCAACCCTAAGATTTCCAAATGTGCAAACATGTAGATAAGAAAATAAGTATAAATCGGATATACTATAGAACAAATAAAATTAATTAACTTATATAACTCCAAGAAAAATATGGTGCTAAATTTTACACCGAATATGGTACATACTGAAAAATAACCTTGTAATTTAAACTTTTTTGAAGTAGTGAATGGTGACATGTTTGTGACATCAGGGATGGTAGTTATAAAAGCCCACCATCACTCAATTGAATAAACTCATTTAAATTGTACAAAATTTTAAATTGTATAAACTTTTACTAATATAATTCAAATCCAAAATAATTAATACAAAATAGTTGTAAGAATCGAAGTATTGACATAAATAGCCAACAGTCATATTTTTGGTAGAGACCACAATTATTGAGAGTCCGGTCTAGTAATATTGTAAGGGCATACCATATATAAACCGGAGAGCAAACAAATGTTGTATGTCAATAATAACTATTGTACAATTGTATGCAAGTGGTTTAAAAAAGTTGTATATAAGAATAGAAGTCAACCCGAGTTAGACTAGTGTAGCTAAAGCATATGGACGCAATAAATAAAAGTCGGCGAAAAAGTGGTACTTCTTCGGACTTAGTAAGTCTATTGAAGTGGTTTAGAAGGAAACTTAATAATGGGAAGAGTTTTCATAGCAAAAATCATGAGTTTTCTTTACAGTTTTAACTAGTTTTAATTTATTTCTAAAAATTTTAAAGTAACATAGAATATCAGCGTTGTGGATGCTCTTATCTAAATGTAAAATAAAGATTTGTTGTGGTGTCATCCACTTCCTAGCCTAGTGCAACAATGTCAAAGGATTCTTAGACACATCATTTGTGACGCAAATAGCATTGCGGACCACCTAATTAATTTAGATTTTGGTTATAACATTGGTTTACGTGTATTGTTTAACCCGCCATAGGGTATTTGACTTTTTTGCATCTTGAGAAAACTAGTTGGCGCATGTGAACTAGTTGGCTCATGTGAACTCCTAAAATTACGTAATGGAAATATAAGACAAGTCCCGGAACAGAACGGCTAAAGAAGTCAGGCGGTTGATGTATGGATTGACATTGCATTTACACTCGCAATGGACCTGTGTATCATGACATAACACACAAACAAGCACTCAATCCCAACACCAAAGGCCCGTCTTATCAAAGGACTCAATTGATTAGATCTACAATCAAGCCACCAGTAAGCAAAATTTTTCAATTTGTGTCCACTCACAATGTTTTCACCCTTAAGATTTCCAAATATGTAAACTATGACAAATACATGAAATAAATTCAATAGGCCAAATATAGAAGTTAAAAGGAAATAGATAATTGAGTAAGTCGAAAAGGCAAAAAGTTTAATACAAATCGAGAGGGTGAAAGAAAATCAGATTTATTGAGAGGCCGGTTGTGGACTTATGAGAACTCGAAGAGGTAAGCACATATCTTATATAAACTGAAGCATGATTTCTCTGAAAATTAATTAGTTGTTAAATTATTCAAAGAAACACATACATGAACGGAGTTAACAGGCGGTTCGGCGGTATGCCGGTGGACAACGAGAAGAAGGCGACGAAGCTCGTAATCCCGTCGTTTTCGAAGCCACACATGAGAGCCTTCCACCTCTCATGGCTACAATTCTTCGCTTGCTTCGTCTCCACATTCGCCACCCCGCCGTTGTTGCCGCCAATCCGGGACAACCTCAACCTCACCGCCACGGACATAAGCAACGCGGGTACAGCGTCGGTGTTGGGAGCAGTGTTCGCTCGATTAGCGATGGGGACAGCCTGTGACATGTTTGGGCCTCGACTAGCCTCCGCATCCCTAACCCTACTGACGGCGCCGGTAGTCTACCTGACCGCCGTCATCAACTCCCCATTTGCTTTCCTTTTAGCCCGATTCTTCATTGGCTTCTCCCTCGCCACTTTTGTATCCACACAGTACTGGATGAGCACCATGTTCTCCAGCCCCATCGTTGGTTGTGCTAACGGTGTCGCTGCCGGATTCGGGAATCTCGGTGGCGGCGCTACTCAGTTGATCATGCCATTAGTCTATGAGCTTATTAAGCACTTTGGAGCCACTGAATTCACCGCTTGGAGGATTGCTTTCTTCATCCCTGCCATTTTCCAAACGCTAACCGCTTTCGCAGTCATGTTCTTTGGGCAAGACCTTCCAGATGGCAACTTTAGAGATCTACAAAAATCAGGCATGTGTGTCACTATATATTTTGAGATTCTCATTCATATCTCCCTCACTATACATCGATTAAATAAATGCAAAGTGAAGACAAATACAACACCAAAGCAAACTAAACTCAAATTTAGTACACTTATTAGTTTGTAAATACCGAGTTTCAACGTGTCTTTATAAAGCTGATGCATATATATACACAAGAGAACTAGGGTTTTGACACTCCTCTAAGCCATAATAATATAGCTGACTAAAGATAAGCTAGAATCTCTTATAACAATAAATAATAGTGTTGACATAATTGTCATTGATGCGAATGTCACACTTCACAGATCCAGTTACATAGACGTCCTAACATAAATAGTGACTTCATTAACATGCATTATTGGGGTGAACTACTATAAATATATGTGTCATTTTTTTCGTTTTTGGGTATTAATTTATATTCTTTCTCATAATTTCGCACAATTACAGGTAAAAAGCACAAGGACAACATATGGAAGGTGATATGCCATGGTGTGAGGAACTACAGGGGGTGGATAACGACACTCTTGTACGGATACTGCTTCGGAGTGGAGCTAACCATAGACAACATAATAGCCCAATACTACTATGACAACTTCAATCTCAACCTCCGCACCGCAGGCATCATAGCTTCCGGTTTCGGCTTGACCAATATTTTCGCTAGGCCAGGTGGGGGCTTCTTGTCCGATTACACATCAAAGTTCTTCGGAATGAGGGGCCGGTTGTGGGCTTGGTGGATTTGCCAGACCCTCGGAGGCGTCTGTTGCGTTATGCTCGGAAAATTCAGTTCCCTCGGAGCTTCCATTTCCGTACTCTTGATTTTCTCCGTCTTCGTGCAGTCCTCATGCGGCCTTGCTTTCGGGGTTGTTCCTTTCATCTCTAGGAGATCTTTAGGGTTTATTTCGGGCATGACCGGAGCAGGAGGCAACATTGGGGCGGTGATTACACAAGGAGTTTTCTTCAAAGGATCCGGGTACTCGACGGAGTTGGGGATAGAGTACATGGGTATCATGATCATTGCTTGCACCCTCCCGTTGATCCTCATATACTTTAGTCAATGGGGAGGTATGTTTTGTGGTCCTAAATCTAACAGCACTGAGGAAGACTACTACTTGAAAGAATGGAGTGACGAAGAGCAACAAAATGGCTTCCATGCTAGCAGTCTCAGATTTGCCGAGACCAGCCGTAGTGAGAGGTGCCGGCGTCAAGGAACCGAGAATTCCCCCGGAGGCAATGTGTGATCATAGAAGACCATCTCAACGTTGAATGTGGTGATAGTTTGAAGTTAGTTTTGTTTTCTTGCATTTGGTTTGTTCTCCCGGTATACATGTATGATACGTCCGTGCTTGATCAACTTGGGACCTGTTTGGTTGTATGTTAGACAATATAATAAGGGGAATCAAGCAATTACACTTCTACATAAGCAAGCACTTAAAGTCCAAATATAATAAGGGTTTTCTACTCATAAACACATATGTGACATTAAAGTTTAACACTTTAACATATGAATCATAAATTTATTATAATTTCCGGGAAAACAAATAATGATGGCGCTAGTGATGACTACCGTGATTATTGGGGCTCCGGATTCCAATGGAACTAGCGTATTTACAACGACTTATGCGCCTACGACACCAGTTCCATCTATTGGCCACCCTTTGAGGGGGCTCTGCTCATTTCTCCGCCTAATTTCCTTCCAACCCTGGCGAATTCATGGAGTACAATGCTTTTTGGTAATTCTACTTAAAAGAGAATGTCGGTTCTCCCAGATAATCTAGATGAATCTAGGAAGATTTAGATTGCTTTTACTAAAGGAAATAATGTTATCCCTATAATTAATATAGTCCTCGAAGTGGTTCAAGTGCTCAATGCATCATGGAGAAATTCCATACTATTCAAGTTATTAGGGAGGATAATTTCCTATTCTGCATTCGAAAGAACCCTACAACTAATTTGCAAACCAATAGGGGGATGGACTGTTATCGAACTCCTAACGACTATTTTCTTGTTCGGTTTGAGAAGGGAGCCGATATGTTGGATGTAGTTATGATGTCTTCCATTTGTCCTTCATATTAGTTGTTAGAATCATACATGGGCATCATGAAGTATAGTTTTGCATGCATTTAGTGTAGAAAGCATTCATCTTGCACATTATGGTGCCTACTTCAATTTATTTCATGTTTCAGGCGTTCAAGGCAATTTATGGAGCAAAATGATATAAAAATATCGAAGCACGAAGATTCAATCTTTCATGGAGTCGGAAAGTTCATGAAAACATCAAGATCGACTGAAGATTGAAAAGTCAAGTGGAGACCATTGGAGTTGGGTGTAAATTTGTTGTTATCCCTGAGAGATTTCAGATTCAGATCATCTTACTTTTTGGGTTGGACATTTGTGTCAACTACAAAGTTTTAGATCTTCAAAAGATCTTAGAAAGTAGTACTCGTAGATCTCGTAGTTCCAACCAAATTAGTAAAAAAGTCAGCTTGACTGAATCGTAAAAAATCTATCAAAATGTTGTAATAGTTTGGACACCGAGATGAAACGGCCTACAAACGAGAAGGATGCTCGTTTCATGCCCGAGTCGATCCCGTTTCATGCCCGTTTCGCCGCATTTGTTATATCTGAAGATAAAATTTCGTGATCTTATCTTTTGTTAATCGGAGATGTTCCATCAGTTTTTGGATCTAGTTTCTACTCTATATAAACCATTATGCTTGCATTAATTCAAATCCGACAAAATTCACATTTGTTTTGTTTTTGTTACAACCATCGGTAACCAATCTATTACATAATCTAATAATCAAATTTAATTGTATCAATATTATTGAGAAAAAAGAAAGAAAACAAGAAGAGGCGAAAAGGGTGTTCTACTCACAAACACATAGGTAATATTAAAGTTTATGAATCATAAATTTATTATAATTTTCGGAAAAAAAACTAATGATGTCGCTAGTAACGACTTCCGTGATTCCGGGGCTCCGGATCCCAATGGAACTAGTGTAATTGCGACGTATGCGCCTACGACACCAGTTCCACCTATTATTATTAGTAAAGGACACATTTAGAAGAGTATAACTTAACCAACCTTCTTAAAAGAAACATGTAAAATAATATAAAATTGTCACCCAATATATACCCTGATTCAAGACTTTATATTTATCTAATTATACTTTCTTATAAGAAAAAACTATACTAAAATTAATAACTTCAAATTTTAAATCCTTATTTATATATAAAATAAGAATTTTGCTTTATAATTAAATCCCGTATATAACGTTAAATTTTTATTTAAGATTTTTATAGAAAAAACAAAATAAAATAAAATTTATAACTTCTATTAGTAAAATCCAATTGCATGTAAAATAAGGAATTTCCACTCGGAGAAAACTAGTCGGAGAAAACTAGTCGGCGCATGTGAACTCCTAAAACTATGTAATGGAAACACAACACAAGTCCCAGAAAAAAAAGGCTAAAGAAGTGACACAAGTCCCGGAACAAAACAACTAAAGAAGTCAGGTGGTTGATGTAAGGATGGGCATTGCATTTGCACTCGCAATTAACCCGTAACAAATATACAATCCTAACACCAAAGACCCGTCTTGATCCGAGGACTCAATTGATTAGATGTACAATCAAGTCACCGGTAAACAAAATTTTCCAAATATGTAAACAATGACAAATACATGAAATAAAATCAATAGAACAAATATAGAAGTTGAAAGGAAATAGATAGTCGAGTAAGTCGAAAAGGCAAAAAGTTAAATACAAATCGAGGGGCTGAAAGAAAATCATCTTTAATTGAATTGTATACATGTACTCGATGTATTAGTTGTATACAAATGAGGGAAAAAAAAGTAATTATTATACGGTTGTTTGCACGTTTCGGGAACATAAATATCAAAAGGAGCGGTTTACTAAAATTAATAATAAAGAAAACAATAGAAGGTATGAATAAGAGTAAATCCAAGTTAAGTGAACACAACAAATATGACGTCGATGAAACTTATACTTATGAGAACTCGAACAGGTAAGCCCTGAATCTTATATAAACACAAGCACAATTTTCTTGTAAATTAACTAGTTGCAAAATCATTGAATCAAACACATTCATGGACGGAGCGAATAGACGGTTCGTCGGGATGCCGTTGGACAACGAGAAGAAGGCGAGGAAGCTCGTAAACTTTTTATTTGGCTACTTTGTGGAATTATCCCCTAATTCTATTCTCTAAAATGTGTACGTGTATATATATATATATATATATATATATATATATATATATATATATATATATATATATATATATATATATATATATATATATATATATATATATATTTGCTTTGACGGATGAATAGTATCAATTCCTCAAAATCCTATATAAAATTTTGTGCACGTTTCGGGGATATACATATCAAGCGAAGCGGTTTAATAAACTTAATAATAAAGAAAACAGTAGTAGGTATGAATATGAATAAACCCAAATTAAGTGAACACGGTAAATATGAAGTCGATGAAGCTTAATTATAGTACTTACGAGAACTCGAACATGTAAGCTTGTATCTTATATAAACTCAAGCACAATTTCCCTATCAATTAACCAATTGCCAAATCATTGAATTAAACGCATACATGGACGGAGCGAATGGGCGGTTCGACGGGATGCCGGTGGACGGCGAGAAGAAGGCGAGGAAGCTCATAAACTTTTTGTTTGGCTACTTTACGGCACTATTCTCTAAAATTTATTTCTTACGCGTTATATATCCTTTATTACAATAAAAGAGTTTCACGAATAAATAGTAATTTCATTGGGCCTGTTTTTCGATGCATTTAAAGGGTACAAATTTCTCTTCAATTATGTCGAAATTAAGCCGTCCTTCATGTAACATTAGACCTTGCCACCTCTCCTGTCTGACACACGTTTTCTCAACACACGCGTTTTCCCCTCGTGCCTCCAACTCCAACATAGATTCACCGCTCCTACATCGTATCGAAAGATCATCCCTACAACTTTTCGACGATCTATTGCATAGACGCATGACTAACTAGATTCTTCCTACCCGACATCTTCGATGGCCGTTCGATGAAGGCAACCGATTTGTGTAACAAAGGATAGAGATGGAGACAACAATAACAACAACAACAACCGAGCAATGGAGATCATTTTGGAAAAATTGGCATCGGATAAGCTTATTAGAGCCCTTTTTAGCAATCCAATTCCACAAATATGACGTTGATGAATAAAGTACCAATTCCACAATATTTTTTTTTATGAATAAAGTACCAATTCCACAATATTTTTTTATGTATATGTATATGTGGTTGTTTTGCTTCATGAATAAAGTACCAATTCCACAATACTTTTTTAACAAAATTTAATGCATGTTTCGGGAATATACATATAAAAAAAACTGGTTTACTAAAATTAATAATAAAGAATGTTTGAATAAGAGTAAACCCAAGTTAAGTGATCACAACAAATATGACGTTGATGAAGTTTATAATTATGAGAACTCAAACAGGTAAGCCTGAATATTATATAAAACCAAGCACGATTTTCCTGTAAATTAACCAGTTGCCAAATCATTGAATCAAACGAATACATGGACATAACAAATTGACGGTTCGGCGGAATGTTGGTGGAGTGAGAAGGCGAGAAAGCTCATAAACTTTTTGTTTGGCTACTCTATGAAATTATCCCCTAATTATATTCTCTAAAATTGTATGTTACGTGTGTGTATATATATGGTTATGTTGCCTCATAAATAAAGTACCAGTTCCACAAAAGTGACAAAACCCTATATAAAACTCATCATAACTATCACATCCTAATAATAAAATTTGAAGGTGTTGATTAAATATTAAATTAATATATTTTTTTTTACATATTATTAAAATCATATTTAAAAATAAATAGACCAAACATTAGTATTAGATGAACTTTTATACTTACACTAGGGGTAGTCCGCATGCGATTTGACTCGAGTCAGGTTGTTGATTGCCTGTTATAAATTGATTGTTGGTGTTTCGTATCGATGAGTGATTAGCTACAGCTGTGGTGTTGAGTGTGTATCTAGTTGTCTGTGAATAAAGTATGTGGTTGTAATAGATCAACCTCTATCGTAATATGTTGAGAAGCCAATTATGTGTTAGAATTAATATGGCATATATGTTTGGTCTGTTTAGCCTCTTCTAGATGTCGAAACAAAATAAAAAGTTTCCGAGAGGAAGAATAAGTAGATTTTTTTGCTTAAGCGCCCCTCTTTATTTCAAGTTTAGTAGCAGTACAACTTTTTGTCTTGTGTTTGGCATAGATACAAAAGTGTATTCCTTATGCTAGCAAAATTACTGTCATTATTCCTCTAAGTTGTGTTGTTTTGTTGTTGTAGTGATCTGTCGTGATTAGCTGTTGAACAACGACAACAATATATTGGGTCTAACGATGTAAAAATAATGCATAAAAGAAACAGATAACAGAAACTGAGAGGAGCTAAAAAACACACAAAGCCAAACTAACTTCTTTGATTGGCAAAAAAAGTCTATATTAACTTCTACTACTAAGACATGCATTTTTCTCACAATAAAATACTCAACTTAGGATATGGATAATACGTATATAACATGGTCAATCTAAAGTTGCTGCAAGAAACTCTACTTTGATATAAATCTAAGTCCTTACAAAAGAGGAGCAAATAGTAAGAGCATGGGTTTGCATCCGATGTTTTAGTAGAAGTATGCCCAACTATAACAACAAACCTATTTGTAAGACCCGAGGTCTTAGGGACGTTGTCCCCATGCCAACCTTGCTCGCGCAGAAACTTTCGAGGAGGTCACCCATCCTGAAATTTCTCCCGCACGAGCACGCTTAACTCCAGAGTTATTTGTCCTCACTCTACCATTGGAAAAGAAGAATTATTGTTGACATGGGTAGCAACCCATCCTTATAAGTGAACCATAAATCCTCATTCATATGATGCGGGATGACAATTTTAGGGGTTGTTACACTATTTAACTTTGAACAAGGCAATGTAGAAAGTAGTTGCTAGTAAGCATTCAAAGTGAAAAAAATCAAACGCTAATACAATATCTATTTATCGTATTGAAAAGTCGATTCAATTAAGATCCCAGTTCCCCAGGCTCCAACTCCCAACCTGCACAACCAGCCCCAGGAAATGTGTTGTCCACTTCATTTGGGTTCTTTTTATGGAACTTTTTCTTCATATTCCCAAATTCATCGTACAATTCACCATCATCCTATACCAGGATTAAACAAAAAGGTCATCATAACGAAAGTCAAAATACATTAAAAAAAACATATAGATCTTTCTTCAGCTTCAAGACATCTTCGTTTAGTTTTCTCCAACTCTTCCTCATCAAGCTCTTTATATCCACCACCACGTCCAACTCTGTCAATTGATATGATGCCCAAAATCATAATCATCATCACATTGGTTAAAATAATTGTTTAGCTTAACGTTGCAAGTTCAACATTTTTTTCTTTCATTCACATCTTTTATAACATAAATTAATTCAATTTTAAACACAAGCAATCTTCGTGTAAGTAGCATCTTCATATAAATGGGGTAGATTCTATAAAGATTGGTCATCTTGCAGTTCATTTTGGTCATATAATAATCAATTTTATATATTTGTCCAAGTCAAGACTTTACTATCTTATTTTCTAGATTATATTAAAAAAGAACTACCGGGCATAGGATATTCATAGTTCCATTGTACCTGCAGTTTAACATTGTGAATTTCCCATTGATCTCAAGAAATAATTTGGTTTACTAGGCTTTTTCTAATTTTGTATTTAATAAATGTACCCCTTGAGAGAAGAGTGTGTAGAGTTTAAGAATAAATACAAAAGGTTGGGGTATATTTACTTAATTAAAACATTAAAAAGTCTAGTTACTACTCTAATTTTTCAAAAAGGCCTAGTTATCAAAATTGCCCTTGATTCAATAGGTTGATACTTGATACCTCGAAATATAAGTAGAACCAAGCATACCCATAACCAATACCTTGATACTCAAACCTCATAGCCTATACTCATCTTTTCAAAAGAACATAGACACAAAAAAGAATGATGTGATAAGAAAATTTCAAAAAGCAACGGGAAATATAATTATATAAATAGCAAATATATAACTCAAATATAGTGTTTGCTTCTACACAAAAAAAAAAAAAACTGAAAAGGTTCAAAGGTCTACCTAAAACCCCCTCATTGTGACCAAGTTTGTTAGTGTTGCAGATATTACATTTCAATCGTTTTGCCCAATTGATGTTGGCATACCTACAACAAACAAATAAACAAACAAGATTAATCGACCAAAATTAAAAATATTATAGACGACACTACAATAAACAAAGAGTTACACAATAGCTATGATCAAGAGATCCATGTACGAGACAGTCATAAAATGATATGCTATTAACTTAAGAGGATGTTTCATATTAAAAACAACAAAAAATATGAATAATCACAATCTTCAGGCATCATGCTTGGAATTATTGTGCCTAGATACGATGAAAATGCTACTTTATAACTATAGAAAAGAGATAGTTGAGTAACAAAATTGTGGAATGGAAATAAATCCCATGAGTTCATTAGAGCAATTGCCTCTTCACAATAACATCTTCTATAACAACCATGTAGTGTTTCCATTAGTGCTCGTTATTGTGCTTAAATTAGAAGTAATTTGGGCAAATTTGCTAACTAGGCTTTATTAAAAAATAGGGATACAAAGTAGGTTTTTTCATATTTTCTAACAACAAAATATACCCCAAAACCATATTTACCGTTCAAGGATAATTAATTACCATAATAATCAGGTAAATCCCCAAATTCTCTCTCTTTTCTGTTACAAGCAAAGAAACCAAATCTGGTTTCTTCTCCTCCTCTCTCAATCTCGATTCCGATCTCAAAATCCACTCTTCTCCTCTTCTCGATCTCGATTTCAGAATCCAATATTCTCCTCCTTCGATCTCGCCCTTCTCGCAAGCTTCTTTGGTATCACAATTACTTTCTCTCTTATCTCTCACAATCGACATCGATCGAGTAATCTTCTCTCGTATCAATCAATCAAACACCAGAAACGAATACAACGCAATCGATTTGGGATCCAAGACTTCAAATACCAGAATTCGCTTCGATCTAACAGGTATCTCTTTAACAATATTCTACTCTCTCTCTCTCGACATCTTTTTCAGTATTATTCTGGTATTTTGTTCACCATTGTGACATTTTAATCAGATTCTTGTATTTCTGGTATAAGGTATTGACAGATTTGATTTTGTTTTAAATTATGTTTCTAGTATGTTTCTGGTATGAATGAGTGTGTTACGATTCTGGTATGATCATTGTTGCTAGTTTGTTTTCTTAATTCTGATATGAAAAAATGAGTTCTGATATCATTAATTCTTTGGTATTTGTCGAGTTGTGCATAATTATGGTATACTTGAACGTCTGGTATACAAGATCTTCTGGTATTTATGTTCTTGTGCATAATTCTGGTTTACTTCAACGTCTGGTATACTTGAAATTCTGGTATTTGTGGTGTTGTGCATAATTCTGGTATGAATTAATGAGTTCTGGTATAATCTCCTTTGTAGTATGATAATTATCTTTCTGGTATCATTAATTCTGGTATCAATCAATGAGTTCTGGTATACTCTCTTTTGTAGTATGATAAATGTTTTTCTGGTATCATTAATACTCTGGTATTTGTGTGTTATGAATAATTCTGGTATGAATTAATGAGTTTTGGTATAATTTCTGGTATACTTTAACTTCTGGTATACTTTAACTTCTGGTATTTGTGGTGTTGTGCATAATTCTGGTATACTTTAATTTCTGGTATTTGTGATGTTGTGCATAATTTGGTATACTTTTAACTTCTGGTATCCTTATACTAGTTTTTTTTTCTGGTATATACAGAACTTGTTAGCCATGGCTCAGTTACAAATTGTAGTTTATTGTGGAGGAGAGTGGAAATCTGTGGGAAATGAATGGACATATTTAGGGGATAAAGTAGTGTGCAAACCCATAACTGTGGGAGATCCAGTTAGCATACTAGAAATTAGGATGTTGATTGCCAAACGTTTTCAAGTAGATGAGACACTGAACAAATTGGAACTTACATACAAGAATACCTTAAATAAAGCGTTGCAACCGTTTGATATTGAGACAGTAGAAGATTTTGAGGATTTTGTTGAAGTTAATCAAATGACTCAACCATGCTGGAGTGTGCCATTGTGTGTGAGATTAAAGTCTACAATTATTATACCAGAAATTGAAGAAATTAATGAATATCATCTACACACTGCCATTGTTCCTACTCCCAGTGTGACTGAAATAGAAACAGAGAATAGCTATGCAATCACTGAAGTTGAACCTGAAGAAACTCAATGGGGTCTTAAGCTTGGACAAAAGTTCAAGGATAAAAACGCAGTGAAAAGTGCATTGTGTTTGAATGCTGTTGCCGAATGTACACAATATAGAATAACAAAGTCTATCAAGCTTGCTAGTCTTGCGCGATGTGTGGATAAAGATTGTAAGTGGCGTGTGCGGTTCTCAAAAATCAAGAAATCGAAAGTGTTTACACTAACAAAGTATATCAAAGAGCACACTTGTTCATTCCATACTAGAAGAAATTATCGCATAAAGGTCTCATATCCTGTCATTGCTGAAATAGTTGCAAAAATGTAAGTCCATTCCTTATTATCACATATAATATTCAATTCTATATTTTTTTCTTCCATTCTGGTATGTAATACATTCAAATCATATTGTTTATGTTATTCAGGTATGCTAATACACATAAACTCCCCGAGCCTAAGACAATTATTGGAATTTTGAGAAACGAGCATTGCTTAGAAGCTAGCTACTGGAAATGCTGGATGGCACAAGAGGCTGTCAAGGACAATATAAGAGGAACAAATGAAGAGAACTACAAGGGTGTGCCAGTGTACTTACATCGATTGCAAGAGGCAAATCCGAACACTATTGTAGCACTGCAATTGGATGATGAAAACAAATTCAAGTATGTCTTCTTTGCTTTGGGACAATCAATCAAAGGATATTCAGTAATGAGAAAGGTATTATCCTTCTTCTGGTATGTAATAAAGTTATGCCTCTGGTATTATAAATTATGCATGAATGATATAGATTCTGGTAGTTATGTTGTGTTTCTGGTAAGCAGTAGAATTATCTTTCTGGTATGCTCTTTTCTGGTTTGTATAATCAGTGTCTGGTATTGTTAGATTCTGGTAAGCAGTAGAATTATCTTTCTGGTATGCTCTTTTCTGGTTTGTATAACCAGTGTCTGGTATTGTTAGATTCTGGTAGTTATGTTGTGTTTCTGGTAAGCAGTAGAATTATCTTTCTGGTATGCTCTTTTCTGGTATAGTATTATATATATTTGAACAATTAAGTGTCTGGTATGATTATTATCAATTTCTGGTATACCAGAAAACTAATTGATTTTTGGTTGTTGTTGTTTAAGGTCATATCAGTTGACGGAACATTTTTAAAAGGACGATATGGTGGGGTGCTATTGCTTGCAACAGCACAAGATGCAAACCAACAAATATACCCCCTAGCATTTGCAATTGTTGACCATGAATGTGATGACTCATATGATTTCTTCTTCTATCATATACACAAGTTTGTCCCTGATACCGAGGAACAACTATTTATATCGGACAGACACATGTCAATCAAGAATGGTATTGCTAAGCACTACACAAAAGCATCTCATGGAGTTTGCATGTACCACTTGAAAGGGAACATCAAGAAAAAATCAACAAAGAATATAGTTCAACAAATGTTCGTGGATGCGGCTAGGTGCTACAGAAAGGATAAGTGTCTTCAACTGTTTGAAAATATAAAGATGGTATGCTTATTCTGGTTTTTATTATTTTCTGGTATGCAATCACATTATGCTTCTGGTATTTCAATTCTAGTGGTTTATTTTATTTCTGGTATTGTCCTTTATCTCTCATTTATAGTGTTTTTGGTATGAATGTTTCTGGTATGAACGCAGGTTAGGTTTGTCGTATGAAAATTATAGCTTCTGGTATTAAATTTAATCTCTAGTATGAATTCTGGTATGCTTTTTGTGATTGATTCTGGTATCATACATGATATGTTTCTGGTATTCAACAATATTATTGATGATCAATGATTATGGTATTACTTTTTTCTGGTATTGAAACATGCTAGATGTATGGTATGTTTTTTCTGGTATTGTATATAACTTCATGTGTACCTGCTAATGTTTGTAGGAGAAGGTAGTAGTTGCACAGCTATTGGAAGAAATTGGATTTGCTGCTTGGTCCCGAGCTTTTTGCAACGCAAAACGTTACAACATTATGACAAGCAACAATGCAGAATGTATAAATAGTGTACTGTGTGATGCAAGAGATTATCCAGTGCTTGCCCTCATTGATGTTATCAGACAGACAGTGGGTAGATGGTTTGCAACGCGAAGGCAAAGTGCTGAATCATGTACAGAAATGACAACACCAAACGTTGATGCACTGATACAAGCTAAATATGGAGAGGCAACAAAGTATGGATGCTATGTGCTTGATGCGAAAAGGCTGTTGTTTGAGATACAATGGAACCAGGAAAGGGAAGTTGTGTGTTTAGTGGATAAGAGTTGCACTTGCAAGAAATTTGATATTGAGGAAATACCATGTGTTCATGCAATAGCTGCAACAAAGATGGTGAAAATGAATCCGGCTTCTCTGGTAAGTAAATATTACAGCACTGAATATTGGAACACTGCATATGAGGAGACAATATACCCAATTGTAGATCATGAGCATTGTGAGATTCCAAGTTGCATTACATCTATTGAATGCAACCCTCCAATAAAGAGGAAGAGAACAGGAAGATTGCCTAAAGCTAGGATACGGGGATCAATGGAAGGAAGCAAGAAGAAGAAATGCAACTGTTGTGGCAGGATAGGCCATAACAAAAAAACTTGCCGAAATCAACCAATGGAGAAAGAATGAAGACACATACCAGAAATACTAATTTTGCTTATTTTTCATTATCAGATATGTAGAAAACAGTTACTATATAACTATATGTTTGTTTTATGTGTAAATGTCCACTTACCAGAATCAAAACAATAGGTAATAACAAAAACTAAATAAAAAAACTTATACCAGAATTAAATAAAAGTATACCATTAGGCTATTTACATGAATACCAGAAAGCATAGGAAAGAAAATCACAAATTGAATGTTTCTGGTAAACAAATAATCATACCAGAATCAAATATATGAAACACATACCGGAAACACATACCAGAAATACAAAAGCAATATATCATACCAGAAAATCACAAAATAAACGTTTCTGGTAAACAATTACTCATACCAGAGGCACATATGTGAAAAACAATCATACCAGAAGCATAAAAAATAACAAAGAAATACCAGATATAATCATACTAGAGGGACTTAAATGAAATACCAGAATCCAAAATAGCAACATAAACACTTCTGGTAAACAAAACTATATTAACATAAACACTTTTGGTAAATAGCAACATAAAAACTTCTGGTAAATTATATTACAAAAGAGTTAATATATTACAACAGAGTTAGTCAATACCAAAGTACAAGTTTAGCAAGAGTCAAATACATCATTTTGGACAGATTAAGTTTCAAAGGGACTCGTGGGGTTTCACCCACTCCCTATGGTACAAAATAGAACAGAATTGTTCCTTGAAAGCTGGAACCCATTCTTGACATATGTTTGACAAATCAGTTCGTCCAGACGACAAATACTGAATGTGCTTGATTGTGAATACACCACAGCTTCCACTGCAATTGTAGACAAAATATTATATAAGTGTTTTTCCAAAACATCATACTAATGAACATACTAGAAACATATGACTAGTATTGTAAAAATCACCTTGGATTGTTCTGTGGAACTTCTTTGGCTGTCTTTCGAACATAATCCAATGGCTTATCAAGATTGTCCCCAAACCTCCCAAATTCTCCATTAAGTTTCAGAATATAAGGAAACATAACAAGGAATGGGGTGAGCAAAGCTTTCAAGTCCCCATCAGACATACAGTCCACAATTGAGTCATATACAACAACACACCATTTAAGTAAATCAATCTGTAGTGCTATCCAGTGTTTACCACAGGTGTTGATGGCAGTGTATATTGTATCGACTTCAAAAAAGCTCTTGCTAAAAAAGGGAGGATCAAGTCCAAGTACATAACATGCAATTTCTTCACCGTAATTAAAAGTCCCTGTTTCTTTCAACTCTAAGAATTGTTTATAACGCACATCGTTGAAGTAGTCGACGAAGGGTACAGGAACAATGGTAATACGGCGATAAACCTCTGGATACTCAATTACAGCTTTTCGGAGGTATGTAATCATTTCATCCAGTTGCTGTAAAGTAGGGAAAAAAACTAATAATTCAATACCAGAGCAAATATGAGAATAATACCAGAAAAACATAAAAAGTTCATACCAGAATTCAAGACATGATAACCATCAGGCAAGATACAAATACATGAAAACACATCATACCAGAAACACAAAAAATAAACAAATACCAGAAGGCTCAAGTAATAAATCATCTAAGGAAGTCAAATGATAGTTTATGGCAAAATGAAAGAATTACATACCATAAACTAATGAAATACATAATACCAGAAAAAAGAAGCAAAAATACAATCATACCAGACTCTTATACAAGTAGCTAATACCAGAAAGCAGTACAACACAGCATACCAGAAATTGTAAAAACAAAATGTACAAACAACATCTTACCAGAAACACATCAGTAGCTAATTTCAGAAAGTCATACCAGAAAACACAATACCAGAAATTATTAACTTAAACAAAAGTAAGGTTAGTGTTAACTTACATAATCCCACAACCAGCCAGTTTTTTGGAGTAAGAGCTTGAAGTGTTCTTTATTTGCTTCATGTTGAAATCCAGTAATAAGGTCTTTTTTAGTCTTCGGGTTAAGGTACCAAGCATAAAAAGCATCTCTATCTTTCTTGCTCAAGAAACAATGCTTGGGGGGCTTGGGGATTTTTACTGGGACAACATACGGTGATACAACAAGGTCGTTGGGTTTCTTTTCACGTAAACCCATTCTCCTCGGTCCTCTGGTTTTAACTTTCCCTTTCCCTTTCACATCTACCTCTGGTAGTGGTTTCTGTACCAGAACAACAACATAACACAAACATTAATAAATATACACAGAAACAAAACACATGAAGAATAGTAGTGTATTATACCTCTTCCACAGCTTCTTCCTTTGGCTGATCAACTTCAGCTTCCTCCTTGGGCTCGGGCTGGGACTGAGGCTGGGGCATTGGCTTTTCTGTAGATACCGTCTCTTCAGAACTTTAAGAAACCCCAAGAACTTCTAACTTAGGAGCATCGGCTGGAGGTTGGGAGGCCGGTTTTCTAGAGGCTTTGGTACCTTTAGAAGAACCGGCCAACCTTTGAACATTAGTGATGAGCCTGAAACATTGACTTTCGATTCTGTGTTCTGTCATTGTTTGTGCCTTCTGCCTCATAACAACTTGGTTGATAGTGGCATCTTGTTGCTCAACCTTCTTGACCAACTCAGAAAGCAATTGATTTTGGGCTTGTAGTTGTTTCTTTAAGTCTTCAACCCAATCAGGCACACTATACATTAACATAATAAAAGATTAAAAATGCGATATCAAATAAGCATTTGAAACTAATAAATTATGGTATGTAAAATATCAACTACATTTTTGTGGTAGAAATAGTGGAGGTTGTGGGATCAGATACAGGTGGTGCAACCACAGCTTCTGTGTTGGAAGAGGTCGGATCAGGGACAGGTGGTTCAACCACAGCTTCAGAATTGGAGGTGGTGGGATCAGGCAGAGGTGGTGCAACCAAAGCATCTGTAGGGACAATGCTATCCATTTCTGGAGCAACAACAATCCCAACAGTGCTGGAAGGTGCAACAACAACAACTGGAGGTGTAGCCACTGCCAGCATGTCTTCTTCAGGGCTAAAACAATAGAACAAATTTTGTAAATATTAAGTATTCTGGTATGATAATATAAATACATATTCAACTTCAGTTTACCATGATACTTCCTCTACAATCTGTTCTCTCTTAGGCTTCTTAGATGCAGCCCTACATTAGGAAAAACAAACATTATTAAGTAAATCAATAACATACCAGAAACAAAAACCAAATAAAACATAACAATGTACACAGGAAACAAAGATTAAAAATATCATACCAGAAAACATATTAAATCTAATACAAGAATGTAAGGAAAAAAGTATACCAGAATTAACATAAAACAAAAACCAGAAACAAAAAGACACATACCAGAAAGTAACAAAGCATGTATACCAGAAAAAATAAAGCAGAAACTAATACCAGAAGTTATATTATAAGCATACCAGAAACTAACAGGCACAGACCAGAAAGCAAAAAAGCAGTCATACAATAAAACTAAAGAAACTAGTATAACAGAAACTAATGTAACATTATTAAAATATAGATTGAGTATGAAATGTATTGAGATACCTTTTACTTCCCTCTTCAATTTTCCTTTTCTTTGGGACATCTTCTTTCTTAACAACCTTTTGTGGTCTTGGCAACCTCAAAATATGACGACGAGGAGGAGGAGGAGGAGTAGCAAAGTCATCACTCTCGGATTCCTCCTTCTTTGGGACTTCCTTGATAGCCTTGACATTATGCCCTCCAGGCCTGAATACACGTACATCGTGGAACCCTACTTTGAAAAGATGACAAAGATAGCCAGCTGGGTCCAAAACTTCATCCCCCCACCATTTGCAGTCATCCTCGGTTTCTGGGTCTTCTAGGTTGAGGGGGATAGTTTTGATGTCATCTTGAGCCACCGATGACGCTGTATCCTTTATTGTCTGGAAGCTGCATTTCATCTTCCCCTTTGTTGATGAAACCCACTTAAGACAAAGTGGGGTTGCTTCTTCATTAACACATATGGCAAACAAAGATGCCAGTGTCGGGAGAGAGTCAAGGATGAAAACCTGCATAATATAGACAGGAAAACAAATGAATAAACCATACCAGAAACTCAAACCAATAAATAATATCATACTAATAAAATAATATCATACCAGAAAATGAAACCACAAATGCATATCAGAAAACCAGAAATCAAGTAAACTCAATTATAAAACACAAACTAGAAAGATATACTAGAAATGCTATTGAAATAAAGCATACCATAAATCACAAACTTAATTTTCTGGTATCTAATTGCTCATACCAGAAAGCAAGTAAACTCATACCAGAAAGTATAAAATTCAGAACATACCAGAAACAAAACAATACTTCACAGAACTCAATTATACAACATACACAATCATACCAGAATCTAATACATTAAAACAAAATACAAGAATCAAAAACCAGAAACAAAAACCAGAAATGCTAATGCAATAAAGCATACCATAAAATCACAAAAGTATCATTTCTGGTAACTAATTACTTATACCAGAGGAAAATGAATGAATAACAAGCATACCAAAGACGTAAACCTTAACAAAAATAACAAATATAAACATACCAGAGGCACATAAATGGAAAACCAGTAGCGTACCTGGAATGCCAAAGGGAAACCAGAAAGGCAGTAATTTCCGGATGCCCTATACTTTGTTGGCTCGCAATCCCTCAGGTTGTCAAGTGTCTTATTAAAGACAAGGCGCCCCCATGAATAAGAATTAAAGGCATCCATGTCCTTCAGAAGCGATAGAGGAAGATTGGAGACAAACTTCTTCTTGTCATTGCCAAGCAAAACAAATTCAATAAACAACAACAAAGCCATCTTGAATTTCCTTTCATCATTTTTTTTCAGCTTTGAATATTTTTCCTCCAATTGATCCAATTTGCACTTGGGCATGCCGAACAACTCCTTCATGTCGACATTTTCTTCTTCGTTGTACACATGAAACCGACACTCAAGGCCGGTAATTTCTGAAAACTCGCTTAAGCCAAACCTTATGAACAAAAATACACAACAAAAAAAGATAGAAACACATTAACAATAGAAAGTAGAATAGAGGTAACAATCTGAACTGAAAAGGTTAGGTGTATAGTTAATATATACCTAAGCAAGGTTTTGTTGATTGCAAACCACATTGAGTGTTTGCGGTCAGTTTGAACCTCATGCAGAAGCATGAAGTGTATTAATTGGTTTGAAGGTTTGAGATTGGTACAGAGGGAGATGACAGATGAAAAAATAGAGTTTTTGAACATTTCTTGCCCATTGGCATCCAACCCTTCAAGTAAAAATTTAACCATGTTGACACGAGACAAGACAGTTATACGTGCTGCCTCGTATTGTGGGTTTTCATCAAATCTGTACATTAACTAGTAAAGGAGATAAGATTGTTAATACAAGAAAAACAGTCAAGAACAAACCAGAAACTCATATCAGCCATTCAACTTACATTGGACTCTTCATGTCCATAACTAACGCTTTCCTCAACAGCCTGTGTAAACATACTAGAAAATAATGTCAATATATAAATCAACATGAAATACCAAAAAGTAATATAAAAACCTCATATGAACAAATACAAGAAAACATTAATAAATAAAACAAATACCAGAAACCCTAACTAGAACATCTAATACCAGAAACAAATAACATACCAGAATAACATACCAGAACTTCGAATACCAGAAAACATTAAACATCATATGAACAAATCACAGAAACTTACCAGAAACTTAAAATTACCAGAATAACATACCAGAACTTCTAATAAACACTTACCAGAAACATAAACTAAAGGAAAGACCAGAAAACTTTAAACCAATAACATACCAGAAAATGTAATAACATACAAACATACCAGAAAAGTCATGCAAATATAAAGACGAAACAAACATAGAACAAACCATATCAAAACAGATACCAGAAACGATGATTAAACTTACAAAACCTAATATGAACAATCACCAGAAACTATAATACCATAAAACCTAAAAGAGTATCAAAGCAATACTAACCATAGGTATATCGACTGGTTGAGGACCACCAGATACTACAATCTGAAGGCATGATTCATCATGAAAGACAGCAGAATCATCGCCTTCGTTTGGTGTGGCATCTTCAACAGGTAAAGGAGGCGTAGGAGTTAGAAGGTTGAAGGTAGGAGCATCACAAGAAGATTTGTTGGCAGCAACCTTTGATCGAGTCGACATTTTGAATTTCTTAGGGTTTACAAAAATCGAAACGATTTCGGAGTGTTTGGGGTAAAAACAAAGACGAAAAACAAAGAACAAGTGAGGAGATGGCCGGAAAGTGACGAATATTGAATCAGAGATGAAGAATATGGAGATTACGAGAGAGATTACGAGAGAGATGATGAATCACAGATTGATGAAGGTGATGAGTCGAACGGGCGAAGGGAAGGCGAGGCGAGGGAAGGGCGAAATGTTTCTCTGGTAGTTAAGTGATTGAATGAACGGAACGGAGTTGAGTTTGGGTAAATGAATAAGGTTAATTAATTAGGTAAATTAAGTTCATTAAACAGTAAAAAAATTAGGGGTATAGTTTGTTTTATAAAAACTTAATAAAGCCTAGTATATCAAAATTTGCCAAGTAATTTTACAAATAAAATTCATCAACTAAGGTTACATGATATTTGTGACATTATTCTACTGTCCATGGCTCCATTCAAGAAAGGTTCAAAAGGTGGATTATGCAAGCACACCAGTTCTATAAATATAATCTCATGATCCCCGTCAATACAAATGCTTGTGTATTTTGTTTAAATATAAAATTTTGTTTAAATATAATGATCAGTGAAAATGGTGGAAGTAGGAAGGACAAAAGCTAATATTACCGCCATGATTCTCTGGAATAGAGCCTATTTCCCGTGCAATTGTTATAGAACTAACACATGGGACCACTGCAATATATGTACTGAAAGTTAAAGTATAAAAACAGGATCCATCACTAATACAAAAGATTTTGCAACGGCAAACCCTTTCATAAATTCAAAGCAAAAGTATCTTCCCAACTTTCAAATTTCAGCGAATTCCTAATTTGATTTTCTACTTTTTTAACCAACCCTAATCCAAATAAAGTGGCAGCTCCTCCGATTGTTTGCTCTACAGCAGAGTGCACAAAAATGACGTATACTTATAAATTATATTTGTTTGGTTTGAAATTGTTGAAGTGAAGATAACCACAAATCAGATAATCATCCTCTGGCAAGCAGAAAACATACACACAAGCTGTGAAATAGTACAAAACACACACACAAGGTGTGAAAGATATAGGAAATGAGTCTATGAAAGGCAAGAAACACATAAGCAACGTGGTTGGATCAAAGAGATAGTTAACCGATTGAGTTACAGGCAATGAATTGTTCGACAAAATAAAGAATTCATAAAAAGAACGAGGTAGCAAATTGTTCAGTCTTTTGAATTCAGCAGTATTCTGGTGCTCTTTTGTTTGTTCTTATCCTAGTCTTCCTAAAGCTTTTGGTGCTTGCAAATTGTTTTGGTTTAGAGCACTTTATATTTCTTTATATATGTGAAAAATGCTAGTTGCACTATTATGTTTCCCTCAGTTTATGTATGTGAGATTGATGAATTGCTATAAAGTTAACTAATAATGTTGTGCAAGGGTCATGAACTGTTTGAATGTCTGTAGTCTTGACAGATACTTTGTTCTAGGACATTATGGACATACATGTACTTTCTTGATAGATATACTTCCAAACAAATCAAATTAATACCTATTTGGTTCTACCGTCAGTACTACACTAAAAAGCATTACACTTTTTACTCCAGTTACCTAATTATGAGCGGGGGAACGAAAAATAAATCAGCAATTGTCTAATTTTGAGCGCAATACGTATCAATCCAATTCAAAGAACAGTAAACAGAAACGTAATTCTGAGCACTGTTTTATAGAATAAATGTAGATAGGTGATACAAAAGCAGCAGGTCACAATGAGCCAACAAAAAGTAAAACAAGTACTCCTAAAACAAGCACTTCTAAAACAGGAGAAACTTAATATGTACTTGAAAAGATAAACTAGCCTATTGATTAAAGCTTAATGAGTTAATGTCTAGTTCAAAAGAAAAGTAAAACATCAGGGTGTCGAAAAATAACACACAAGCTGCCGAATTCTGAGCGTGGTATCAATCCAATTCATAGAACACACATAATCATCTTGCTATGTAACTGGGCATATTAACCAAAAAAATAGATTGAAGGCTCAGTTGAAATTCAAAAGAAAACTTAAACAACAACTGTCTAATTTTGAGTGGTGTATCAATCCATTTCAAAGAATAGTAAAAACTCTTATTGCTTACAACTGTCTGAAAGAACCGTAACTACTATTTCTTGGATAAATTAATCTGAAACAGATACCGGTCAATTAAATAGCCGATTATTTCTAAGCAGCCCAAGGAACTACGACACAAAATCAGAATGCGACAATGAACCAATAGAAAGTAAAACAAGTCCTCCTAAAACAGAAACAATTTAATGTGTAGTTGGAAAGAGTAACTAAACAATTAATTGATCAATTAATGTGAACTGAAAAGAATAACTAACACAATTGACTAAAGAATAATTTACTCCTAAAACAGAAACAACTTAATGTCTAACTAAAAAGATTAACTAAATAATTAACTGATCAGCTTAATGTGTATTGGACATATTAACTAAACAATTGATTGAAGAATATTTTCCAATTCGGAAGAAAAGTTAAACAAAGCCTACCTATTTCTGAGCGGGTTGGCAATCCATTTGAAAGAGAATCAAACAAAAACTTATTGTGTAACTTTTCTTGGATAAAAGAAACTTAAACAAGTACTTGTAAAACATAAACAAGTTAATATTTAATTGGCAAATCAATTGAATAGCTGCTTATTTTTGTGTAGTCCAAGAACTGAACATATTAATAAAACAATTGATCGCATGCTAATTTCTAATTCAAAAGAAAATAAATGAAACAGATAGTTAAGCAACATCACTAGTCACTACACCATCTAATTAACAAACATAAATTATGACATGTTTTAGCACGTTTCCTTTTTCCCAGCTAAATGTTTTTCTTTCTACTCCATCCAAACTCCATAGGTTCCTTTCCATCATATACAAGTCATATGCTCAACATAAAATGATTTAGATTTAGTAGTTGTGTAACGAAGTTTATTCTGTAATAAATTGGCTTGAATACGAAATTGTTGAGACTGACATAAACCTAATCTCATGTAGTGCACAAGATGTCCAACGATGAATACATCTTTATGCCTCATTTTTTCTTCCATTGCTTGACATTTGAAATAAACCGGGCATAATAATGAATACGGTGAAATACATTATTTAGCATGTTGTATTGACAATTTAGATTCATCACAATATCGTATGTTCATGTTTTGTCTTATTTTATGTGCGGTCACAAATGAACTTGAACAAAACAAATACCAAAAAACATGAACTCAAGTTTAGCTAGCTTCGATCTAGTTGTTCAGACATACTTCACTAATAGGATGAATTAAAATTACACATCAACAATATAAATCACTATTATCCGTACAAAATAGCTCTAATTGGACAAGTGAAGTCCATTAGCAGTTTATTAACTCATAATTAGGTTTTAATAGTTGTTTGCTTCTTCATGACTAAATGAAACTAATTTCAAGTCCTAACATAAGACAATTCCTTTTAAGTTGTAGCTTATAGAATTTGGACAAAACACTACACAAATCATCACATAATAACTACATAATAATCACAAATATCTGCCTTAGCATTACATAAATGGACAAACTTCAAGATGAACTCTAAATGATATTAGAACTTAAACATAAAACAATAAATGGATACCTACATTGGTGGCAAAGTCTTCCCTTTCCCAGGAGAATATACCCAAATCTTGTCTTCTCTTTCAAAATATTCTGAATGATTCATAGATGTAATAAGAAGAACGTCCAACTAAAATTATAAAACAAACGAATTCTCAGCTTCAAATTCCTGAATACCTTGTCAAAGTTGTAAGGTCCATACTATTCTCTAAGACATGGTTAGTGTATATGACACGGTGAAGGAGTTTTCGAATTTGGTTAAGAATGTAATACGAAATGAGTCGAAGCCTGATAAGAAGTGGGCAGTTATAAGCAGGAAAACACAGCTCGTGCTTGATGTTGTCAAGACTTCCATTGAAAGAGGATATGAACCAGTTGAAGTTGTTTTTTGAAGTATTCAATGAATTAGTTGTGTATGCACCAATTTAAATATATTTCTATTTTTAAATTTAATTTATTTGAAGTTTATCTTTTTGCTTGTTATAAAATATGTAGTGTCTTTACAAAAAAAAAATACATGTAGTGTTGGGTAATATGTTAATTGCTGATTATATATAGTAGTAAGAAAAAAATCATCAATCTTTTTGTTGGCTTTCCCAATTTGAATAAGAATTTAAGGTCGGCGCCCGACTTAACTGGACTGGAGAGGCCTAGCCTGATCTAAGAACTGCTAATTAGGTTCGGATAGACTACATTCAATCTTTCCGCGTAAGTAAATCTTTGCCTGCTAGTCAAGAGGATAGCAAGTTACAAATTTTGTCTCTGTAGGACATGTATTCGGTAGTGGAAGCCCAACAAGTGCTTGTGGACCTGTTAGCTCCGCCTCTGCGGCGGTTCTTAGCATGCCATCTATCTCCCACCGCCGTCTGAGTTTTTTTTAAATATTTTTTTTATGATATTAAATTCAAGGTCGGCGTCCGGCTTAACTGGACTGGATGGGAACTTTAAAATTGTGTGTTTCTTTGTGTGAGAGAATCATCATCTTATGTGTTGTAAGGCTCATACGATTACATCAAACCATAGCGACTTAACCCCTTATGAAATTCTGAAGAAACTGTTCATTGCTGATTTTTATCATTTTAAAAAATAAATGTATAAATTAAAAAAGTTATATTATATGTACTTTGTTCGATCCAAAATACATCTAGATTTGGAGTGGAGAGAGGTCTATCATGTAAACTCCAAAACTACAAATTTGGAAATACAAAAGCAACTAATAAATAATAACTTAATTATATTATAAATAAAAAAAATGTATAAACAAAATTATTTGATACTCACGATAGTTATATAATCTAACTATACTATATTTTTAGTTTTTAAATTAATAAATAATAATTTAATTATATTGAACATTTATGTTTTTTTCATTAATAATAAAACACTTACAGATTTGGGATCGAGAGGTACCTTAGGGAAATTCGACACGACCACATAACCGATATCAATTTTGACTTGATTGGGTATTTCCAATGAGAAAACTAGTAGGCGAATGTGAACTAGTTGGGGCATGTGAACTCCTAAAACAATGTAATGGAAATACAACACAAGTCCCGAAATAGAGCGGCTAAAGAAGTTACACAAGTCCCGGAACAGAACGGCTAAAGAAGTTAGGCGGTTGATGTATGGAACTCGCAATGAACATGTGTATCATGACATAACACACAAACAAACACCCAATCCCAACACCAAAGGCCCGTCTTGATCAAATTACTCAATTAACTAGATCTACAATCAAGTCACCGGTAAACAAAATTTTTCAATCTGTGTCCACTCACACTGTTTTCAACCCTAAGATTTCCAAATATGTAAACCGTGACAAATACATGAAATAAATTCAATAGACCAAATATAGAAGTTAAAAGGAAATAGATAATCGAGTAAGTCGAAAAGACAAAAAGTTAAATACAAATCGAGAGGGTGAAAGAAAATCAGCTTTATTGAGAGGCCGGTTGTGGACTTATGAGAACTTGAAGAGGTAAGCACAAATCTTATATAAATTGAAGCACAATTTCTCTGCAAATTAATTAGTTGTTAAATCATTCAAAGAAACACAAACATGGACGGAGTTAATGGGCGGTTCGGCGGTATGCCGGTGGACAACGAGAAGAAAGCGACGAAGCTCATAATCCCGTCATTTTCGAAGCCACACATGAGAGCCTTCCACCTCTCATGGCTACAATTCTTCGCTTGCTTCGTCTCCACATTTGCCATCCCGACGTTATTGCCGCTAGGGCCGTCCAATGGGGAGTTCAAAGAGCCCAACGGAACAGTGTCCCCGATTTTAAAGGGCCCCATATTTTTCATTCATTCATATATTATTATTACTCATAAAGATTTAGTATCTAAAAATTGCCGTAGGTTTTTTTTTATACAAATATAACACAATATCTCTCTTGTTTTATCAACTATTTCATTTTTTTACTCAGTTTTTTTTAAAAAAATCTTCTACTTTTCCTCTCCTAAATTGATTGTTCGTTTGCTTTTATATTTTGCAGATTATCAAATCGACATCTTCATACCTAAACGCAATTCCAAGTGCAGATCAGCAAATCAGTTTCACAACATCATCCTCACTCTCTAATCTCTATTCAGAAGACTATAAACTCGAATATTTGTTTACACAAAATCATTTCTTCTCTAATCTCTATTCTCAAGACGACAAACTCGAAGATTCTCTTACACAATTCATTGTTTCGATATGGAAGAATGAAGATTGAACCCGAAATTGTGAAAGATTAAATTAGAATTAGGGGTTGAAAGTAGACGAACTCGAAATTTTATTTTAAATAGGGTGATATTTACTTTTGGAGCAGGGCCACAATAATTCATTGGACGGCCCTGGTTGCCGCAAATCCGGGACAACCTCAACCTCACCGCCACATCCATAAGCAACGCGGGGACAACAACGGTGTTGGGAGTAGTGTTTGCTCGATTGGTGATGGGGACAACCTGCGACATGTTTGGGCCTCGACTAGCCTCCGCATCCCTAACCCTATTGACGGCGCCGGTAGTCTACCTGACCGCCGTCATCAACTCCCCCTTTGCTTCCCTAACCCTATTGATTGGTGATGGGGACAACCTGCGACGTGTTGCACAACCAGAGCCTGCCTCAACCCCTCACAATAACTATATAAAAAGTAGAGTGTTTTGTATGAATGGAAATTCAACTCTCTGCTCCACTTGGGCCGAGCATGTCCCAACCTCCTCCCATAAACTTTACAAAAAGTAAAGTGTCATGCCCTCAGCAGGTCTTGAATTTAACCATTGATGAGTCTTAGCTCTCTCACACTCGGATAAAACTAGCCGGCGCATGTGAACTCCTAAAACTACGTAATGAAAATACAACACAAGTCCCGAAAAAAGCGGCTAAAGAAGTCACACAAGTCGCGGAACAGAACAGCTAAAGAAGTCAGGTGGTTGATGTATGGATGAACATTACATTTGCACTCGCAATCAACCCGTGTATCATGTCATAACACACAAACAAATACACAATCCTAACACCAAAGACCCGTCTGATCCGAGGACTCAATTAATTAGATGTACAATCAAGTCACCGGTAAAAAACTTTTTCCAAATATGTAAACAATGACAAATACATGGAATAAAATCAACAGACCAAATATAGAAGTTAAAAGGAAAAAGATAGTCGTGTAAGTCGAAAAAGCAAAAAGTTAAATACAAATCGAGAGGTTGAAAGAAAATCAGCTTTAATTGAACGGTATACATATACTTGATGTATTAGTTGTATACAAATGAGAAAAAAAAGTAATTATTATATGGTTGTATGCACGTTTCGGGAATATATATATCAAAAGGAGCGGTTTAATAAAATTAATAATAAAGAAAACAATAGTAGGTATGAATAAGAGTAAACCCAAGTGAACACAACAAATATGACGTCGATGAAACTTATACTTATGAGAACTCGAACAGGTAACTCCTGAATCTTATATAAACACAAGGACAATTTCCCTGTAAATTAACTAGTTGTCAAATCATTGAATCAAACACATACATGGACGGAGCGAATAGACAATTCCTCTGGATGCCGTTGGACAGCGAGAAGAAGGCGTGGAAGGTGATAAACTTTTCGTTTGGCTTCTTTATGGAATTATACTCTAATTCTATTCTCTAAAATTTATATTTATATACATATATATATTTGCTTTGACGGTTGAATAAGTATCAATTCCACAAAATCCTATATAAAACTTAATGCACGTTTCGGGAATATACATATCAACAGAAGCGGTTTAACGAAATTAATAATAAAGAAAACAGTAGTAGGTATGAATAAGAATAAACCCAAATTAAGTGAACACAACAAATATGAAGTCGATGAAGCTTATACTTACGAGAACTCGAACAGGTAAGCTTAGTATCTTATATAAGCTCAAGCAAAATTTCTCTATTAATTAACCAGTTGTAATATCATTGAATTAAACGCATATATGGGCGGAGCGAATGGACGGTTCGACGAGATGTCGGTGGACAGCGAGAAGAAGGCGAGCAAGCTCAGAAACTTTTTGCTTGGCTACTTTATGGAACTATTCTCTAAAATTTGTTTGTTAAGCGTTGTATATCCTTCATTACAATAAAAGAGTTTCACGAATAAATAGTAATTTCATTGGGCCTGTTTTTAGATGCATTTAAAGGGCACACATTTATCTTCAATTATGTCGAAATTGAGGCGTCCTTCGTGTAACATTAGGCCTTGCCACCACTCCTGTCTGCTTCACGTTTTCTCTACACACGCGTTTTTCCTTCCTGCCTCCAACTCCAACATAGATTCACCGCTCCTACATCGTATCGGAAGATCATCCCTACCAACTTTCGACGATCTATTGCACAGACGCCTGACTAACTAGATTCTTCCTACCCGTCATCTTCGATGGCCGTTCGATGAAGGCAACCGATTTGTGTAACAAAGGATAGAGATGGAGGCAACAACAACAACCAAGCAATGGAGATCATTTTAGATAGGTTGGCATCGGATAAGCTTATTGGAGCCCTTTTTAGCAATTAAGATTTTGAAAAAGAGCATTGTACTCTAATTTCTCTATTTAAAAGGCAATTGATTTAGCTGTTTTTTTTCTTTTTTATTGTGCTTCATTTGAAAATAATTTTATAGCGCTTTCATCCGCAAGCAAGCGAATGAGAACGGAGTTATGCAACTGGGTTTAACCTAGTAGTAAACTCGAACAGGTAAGCCTGAATCTTATACAAACCCAAGCACAATTTCTCTATAAATTAATCAGTTGTCAAATTATTGAATCAAATGCATATATGGACAGAGCGAATGGGCGGTTCGGCGAAATGTCGGTGGTTAAAATACTTGTTTAGCTTGGCGTTGCAAGTCCAACCTTTTTCTTTCTTTCACATCTTTTATAGCATAAATTAATTGTTAACCACAACCACTCTTCATGTTAATTGCATCTTCCTATAAACGGGGTAGATTCCTAAAGATTGGTTTTCTTACATTTCATGTTGGTCATATAATAATCAATTTTATATATTTGTCCAAGTCAGAACTTTACTATCTCATTTTCTAGATTATATTATAAAAATTATGACTTTGTTCGATTTCAAAAGACTTACGATATCTAAAATGGAGAGGGTGTCTACCATGTGAACTCTAAAACTAAAAATTTGAAAATACAAGAGCAACTAATAAATAATAATTTATTATATTAAACAATAAAAAATAAATGTATAAACAAAATTACTCGATCCGTATTCACTCACGATGCGGAAAATGAACAAGTTATATAATTTAACTAGACTTTATTTTTTTAGTTTCTAAAATTTAAAGTAATAAATAATAATTTAATTATATTGGACATTTATCGATCTTTTTTATAAATAATAAAACACTTACAGCTTTGAGAACGAGAGGCACCTTAGCAAAATTTGACAAGACAACATAGTTGATATCCATTTTGAATTGATAGGATAGGAGTGAAAAATTAGCAAATTGTACGGCGCATGTGAACTTCTAAAACTACGTAATGGAAATACAACACAAGTCCCGAAATAGAGCGGCTAAAGAAGCCACACAAGTCCCGGAATAGAACGGATAAAGAAGTAAGGCGGTTGATGTAAGGATGGGCATTGCATTTGCACTCGCAGTCAACTTGTGTGTCATGACATAACACACAAACAAATACTCAATCCCAACACCAAAGGCTCACCTTTATCCGAAGACTCAACTGATTAGATATACAATCAAGTCACTTGTAAACAAAATTTTTCAATACGTGTTCACTTACAAAGTTTTCAACCCTAAGATTTCCAAATGTACAAACATGTAGATAAGAAAATAAATATAAATCGGATACATTATAAAACAAATAAAATCAATTAACTTATATAATTTCAATAAAAATATGGTGCTAAATTTTACGCCGAATAGGGTACATACTGAAAAATAACCTTGTAATTTGAACTTTTTTGAAGTAGTGAATGGTGACATGTCTGTGACATCATCTATAATAGCTTATAAAAGCCCATCATCACTCAATTGAATAAAAACAATTAAAATTATACAATTTTTTAAATTATATACAACTTGTATAAATTTTTACTATGTAATTCAAACCCAAAATGACAATATAGTTGTAAGAATCAAAGTATTGACATAAATAGCCACGGTCATTTTTTGGCAGAGATCACATTTATTGAGAGCCCAATCTAGTAATAATTTAAGTGCATATTATATATAAACCGGAGAGCAAACAAATATTTGTTGTGATTAACAACTATTGTACGATTGTATGCAAGTAGTTTGAAAAAGTTGTATGTATGAATAGAAGTAAACTCAAGTTAGACTAGTGTAGTTAAAACATCTGGACACAATAAATAAGAGCCGGAGAAGAAATGATACTTCTTTAGACTTAGTAAGTCTATTGAAGTGGTTTAGAAGGAAACTTAATAATAAGGAGAAGAGTCTTCGGAGCAGAAATCATGAGTTTTCTAAATTAAAAATAAATAAAAGAAAAACAAAAATAAAATCATAGCAAGAGTTTCTTTAATTGTTATCGTTTCATTCTAGTGTGGGCATTTAGTTATGACAAGAGCAACTCTATATTTTTGTAAGAGCATATTGTATACTGTTTTAACTGGTTTGAATTTATTTCTAAAAATTTAAAGAAACATAGAATATCAGCGTTGTGGATGCTTTTATCTAAATGTAAAATAAAGATTTGTTGTGGTGTCATCCACTTCCTAGCATAGAGCAACAATGTCAAGAGATTCTTAGAAGAAACTGCACTATCTAGTTTAGACACATTATTTGTGATGCAAATAAGATTGCAGACCACCTAATTAATTTAGCTTTTGGTTATAAAATTGGTTTAATTGTATTGCTTAACCCTCCATATGGTATTTGACTTTTTTACATCTTGAGAAAACTAGTCAGCGAATGTGAACTAGTTGGCGCATGTGAACTCCTAAAACAATGTAATGAAAATACAACACAAGTCCCGAAATAGAGCGGCTAAAGAAGTTACACAAGCCCCGGAACAGAACGGCTAAAGAAGTCAGACGTTTGATGTATGGATCGACAATGCATTTTCACTCGCAATGAACATGTGTATCATGACATAACACATAAACAAACACCCAATCCCAAAACCAAAGGCCCGTCTTGATCAAATGACTCAATTGATTAGATCTACAATCAAGTCACAGGTAAACAAAAAATTTTCTAATCCGTGGTCACTCGTTTTCAACCCTAAGATTTCCAAATATGTAAACCGTGACAAATACATTAAATAAACTCAATAGACTAAATAGAGAAGTTAAAAGGAAATAGATAATCTAGTAAACCGAAAAAGGCAAAAAGTTAAATACAAATAGAGATGGTGAAACAAAATCACCTTTAATGAGGGGCTGGGCATATGAGAACTCGAAGAGGTAAGCACAAATCTTATATAAATCGAAGCACAATTTCCTAGCAAATTAATCGGTTGCCAAATGATTCAATCAAACACATACATGGACGGAGTTAACGGGCGGTTCGGCAGTATGCCGGTGGACAACGAGAAGAAGGCGACGAAGCTCTTAATCCCGTCGTTTTCGAAGCCACACATGAGATCCTTCCACCTCTCATGGCTACAATTCTCCGCTTGCTTCATCTCCACATTCGCCATCCCGCCGTTGTTGCCGCCAATCCGGGACAACCTCAACCTCACCGCCACAGACATAAGCAACGCGGGGACGGCAACGGTGTTGGGAGCCGTGTTCGCTCGATTGGCGATGGGGACAACCTGCGACATGTTTGGCCGCAACTAGCCTCCGCATCCCTAACCTTATTGACGGCGCCGGTAGTCTACCTAACCGCCGTCATCAACTCCCCCTTTGCTTTCCTTTTAGCCCGCTTCTTCATTGGCTTCTCTCTCGCCACTTTCGTATCCACACAATACTGGATGAGCACCATGTTCTCCAGCCCCATCGTTGGTTGGCACAACGGTGTCGCTGCCGGATTCGGGAATCTCGGCGGCGGCGCTACTCAGTTGATCATGTCGTTAGTCTATGAGCTCATTAAGCACTTTGGAGCCACTGAATTCACCGCTTGGAGGATTGCTTTCTTCATCCCTGCCATTTTCCAAACGCTAACCGCTTTCGCAGTCATGTTCTTTGGACAAGACCTTCCAGATGGCAACTTTACAGACGGTAACTTTACAGACTTACACAAATCAGGCAAATCATTGAATCAAACGTATAAGCCTGAATCTTATATAAACTCAAACACAATCTTCCTGTAAATTAACCAATTGTCAAATCATTGAATCAAACATGGACAAAGCGAATGGACTGTTCGACGAAATGTCGGTGGATAGCGAGAAAAAGGCGAGGAAGCTCGTAAACTTTTGTTTGGGTACTTTAATTCTATTCTATAAAATTTGTATATGTGTTGTATATATCCTTATTTTATACTAAAAGAAACACTTCTCCTTATTAATGGTGTATATCCAGTTTAACCCTTTTCTTTTTTCTTAAAAGTAATTATTTGCAGCCTTCAATTAGCGACAACTTTAGAGCCCGTTTCTCTGAATTGGAGTACATTCTTGGGTCTCCACCGCTTCCGCTCCTCTCTTCCACTTCCGTCTCTCTTGAGTAGTCATCTCCTTCCATTCTTCTTCTTCGATTGCCAGGGAGAAGATATCACTCAACAGGTATGTTGATTAATTTTCGTGAATTTGGAATCAGTAAGAACTGAAATGGGGTCAAATTTGAGGATCTACAAATCAACAAAGTATTTTCTTCTCACTTTCTGAATTTCTTCTAGAAATGTATATGTGCACATATATGATTTTCCTTGAACGAATTGCAGACTTCTCTCCAATGGTCGATTATATACACTTTTTAATTGATTAATATCGTGTGGTTTATCATGTATGTTTGGTTTATTTGTGCACTTCAGGTGCTCGATAAAATGTCTAAATCAAACTTTCTACTTAGTTGACCCATTAACCACTTCATTGGAAAGTTGTCTCTGTTTATATCAACGGAATGAACCAGGCAATTATTGAGATTGGTCCCTTAAACTTATCTTGAAGCTTATCTTTCTTCCGTACTTGAGTCGCTAAAGGTGAACAACAGTGGTGCAACTGGGAATTTTGTCATAAGATGATTCCAAAAGCCCGTGTTCATAGAGGCACTGATTGGTTGATTAAGCTTATCTAATATTTGTTAATTTCCCTTGTTTGTTTCCTCCAGGTATAGTTAAATTAGTCAATCAAGTTAAAGGTTTGATGCGCACTTGCACCTTTCCTTCTCTGCTTAGTTACACTTGTTGATTTGCTGACCTAAAAGCAGTGGAGAGCCAAGTGTGCCGCCTTTTTCTGAGTTCTCTTTTGCTGACCTAAAAGCATCAAAAAACATCTTCAACTCCGATTCCATGTTGTCTAAAGAACCGGCAATGGATTGCCGTCAAGAAGTTCACTAACTTGGCTTGGGCCGATCCCAAAAAACAGTTTGCAGTTAATATCACCCATAAATTTGCAATTTTTATTTTTAATGTTATCTCATTTGTGCTTCCGGAATTTACGTGTGGGGTGATTGCAAGAAGAAGCCTGGGTTGTTGGGAAACTGAGACACCAAAGACTTGCAAATTTAATTTGTTATTGTTCTGATGGTAATGAGAGATTGATTGTTGTCGATTACATGCATAATGACACTCTTACCAAGCATCTATTCCACTGTATGGACCTTTTTCTTAAATTCCTAACCTCTTATCACACTTTTAAATCATTGTGTTTTTATGTTAAGTCTACCCTGTATTGGCTTTTTGACTTGCTTAGGAATAGGACTTGGAATGCATGTAAGTCTGTAGATTTTAACAATGCAATTGGCTTTTTACTTGGATAGCAATATGTTTGGTCAATTTGAGTATGACTTCATTACAAGGACTTCAAAATCTGAAAGCAGATTTCTATGTGCCTATATGCTTACTGCTTAGGCAGTCTATTAGAGTGGTCCAAAGGTTGTGTTGGCCAAGGTATAGTTTTAGATAGTGTCCATGTTTAATACATGTCTTGCTTATCTTTTTATGTGCATTTTGGTTGGGTTTTATTTGTTGTTCCCTCTGATGTATTCATGTTGACATAACAGACTTCTTAATTTCATTTTTTGTTTGATTTTGGTTACATTGTTCGACTGTTCTTCCTAAGGTAATGTAGTAGATGCTCAATAAATCTATGAAAATAGCAACCTCAAATATATATCTTACAGAAAGAAGAACAATCCACATCAAATTACAAAAAATAAAATTTTGGAAACTTACGACCAATCATGCTAGCTATTTATGCGTCTTTTTTTGAAAAAAAAATTGTTGCTTATGATCTGTCAAATGATAATTCCTAATCCTTCATAAACTAGGGTCATGAATCAGAGGAAGCCTTGGTACAATCTTCATACCATGCCGAGCTACAACAATGAGTCCTAGAAGCATAAGCCGCCCTAAGGGAGAAAGTAGAGGAAAAAGAGATCCTTCATCAGCGTCTACACCAATATGAAAACTGTTGGTCTGAATACGTTTATATTACCTCAAGATGTGCCTGAGGTTTGCAGGTGATCGATCTTTACATTTGATTGAATTAAACCCTAATCAGTATTTACTATTTTACTTCGTTTTACTTCATCTTTAATTTATGCATGTTTTGTAAACGAATCATATGAATTTCTGAAATTATTTCTTATGATTGAATGCCTGGTTTTCTCCAGGCTCGGGATGGATCTCCACCGACTTCGGCCTCTCAAGTAACCTTGTCAACACTCCTCTCTACTTTTCATATGTGAGTTGTAGTTGCTAAATTTTTTGGTTGTCAATTTCACCTTTCAAATTCATATATGTCCATTAACTTTTATTTTTCTTTTTGTCCCCTTCTGGAAATAATTATAGGTAAGACAAGTCTTCTGCTATAGGTTTGACATTCCTATGTCGAAGCTGATCTAAGACTCGAAATTGGCGAGCTTGTCTTAGCCCTACCTTTTCCCCGATATTTGCATGCTGTTGAATAATTCTTGCCTACATACAAGATATAATTATTAGTTGTTTAATGGTGAACCATTTCCATAGATTGTACACTTTTGGTGTCTGCTGGCATCAAATACTGGCAAGTGCACTGCAATGGGTTAGTAATATCAACTTTCGTGTCTGGTTTGTCAAAGTAACAATGCTCATTTTTCTGTTTCATCTCATGGAATCCTTGGAGTAACAATGCTCATTTTTATCTTTGATCTTAGCACTATTGTTTCCAGCACCATTGGGGTTTACAAAGCTATTGTTTCCACTGACACAGAAGTTGCAACTTGTAACTCACCAACTACATAGTGTAAGGTAATTCAATCCTCAATTCAGCTGGTATGTTTCAGATTCCATCTTTATTTCATAATTCAGCTCTCTTGATTCCATTTTATGTGTACTTCTTTAGTGTTTCTTGCTTCTTATCTATAATAAAGGAATTATACCAAAAAGCTATAGAACATAATCCCCATCCTCCTAATAGTGTATTGTGTATCTTTTTATGTTAAAAAAGACTTTATAACACAGACCCTGCATTATGCAAGCTTCTTGCTACACACTATTAGGAGTGAGATTCTTGCTTCTAACTAACCAACCTCAACCACTGATTATTTGTCTCATTTTTGTTATCGATATCCATGAAGTACTATCAAAGTAATTATGCTCTTATGACAAAATTAACATGTGTAAATTTCTTTTCCTTGTGATAAGCTATCATTGTCTTGTGAAGATGATCTTCACTTTCTAAAGTGTTTTTTTCTTACAGTTGTCTGGAACCCCTGGGATAAAAATTAACATATGTGAATTTCTGATTTTGGAGATAACGAGTACAAGTGAATGATATGTGTGGTGGCAGCTGCAATTGAGACGCCAATTACATTAGGCCTGGTCAAGAGTGGAGAGGAAGGCCAGAATTATACATGGTTCCTTCCAGTTATTGTAGTGGCCAGCTTGATCCACAGAAAGTCCTCGGATCCTAGAAGTGTCTCATCTCATTCTTTGTCCAAAGTCCAAACCTGTACAGGTATTTTCTTTAATAATACTTTTTTGCATCTTTCATGTTCATTGTATGCCAGGCCATAGTGTGTGGACACTACTAGAAATACGGGTTATATGCGACGCTTTACTTCCGACATCATGCCAATGTGTCGCAAAAAATTTGCATCCGCAAAACTCTCATTAAATTGTGACACCTTAAGGTGTCTCTATTTTTCGACGCATATAGGTGTCGCAAATGGCAGTATCAGAGACACATTAAAGTGTTGCAAATTTTGGACACATATCGCAAATGGCACAAAGTGATGTTGGAGTGTTGCGAATGACACAAATAGCGACACCTTCGTGTGTCACAAATGACACAAATAGCGACACCTTCGTGTGTCACAAAAGAAGGTGTCTCAAATGACACAAATAGAGACAACTTGGAGTGTCACTTTTAACGACACCGGAAGGTCTCGCTAAAATCAAACTTAGGTGAACTAGACCCCCAATTTTCTAATGTTACAAGTACATATCTTCTCTACTAAGCTCATTTGCATACATAATCGAATACTATGTTGAGACTCCCTAACCCTAACTGCTTACATCAATATGAAAAACACTAACCTCTCTTGCTATAACTAGAAAGGACTTTTGAATCAAACAAATTTTTATTGCTAGGCATTTGAATGGAATTATAAACACTCTTAGGGCTCGTTTGGTACGATTTCCATGAAATCAGGAATCGGAATCAGAATGAGTCATACCAATACCTCGTGTTTGGTAAGGCTTGAAATCGGAATGAGAATGATTCCATGGAATGACTCATTCCAACTCTAGAGAGTAAGTTGATTCCATAATTTAAAGGTAGGTATCCCATTCCAACATAAACTCGTTTTCAATTTAAAACTATATTTATATATTTTGATTATATATTTACTTGCTTATTTAGCATCACAAAATAAAATTATTATTATTTTTTTATTGTTCATCAATTAATTTAAATATATAATTATTTTGTAGAAAAATAAGATTTTGACAAAAAAGTTTTTTTTACCTATAATACAAATAATTCATTCAAGATGTAATGTAACCGAAAAATGCTCGAAAACAATATAATTTGTTCAATTAGAAAAAATATATATGTTTGAGTTGACGATTGTTTAGTGTTTAATCTTTAAGTTATTCGTTATTTTTCATTTTTCTTAAATGTTGTTTAAAAAATAACACATATTTACATTATAAACATTCACACATATATCATCAAATATGATATGATTTCTCATTTCATAACTCATATAAAATCAAAACCATGTGTCAAAAATATTTCATTCCAACATCATACCAAACACCAAGTATGAGGAATGGTTTATTCTCATTCCTTATTCTATTCCGATTCCTGATTTCAACCCCATTCCTACAGTCATACCAAACGAGCCCTTAGCTCCTAGGAAATTTGATCTTTTTGTATTCTTAAACAACCTTTAAAAACCCACTACTTAATCCGACGAAAAGCTTCACGCTAGCCATCTTTTTTCATATCTCTTTTGTACTCTTAAACAAATTCATTTCCGGCTCTAGAGAACCGTGAATCTTGCCGGAATTTCCTGAGCCACCGTTTCTAGTTTTTTGCCCCTTTCATCGAATTCTACTTCCGACGATCATCTAATCTAACTACAGGTCAGTTTCTTCAGCTTTGGTTTGAAAATGAGTTTTCGGTGTATCGATCGTACTCAAGTACAATATCGAGTTGAGTTTGAAAGTCAATATCTAGTTTTCTTGCTGCTTTTGATGCGGTTTGGGCGTTATGTTTCGAGTTTTGTTACTCTGATCATTTGGCGAACCTGGTTATTGCATCCGATCTAGTTTCAGATGGATCTATGATGTACTAAAACTGCTACTGTGAGGTTGGAATTGTGCTCGCTTGATCTAGTTGAGTTGTTTGGATGGCATTTTGATTGGATTTTGGAATGTTTGTCTGGATCTTGTAGTTTAAGGCGTCAATTGTTCACTGGAGAGTTGTTTCTCTCTATTTTTGAACTGTAGATTAAAGATTGTACAAACCTCAAATCCATCCCGTCATGCCCTGTTCTTCGGAAACTAGAGCTCGATAAAGCGGATGATCTTCTAGTTTACATCTAAAATCACCACATCTCGAAGAAATATTGGTCTCCTATTGCGATGGGCTTTTGAGTTATCAGGTTCAACCACTCGCACGTTTCCGGTCTTTGTATATTTACGAATGTAAACAATTGAAAAAGTTGCACGTTGAGCAACTCATTTTACTTAAGGAATTGGAGGTTCAACATTGTCCTCAATTACTGCTGTGGGACTGGGATGAAGACAATGTGGACTGGGAATCCCTTCCCAACCTTAGATCCCTAACAGTCGATTGACTTTCCCCTTCACACATGTTTCCCTGCTGCCTTGAGCAACTTGAATACCTTGGACAATCTCAAATCTATTGTTTCAGCTGTAAGTACATAGTTTCAAACAAGTTTTATTTTATGCAACTTATGAATTCTATTCATCTTTAAAGTTTTATTTTATGGCCTTGCATAATAAGATTTTGGTTGATCCTGATTAGAGCGCAAGTCAGCATCAAGTTGCACGTTGCTCAAATAGAATCATTGGCACGGTGCTCATCTCCAAGTTGCACGTTTCAGGGTATTTATGCTTGGACACTGAGCAAGAGTTTGAGTTCATTTATGGTTAACTCAGACAGCTGCCATAGAAGTGTTCAGAAAAGGACTTGAACATTATCTTCAAGTGTTGACACTGTACGTGGTCCTTTAACTTGCAGGTAAGCCTAACCTCTCGAACTTGATTTTTTGAAACAAGCAGCTTAGAGACTAGAAAGGTCTTGAATAAGGCGTATTTGTTGTAAATCAATTCTGCTAAAATATTTTATGATTGCCTGCAACATTGAAGGAAGTCCAATACAACTTTATTCTTGCGCATATACTATTGGTTTTAGGATTAATTTAGTGTGATTCCTGATTAAACAAATTTGTGTGATTCCTGATTAAAAAAATTTGTGTGATTCCTGATTCCTGATATATTTTCAGCCTACTGTAAGATATCCATCCTGAGTTTAGGATTAATTTAGTAGCTCTATTGAACACTTTATAAATGTTTAGTTGGTAAAATATCTTATTGCTCTATTCAGAAGCAAGTTTACTTATGAAGTGAAAAGTTGATGCACATATAGTTTCTTGAAGGAAGCTGCAACGTACCAAATCTGAATGTCAACTTGAAACTAGAAATGGAAGCATTTGAAGCAGGAAATGCAACTTCTAAAGACTGGGAAATAAGCTTATAAGCCTAGCAGTTGGTAAGGTGTTGATCCTTGCAATGGATGGGATGTAGTCAAATGTGATGCTTCTCGTGTGACTACCATGTAAGATCTGCTAAGCACATGTAAAATACAACACTATATATTCTTGGTAGTTGGTACTTTGTCTGAATATTGTGTGTGTACTTTGCATCACAGGCAATGGTCTAGTATGAATTTGACAGGTCTGCTCTCGGGATATCTTGGTTTCTTATCCGAATTACAATATCTGTAAGTCCTCTACTGCACACCATTTGATAAATCCAACACAGGCCAATTTTTTTCATGTCAGGTTGTGATGTATCTGAACTAGTTCCTCTTTTAGGTATCTATATTATAATACAGGCGTTACAAGTTTTCTTCCAAATCTTGGGAAATTGAAGAAGCTCATAAACTTGTAAGAAAGAATTCTATTACTGTAAAGAAAACATTTCAAGACTACACCGACTAAGCCTTTGTTCTGAGTGTATGTTATTTATATGTGTAATAGGAGTCTTGTCAGGTGCGGCTTTTGTGGTCCGATACCTGATTCAATTGGATCTCTACCACAATTGTCTCTTTGGTATGAACTTCATTCTCATTCTTGTATTTCAGAATTTAAGTCAAATTGTAAAAGGGATTTGATAATTACTTCTTTTTTAAACACAATCATCAAGCCTTACAATTTTTCCTCATTTGTTGGGTGGTATCTATTAGTATGAAGCTTCCATAACTTGCATGAAATTTGCCTCTGCAGAACACTGAACAACAATGGTTTTAATGGAAATATACCTTCTTCACTTGGTAACTTGACAACACTTACATATTTGGACCTCTTTGAGAACCAGCTTTCGGGAAGCATTCCTGTATCCAATGTTGCTAGGCCAGGACTTGACAAGCTACTCAATGCTAGGCACTTGTACGTTAAATACATGAAATATCAATTGATCCTGTTTTTTTCATTAAATCATACAGAGATATTTGATGAATTTCTCTAATGCACTTGCTATTTTCAGTCACTTTAAAGTAAATAAATTGTCTGGTCAGGTACTAGAGTCACTTTTCAGCTCCAACATCAATCTGATACACGTGTAAGCTCTTTAGGCTATTCTAATTTGATTCAGTATATAATGCTAGAATGTTTTTTCTACTGCACTATGAGTAAGATAACGGATTTCTGCAATGATAGAATGGGTTTTTGTGATTTACTCTTACTGTACAAGATAATATTTGTTGGTTAACGACGAATAACAGCCGGAGATTGTTTTTTTATAATTTCATTTTTAGGTTCATAGAGAACAATCAACTCATTAGAGACATCCCTTTTTCCTTAGGACTTATACAAACATGGGAATTTGTTTAAGTATTCCTTCAACTTAGGCACTTTGTATTGTTTCATGTAATAATTTCTTGTTGATAGTATATCAATATTAGTTGAACATTAAATGTGTATATATACTATTTGTGTATTAACATGCGAATGGGTGGTTCAGCGGGATGCCCGTGGCATGGACAGTGAGAAGAAGGCGAGGAAGATTATAAATTTAATGGTTAGCTTGACAATTGGTAGTTTTTAAAAGGTTTTTTTTTAAAATTTTCCCTATTTCAATCCAAAAATTATTTAAATTTATCCCTTAGTGGGGTTAGGTGATAATGATAATAATTGTTGTGATAGTGGTAGGTTTGTCCCATACATCAGTTTGTAGCTTACGTCCCTTTCCATTATCATTTCCTCCTGCTCCTTGCTTTCTAAAATATCTCCAATCTTCATTTACTCACAGCAGCTTCAATTTTGAAATTGAAAATGGCGGAGGCAGCCATACGACTTCCATCTCTAAACCTCACAAAAACCACACCCCTGACGAACAACAAGACGAGTCTTCGTGTAAGGGCATCTCAGCAGCCTTCCTCGGATTCTCAAGGTATACATACATATATATATATACATATATATATATATACATATATATATATATATATATATATATATATATATATATATATATATATATATATATATATATATATATATATATATATATATATATATTCCGTCACTTACATTTTTCTTCTCCAGAAACTAAAACTCAACGATGCATATATGCAGAACCTCCGATCCGCATCGGAATAGTGGGCTGTGCCAACATCGGTCGGAAGTTATCCCGTGCCATCTCCTTAACACCCACAGACGCAGTAGTCCACGCAGTAGCAAGCCGCTCAATCGACAAGGCCCGCCGCTTCGCAACCACCATCGGCCTCCCTGACGGAGCCAAGCTGTACGGATCGTATGAGGAGATCCTTGACGATCCAGATATCGAAGCAGTCTACATTCCCCTCCCCACCGCCCTCCACCTCCAATGGGCGCTCCTCGCCGCCGAGAAGAAGAAACACATCCTCCTCGAGAAACCCGTCACCCTCAACATCGCCCAACTAGATCAAATCTTAGAGAAATGCGACACCAACAACCTGCAATTCATGGACGGCACCATGTGGGTCCATCATCCTAGAACCAAAAAGATCCACAACTTCCTCAACGATCACCACAATTTTGGCCGCCTAAAGAATGTAAGCTTTTTAATTAATCAAAAATTTCGGAAATTTAGTTATAGAAGCAATAGATACGTAAACTAATTTCGGAAATTTAGTTATATAAGCAATATTAAGAAACATATTCAAACAGAAGTAAGGCGCGGGATTGCTAAACCCTGAATGTCCTTACTAATAAGAGGCAGAATTTTGGTGAGGAAGGAAAATAGGTATTCTTTTTATATTGAACTTAATGTTGCTTATGTAACTGAATTTCTGAAATTGTTGTGTATTTGTTGCTTCTGCAACTAAATTTTCGAAATAACTTGTGTAATTACTATGGGTTTAAATGCAATATATGCTTTGTGTATTTTGTATATTCAGCTCTGAAGAAGAAACCGTCCAATCTTAAACTCTTGTTTGTTACGTTCTCAGATTCAAGCGGTCTTCCATTTCGCTGCCAACGACGATTTCCTACAAAACGACATTCGTGTGAAGCCAAATCTCGACGCACTCGGTTCATTAGGCGATGTGGGTTGGTATTGCATTAGGGCAAGCTTGCTGGCCGCAAACTACGAGCTTCCGAAATTCGTGACAGCGTTACACGGCGGTGTGACGAATGAAGCAGGTGTGATTTTATCGTGTGGAGCGTCGTTGCTTTGGGAAGACGGAGTTGTAGGCAATTTCCAGTGCTCCTTCCTCTCCCATTTAACCATGGATGTAACAGTCGTTGGAACAAAGGGAACCCTACGCATCACAGACTTTGTTATTCCTCAAGAAGAGAGCTTTGCCACTTTTTCGACTGCTTCCAACTCTTCCTTTAGAGATCGCGAGGTTGGGTGGTCTCCCGGAGCTGTTGTGCACAATGTCGCGACCGAGCTTCCACAAGAAGCTCTAATGGTGAAGGAGTTTTCAAATTTGGTTAAGAATGTGAAACGAAATGAGTCGAAGCCTGATAAGGAGTGGGCAGTTATAAGCAGGAAAACACAGCTCGTGCTTGATGCTGTCAAGACTTCCATTGGAAGAGGATATGAACCAGTTGAAGTTGTTTTTTGAAGTATTCAATGAATTAGTTGTGTATGCACCAATTTAAATATATTTCTATTTTTAAATTTAATTTATTTGAAGTTTATCTTTTTGCTTGTTATAAAATATGTTGTGTCTTTACCAAAAAAAATACATGTAGTGTTGGGTAATATGTTAATTGCTGATTATATATAGTAGTAAGAAAAAAAATCATCAATCTTTCTGCTGGCTTTCCCAATTTGAATAAGAATTCAAGGTCGGCGCCCGGCTTAACTGGACAGGAGAGGCCTAGCCTGATCTAAGAATTGCTAATTAGGTTCGGATAGACTACATTCAATCTTTTCGCGTAGGTAAATCTTTGCCTGCTAGTCAAGAGGATAGCAAGTTACAAATTCTGTCTCGGTAGGACATGTATTCGGTAGTGGAAGCCCAGCAAGTTACAAATTTTTTTATATTTTTTTATAATCTAGATGTCTTTAAAACTGTGTGTTTCTTTGTGTGAGAGAATCGTCATCTTATGTGTTGTAAGGCTCCTATGATTACATCAAACCATAGCGACTTAACCCCTTATGAAATTCTGAAGAAACTGTTCATTGCTGATTTTTATCATTTTAAAAAATAAATTGTATAAATTAAAAAAAGTTATATTATATGAACTTTGTTCGATCCAAAAGACATCTAGATTTGGAGTGGAGAGAGGTCTATCATGTAAACTCCAAAACTCCAAATTTGGAAATACAAAAGCAACTAATAAATAATAACTTAATTATATTATAAATAAAAATGTATAAACAAAAGTATTTGTTACTCACGATAGTTATATAATCTAACTGTACTATATTTTTAGTTTTTAAGTTAATAAATAATAATTTAATTGTATTGAACATTTATCTTTTTTCATAAATAATAAAACGCTTACAGATTTGGGATCGAGAGGTACCTTAGGGAAATTCGACACGACCACATAACCGATATCAATTTTGACTTGATTGGAGTAAAAAAGGAGCAAGTCGTGCGGCATATGTGAACTTCTAAAACTACGTAATGGAAATACAACACAAGTCCCGGAATAGAGCGGCTAAAGAAGCCACACAAGTCCCGGAATAGAACGGATAAAGAAGTAAGGCGGTTGATGTAAGGATGGGCATTGCATTTGCACTCGCAGTCAACTTGTGTATCATGACATAACACACAAACAAATACTCAATCCCAACACCAAAGGCTCACCTTTATCCGAATAGTCAACCTGATTAGATATACAATCAAGTAACTTGTAAACAAAATTTTTCGATACGTGTTCACTCACAAAGTTTTCAACCCTAAGATTTCCAAATGTACAAACATGTAGATAAGAAAATAAATATAAATCGGATACATTATAAAACAAATAAAATCAATGAACTTATATAATTCCAAAAAAAATATGGTGCTAAATTTTACGCCGAATAGGGTACATACTGAGAAATAACATTGTAATTTGAACCTTTTTGAAGTAGTGAATGGTGACATGTTTGTGACATCAGGTATAACAGGTTATAAAATCCCACCATCACTCAATTGAATAAAAACAATTAAAATTATACAATTTTATATACAACTTGTATAAATTTTTACTATATAATTCAAACCCAAAATGACAATATAGCTGTAAGAATCAAAGTATTGACATAAATAGCCACGGTCATTTTTTGCCAGAGATCACAGTTATTGAGAGCCCAATCTAGTAATAATTTAAGGGCATATCATATATAAACCGGAGAGTAAACAAATGTTTGTTGTGAATAATAACTATTGTACGATTGTATGCAAGTGGTTTAGAAAAGTTGTATGTATGAATAGAAGTAAACCCAAGTTAGACTAGTGTAGTTAAAATATCTTGATACAATAAATAAGAATCGGAGAAGAAATGATACTTCTTTAGACTTAGCAAGTCTATTGAAGTGGTTTAGAAGGAAACTTAATAATAAGGAGAAGAGTCTTCAGAGCATAAATCATGAGTTTTCTAATTTTAAAATAAATAAAAGGAAAACAAAAATAATATCATACCAAGAGTTTCTTTAATTGTTATCGCTTCATTCTAGTGTGGGCATTTAGTTCTGACAAGAGCAACTCTATATTTTTGTAAGAGCATATTGTTTACTGTTTTAACTAGTTTGAATTTATTTCTAAAAATTTAAATAAACATAGAATATCAGCGTTGTGGATGCTTTTATCTAAATGTAAAATAAAGATTTGTTGTGGTGTCATCCATTTCCTAGCATAGTGCAACAATGTTAAGAGATTCTTAGAAGAAACTGGACTATCTAGTTTAGACACATTATTTGTGATGCACATAAGATTGCGGACCACCTAATTAATTTAGCTTTTGGTTATAACATTATTTTAATTGTATTGCTTAACCCTCCATATGGTATTTGACTTTTTTACATCTTGAGAAAACTAGTCGGCGAATGTGAACTAGTTGGCGCATGTGAACTCCTAAAACAATGTAATGAAAATACAACACAAGTCCCGAAATAGAGCAGCTAAAGAAGTTACACAAGTCCCGGAACAGAACGGCTAAAGAACTCAGACGGTTGATGTATGGATCGACAATGCATTTTCACTCGCAATGAACATGTGTATCATGACATAACACACAAACAAACACCCAATCCCAACACCAAAGGCCCGTCTTGATCAAATGACTCAATTGATTAGATCTACAATCAAGTCACAGGTAAACAAAAAAATTTCTAATCCGTGTTCACTCGTTTTCAACCCTAAGATTTCCAAATATGTAAACCGTGACAAATCCATGAAATAAACTCAATAGACTAAATAGAGAAGTTAAAAGGAAATAGATGATCTAGTAAACCGAAAAGGTAAAAAGTTAAATCCAAATAGATATTGTGAAAGAAAATCACCTTTAATGAGGGGCTGGACTTATGAGAACTCGAAGAGGTAAGCACAAATCTTATATAAATCGAAGCACAATTTCCTAGCAAATTAATCCGTTGCCAAATGATTCAATCAAACACATACATGGATGGAGTTAATGGGAGGTTCGGCGGTATGCCGGTGGACAACGAGAAGAAGGCGACGAAGCTCTTAATCCCGTCGTTTTCGAAGCCACATATGAGAGCCTTCCACCTCTCATGGCTACAATTTTTCGCTTGCTTCCTCTCCACATTCGCCATCCCGCCGTTGTTGCCGCCAATCCGGGACAACCTCAACCTCACCGCCACGGACATAAGCAACGCGGGGACAGCAGCGGTGTTGGGAGCAGTGTTCGCTCGATTGGCGATGGGGACAACCTGCGACATGTTTGGGCCTCGACTAGCCTCCGCATCCCTAACCCTATTGACGGCGCCGGTAGTCTACCTGACCGCCGTCATCAACTCCCCCTTCGCTTTCCTTTTAGCCCGCTTCTTCATTGGCTTCTCCCTCGCCACTTTTGTATCCACACAATACTGGATGAGCACCATGTTCTCCAGCCCCATCGTTGGTTGTGCTAACGGTGTCGCTGCCGGATTCGGGAATCTCGGCGGCGGCGCTACTCAGTTGATCATGCCGTTAGTCTATGAGCTCATTAAGCACTTTGGAGCCACTGAATTCACCGCTTGGAGGATTGCTTTCTTCATCCCTGCCATTTTCCAAACGCTAACCGCATTCACAGTCATGTTTTTTGGACAAGACCTTCCAGATGGCAACTTTACAGACTTACACAAATCAGGCATGTGTGTCACTATATATTTTGAGATTATCATTCATATCTCCCTCACTATACATCGATTAAATAAATGCAAAGTGAAGACAATTACAACACCAAGGCAAACCAAACTCAAAATTTGCACACGTAGTATATATATAGACAAGAGAATTATGGGTCGTTTGGTATTCATATCTTTAATAAGGATATGGGTATGGATATCACTCATATCCCTTCTCCCTCCTCCTTCCTCCTCTATTGTCAACCCAAACTCGACCGCCGATCGCTTCTTCCTTCCCTTCCTCCTTCCTCCTTTCACCGTCAACCCATACCCCACCGCCGATCGCTTCTCCCTTCTCTCTTTTCTCTTCTCCTTCCTCCTTCTACCGTCAACCCAAACCCTACTGCCGAACCTGCTACTATTGCGCCGGCTGGAGGAAGGAGCGGCCAACCTTCTGCTACTCTCGACATATCTATTTACCAAGATACGAGTATCTTCACTGTCAACATTTCTGTTATGGACAATTGGAGCTGAATTGAAATTGACAATTGTTTAACCTGCACTTTTCTTGAAATTGAAATTGTTTCACCTGCGCTTTTGCATTCCAATTTTGTGTGAACTATTCAATTTGGGGTTGAACACTCTTGTACTGGAAGTTTGGAGCGAGTTTGGGGCTTAACGATTGACCTTCAAGATATGGAATATGATATACTACACTATACTAAATAGGGATATCAGATATCAACTATACCCATATCTTGATATTCATATCTCATACCCATATCTCATACCTTTAATAAAGGTATCGATATCAAACGACCCCTTAGCGTTTCTGCACTTCTAGAATCTCTCTAAATCATGAAAAGATAGCTAACTAAATATAAGTTAGAATCTCCGACATAAACAGTGACTTCATTTGTTTGGGTTTTACTGTTAGTATTATCTTGGTTCCGATACTTTATATTGGAGTGTTTTCTCTGCCAACCATTATTGGGGTGAACTGCTATAAATATGTGTCATTTTTCGTTTTTGGTTGTTGAATTGTATTCTTTCCATAATTCCGAACAACACACATCAACTACAGGTAAAAAGCACAAGGACAACATATGGAAGGTGATATGCCATGGCGTGAGGAACTACAGGGGGTGGATAACAACACTCTTGTACGGATACTGCTTCGGAGTGGAGCTAACCATAGACAACATAATAGCCCAATACTACTATGACAACTTCAATCTCAACCTCCGCACCGCCGGCATCATAGCTGCCGGTTTCGGCTTGACCAATATTTTCGCTAGGCCAGGTGGGGGCTTCTTGTCCGATTACACATCAAAGTTCTTCGGAATGAGGGGCCGGTTGTGGGCTTGGTGGATATGCCAGAGCCTCGGAGGCGTCTGTTGCGTTATGCTCGGAAAATTCAGCTCCCTCGGAGCTTCCGTTTCCGTACTCTTGATTTTCTCCGTCTTCGTCCAGTCCTCATGCGGCTTTGCTTTCGGGGTTGTCCCTTTCATCTCTAGGAGATCTTTAGGGTTTATTTCGGGCATGACCGGAGCAGGAGGCAACATTGGGGCGGTGATTACGCAAGGAGTCTTCTTCAAAGGATCCGGGTACTCGACGGAGTTGGGGATAGAGTATATGGGTATCATGATCATTGCTTGCACCCTCCCGTTGATCCTCATATACTTTAGTCAATGGGGAGGAATGTTTTGTGGTCCTAAATCTAACTGCACTGAGGAAGACTACTACTTGAAAGAATGGAGTGACGAAGAGCAACAAAATGGCTTCCATGCTAGCAGCCTCAGATTTGCTGAGACCAGCCGTAGTGAGAGGTGCCGGCGTCAAGGAACCGAGAATTCCTCTGGAGGCAATGTGTGATCATAGAAGACCATCTCAACGTTGAATGTGGTGATAGTTTGAAGTTAGTTTTGTTTTCTTGCACTTGGTTTGTTCTCCCGGTATAGATGTATGATATGTATGTGCTTGATCAACTTGGGACCAGTTTGGTTGTATGTTAGACAATATAATAAGGGGAATCAAGCAATTACACTTCTACGTAAGCAAGCACCAAAATTAAAGTCTAGATATAATAAGGGTTTTCTACTCACGAACACATATGTGACATTAAAGTTTAACACTTTAACATATGAATCATAAATTTATTATAATTTTCGAGAAAACAAATAATGATGGCGCTAGTGATGACTACCGTGATTATTGGGGCTCCGGATTCCAATGGAACTAGCGTATTTACGACGACTTATGCGCCTACGACACCAGTTCCATCTATTGGCCACCCTTTGAGGGGGCTCTGCTCGTTTCTCCGCCTAATTCCCTTCCAACCCTGGCGAATTCATGAAGTACAATGCTTTTTGGTAATTCTACTTAAAAGAGAATGTCTGTTCTCCCAGATAATCTAGATGAATCTAGGAAGATTTAGATTGCTTTTACTAAAAGAAATAATGTTATCCCTATAATTACTATAGTCCTCGAAGTGGTTCAAGTGCTCAATGCATCATGGAGAAATTCCATACTATTCAAGTTACTAGGGAGGATAATTTCCAATTCTGTATTCGAAAGAACCCTACAGCTAATTTGCAAACCAGCAGGGGGATGGACTGTTATCGAACTCCTAACGATTATTTTCTTGTTCGGTTTGAGAAGGGGGCCAATATGTTGGATGCAGTTACGATATCTTCCATTTTTACTTCGTATTATTTGTTACAATCATACATGGGCCTCTGCATGAAGTATAGATTTGCATACATTTAGTGTAGAAAGCATTCATCTTGCACATTATGGTGTCTACTTCAGTTTATTTCGTGTTTCAGACGTTCGAGGCCATTTTTGGAGCAAAATGATATAAAAATACCAAAGCACGGAGATTCAATCTTCCATTGAGTCGGAAAGTGCATGAAAATATCAAGATCGGCAAAAGATTGAAAAGTCAAGTGGAGGCCATTGGAGTTGGCTGTAAATTTGTTGCTATCCTTGAGAGATTTCATATTCAGATCATCTTACCTTTTGGGTTGGACATTTGTATCAACTGCAAAGTTGTAGATCTTCAAAAGATTTTAGAAAGTAGTACTCGTAGATCTTGTAGTTCCAACCAAATCTGTAAAAAAAGTCAGCTTTACTGAATTGTCAAAAATCTATCAAAATGCTGTAACAGTTTGGACACCGGGATGAAACGGCCTAGGCATGAAAAGGATGCTCGTTTCATGCCCGACTCGATCCCGTTTCATGCCTGTTTGGCAGCATTTTTTATATCCGAAGATAAAATTTCGTGATCTTATCTTTTGTTAATCAGAGATGTTCCATCAGTTTTTGGATCCAATTTCTACTCTATATAAACCATTATGCTTGCATTGATTCAAATCCGACAAAATTCACATTTGTTTTGTTTTTGTTACAACCATCGGTAACCAATCTATTACATAGTCTAATAATCAAATTTAATTGTAACAATATTATTGAGAAAAAAGAAAGACAACAAGAAGAGGCGAAAAGGGTTTTCAACTCACAAACACATAGGTAACATGAAAGTTTATGAATCATAAATTTATTATAATTTTCGGAAAAAAAAACTAATGATGGCGCTAGTAACAACTACCATGATTCCGGGGCTCCGGATCCCAATGGAACTAGTGTACTTGCGACGTATGCGCCTACGACACTAGTTCCACCTATCATTATTAGTAAAGGACACATTTAGAAGAGTATAACTTAGCCAACCTTCTTAAAAACACACGTAAAATAAAATAAAATTGTCACCCAATAAATACCCTCATTCAAGACTTTTATATTTATCTAATTAAACTTTCTTATAAACAAAAACTATACTAACATTAATATTTTAAAATTTAAAATTTAAAATTTAAATCCTTATTTATATCTAAAATAAGAATTTTGCTTTATAATTAAATCCTATAAATATCGTTAAATTTTTATTTAAATTATTATAGAAAAAACTAAAATAAAATAAAACTTATAATTTCTATTAGTAAAATCCTATTGCGTGTAAAAGATTGGCCCTTGTGTTGCACAAGCAGAGCGTGCCTCAACCCCTCACAATAACTCTATAATAAGTAGAGTGTTTTGTATGAATGGAAATTCAACTCCCATAAAGTTTACGAAAATATAAAGTGTCATGCCCTCAACAGGTCTTGAATTTAACCATTGATGAGTCTCAGCTCTCTCACACTCGGAGAAAACTAGTCGGCGCATGTGAACTCCTAAAACTACGTAATGGACACACAACACAAGTCCCGAAAAAAGCGGCTAAAGAAGTCACACGAGTTCCGGAACAGAACAGCTAAAGAAGTCAGGTGGTTGATGTATGGATGAACATTACATTTACACTCGCAATCAACCTGTGTATCATGTCATAACACACAAACAAATACACAATCCTAACACCAAAGACCCGTCTGATCCGAGGACTCAATTAATTAGATGTACAACCAAGTCACCGATAAAATTTTTTTTCCAAATATGTAAACAGTGACAGATACATGGAATAAAATCAATAGACCAAATATAGAAGTTAAAAGGAAATATATAGTCGAGTAAGTCGAAAAGGCAAAAAGTTAAATACAAATCGAGAGGTTGAAAGAAAATCAGCTTTAATTGAACGGTATACATATACTCGATGTATTAGTTGTATACAAATGAGAAAAATAGTAATTATTATATGGTTGTATACACGCTTCGGGAATATAAATATCAAAAGAAGCGGTTTAATAAAATTAATAATAAAGAAAACAATAGTAGGTATGAATAAGAGTAAACCCAAGTTAAGTAAACACAACAAATATGACGTCGATGAAACTTATACTTATGAGAACTCAAACAGGTAACTTCTGAATCTTATATAAACACAAGTACAATTTCCCAGTAAATTAACTAGTTGTCGAATCATTGAATCAAACACATACATGGACGGAGCGAATAGGCGGTTCGTCGGGATGCCGTTGGACAACAAGAAGAAGGCGAGGAAGGTCATAAACTTTTTGTTTGGCTACTTTATGGAATTATACCCTAAATTGTATGAATAGAAATTAGCCTAAATTTACGAAATTAGTCTAAATTTTAAATAAATTTAGGCTAATTTCGTAAATTTTTATTGTAAATAATAAAATTAGCCTAAATTGTATGAATGGAAATTCAACTCTCGCTCCACTTGGGCCGAGCATGTCCCAACTCCCAACCTCCTCCCATAAAGTTTACGAAAACATAAAGTGTCATGCCCTCAGCAGGTCTTGAATTTAACCATTGATGAGTCTTAGCTCTCTCACACTCGGAGAAAACTAGCCGGCGCATGTGAACTCCTAAAACTACGTAATGAAAATACAACACAAGTCCCGAAAAAGCGGCTAAAGAAGTCACACGAGTCTCGGAACAAAACAGCTAAAGAAGTCAGGTGGTTGATGTATGGATGAACATTACATTTGCACTCGCAATCAACCCGTGTGTCATGTCATAACACACAAACAAATACACAATCCTAACACCAAAGACCAGTCTAATCCGAGGACTCAATTAATTAGATGTACAATCAAGTCACCGGTAAATTTTTTTTTTCCAAATATGTAACAATGACAAATACATGGAATAAAATCAATAGACCAAATATAGAAGTTAAAAAGGAAATAGATAGCCGTGTAAGTCGAAAAAGCAAAAAGTTAAATACAAATCGAGAGGTTGAAAGAAAATCAGCTTTAATTGAACTGTATATATATACTCGATGTATTAGTTGTATACAAATGAGAAAAAAAGTAATTATTATATGGTTGTATGCACGTTTCGGGAATATAAATATCAAAATGAGCGGTTTAACAAAATTAATAATAAAGAAAACAATAGTAGGTATGAATAAGAGTAAACCCAAGTGAACACAACAAATATGACGTCGATGAAACTTATACTTATGAGAACTCGAACAGGTAACTCCTGAATCTTATATAAATACAAGCACAATTTCCCAGTAAATTAACTAGTTGTCGAATCATTGAATCAAACACATACATGGACGGAGCGAATAGGTGGTTCGTCAGGATGCCGTTGGACAGCGAGATAAAAGCGAGGAAGGTCATAAACCTTTTGTTTGGCTACTTTATGGAATTATACCCTAATTCTATTCTCTAAATTTATATATATATATATATATATATATATATATATATATATATATATATATATTTGCTTTGACGGTTGAATAAGTATCGATTTCACAAAATCCTATATAAAACTTAATGCACGTTTCGGGAATATGCATATCAACGGAAGCGGTTTAACAAAATTAATAATAAAGAAAACAGTAGTAGGTATGAATAAGAATAAACCCAAATTAAGTGAACACAACAAATATGAAGTCGGTGAAACTTATACTTACGAGAACTCGAACACGTAAGCTTGTATCTTATATAAACTCAAGCACAATTTCCCTATTAATTAACGAGTTGTCATATCATTGAATTAAACGCATACATGGACGGAGCGAATGGGCCGTTTGACGGGATGCCGGTGGACAGCGAGAAGAAGGCGAGCAAGCTCATAAACTTTTTTCTTGGCTACTTTATGGAACTATTCTCTAAAATTTGTTTCTTACCCGTTGTATATCCTTTATTACAATAAAAGAGTTTCACGAATAAATAGTAATTTCATTGGGCCTGTTTTTCGATGCATTTAAAGGGCACACATTTATCTTCATTTATGTCGAAATTAAGCCATCCTTCGTGTAACATTAGGCCTTGCCACCTCTCCTGTCTGCTTCACGTTTTCTGTACACACGCGTTTTCCCCAACTGCCTCCAACTCCAACATAGATTCACCGCTCCTACATCGTATCGGAAGATCATCCCTACCAATTTTCAACGATCTATTGCACAGACGCCTGACTAACTAGATTCTTCTCACCCGTCATCTTCGTTGTCCGTTCGATGAAGGCAACCAATTTGTGCAACAAAGGATAGAGATGGAGACGACAACAACAACAACCAAGCAATGGAGATCATTCCAGATAGGTTGACATCTGATAAGCTTATTGGAGCCCTTTTTAGCAATCCAGTTTTGAAAAAGAGCATTGTATCTAATTTCTCTCTTCAAACACGCAATTGATTTAGCTGTTCTTTTCTTTTTTATTGTGCTTCATTTGAAAATAATTTTAAAGCGCTTTCATCCACAAGCAAGCGAAGGAGAACAGAGTTATGTAATTGGGTTTAACATAGTAGTGAACTCGAACAAGTAAGCCTGAATCTTATATAAAGTCAAGCACAATTTCTCTGTAAATTAATCAGTTGTCAAATCATTGAATCAAATGCACATGGACAGAACAAATGGGCGGCTCGGCAGGATGCCGGTGGACAGCGAGAAGAAGGCAAAGAAGCTCATAAACTTTTGTTAGTCTACTTTATAGAATTACCCTCTCTTTTTATTCTCTCAAATTTGTATGTTACTTCATAACTCCAAATACCAGGATCCGTTACCGTCCCCCCTGTAATACTCCAGCCGTGTATGTGTGGTTGTTTTGCCTTATAAATAAAGTACCAATTCCACAATATATAAAACTTAATACATGTTTCGGGAATATACATATTAAAAGAAGCAGTTTAATAAAATAAATAATAGAGGAAACAATAGTAGGTATGAATAAGAGTAAACTCAAGTTAAGTAAACACAACAAATATGACGTCGATGAAGCTTATACTTATGAGAACTCAAACACGTAAGCCCGAATCTTATATAAATCCAAGTATAATTTTCCTATAAATTAACTAGTTGTCAAATCATTGAATCAAACGCATACATGGACGGAGCGAATGGGCGTTTCGGCTGAATGCCGATGGACAACGACAAGAAGGCGAGGAAACTCATAAACTTTTTGTTTGGCTACTTTATGGAATTATCCCCTAATTCTATTCTCTAAAAATTGTATGTTACGTGTGTATATATATATTGTTTTGCCTCGGGAATAAAGTACCAATTCTACAAAATTCTATATAAAACTTAATGCACGTTTCGGGAATATACATATCAAAAGAAGCGGTTTAATAAAATTAATATTAAAGAAAACAATAGTAGGTATAAATAAGAGTAAACTAAAGTTAAGCAAACACAACATTGAATCAAACACATACATGGACGGAGCGACTGGACGGTTCGGCGGAAAGCCGGTGGACAATGAGAAGAAGGCGAGGAAGCTCATAAACTTTTTTGTTTGGCTACTTTACGGAATAATCCCCTAGTTACATTCTCTAAATTTGTATGTTACGTGTGTCAGTGTCAGTGTGTGTGTATATAGATATGGTTATGTTTACCTCACGAATAAAGTACGAATTGCACAAAGTTCTATGTAAAACTTATTGCACGTTTCGGGAATATACATACTAAAATAAGTGGTTTAATAAACTTATTAATACAGAAAACAATAGTAGGTATGAATAAGAGTAAACCCAAGTTAAGTGAACACAACAAAAATGACGTCGAATAAGCTTATACTTATGAGAACTCGAACAGGTAAGCTTGAAAGTTATATAAACCCCAACACAATCTTACCAAAAAAAACCCACACAATTTCCTTATAAATTAACCAGTTGCCAAATCATTGAATAAAACGCATACATGAACGAAGCTAATGGACGGTTCGGCGGAATGCCGGATGGCACCGAGAAGAAGACTAGGAAGCTCATAAACTTTATGGAATCATATATATATATATATATATATATATATATATAGAGAGAGAGGTTGACTCCCATGTAAACAGTTCCTAACATTTACAATGAGAACAAATTGTATCCGTTAGATCGTTAAATAGATGGCTGAGATTAGACGATATTAAAGGGGGGAAATCGCGTTATTAATGGTAGAAATATTTACCGGACCTGATTCTATATATTCGGCGGTATAGTTTCGTATATTCGGTGTTTACACGTCACGATAAGAGTTGTTTACATATGAGTCAGGATCTATATATATATATATATATATATATATATATATATATATATATATATATATATATATATATATATATATATATATATATATATATATATTGCCTCATGATAAAGTACCATTTCCACAAATTTTTTTATAAAATTTTTATGCACGTTTTGGGAATATAAATACCAAAAAAGTGAATTAATAAAACTAATAATAAATAATTTATGAATAAAAGTAAACCAAAGTTAAATGATCACAACAAACATGACGTTGATGAAACTTACACTTATGAGAACTCGAACATGTAATCCTGAATCTTATATAAAACCAAGCACAATTTCCCTGTAAATTAACCTGTTGCCAAATCATTGAATCAAACGCATACATGGACATAGCAAATTGGCGGGTCGACGGGATGCCGGTGGACAGCGAGAAGGCGAGAAAGCTTATAAACTTTTTGTTTGGCTACTCTATGAAATTATCCCCTAATTCTATTCTCTAAAATTTGTATGTTACATGTGTGTATATATATGGTTATGTTGCCTCATAAATAAAGCACCGGTTCCACAAAAGTGACAAAACCCTATATAAAACTCATCATAACTATCACATCTTGATAATAAAATTTGAAGGTGGTGATTAAATATTAAATTAATATATAATTTTTTTTACATATTATTAAAATCATATTTAAAAATAAATAGACTAAACATTAGTATTAGATGAACTTTTATACTTACACTAGGGGTAGTCCACGTGCGATTTGACTCGAGTTAGGTTGTTGATTGCCTGTTATATATTGATTGTTGGTGTTTCGTCTCGATGAGTGATTAACTACAGTTGTGGTATTGAGTGTGTATCTAGTTGTGTGTGAATGAAGTATGTGATTGTAATAGATCAACCTCTATCGTAATATGTAGAGAAGCCATTTGTATGTTTGAATTAATATGACATATATATTTGGTCTGTTTAGCCTCTTCTAGATGTCAAAACGAAACAAAAAGTTGTCGAGATGAAGAATAAGCAGATTTTGTTTTGCCTAAGTGTCCCTCTTTATTTCAAGTTTAGTAGCAGTACAACTTTTTATTCTGTGTTTGGGATAGATACGAAAGTGTATTCCTTATGTTAGCAAAATTATTGGCATTGTTCCTCTAAGTTGTGTTATCTGTTGTTGTAGTGATCTGCTGTGAATAGTTGTTGAACATCGACAACAATATATTGGGTCTAACGATGTTAAAACAATGCATAAAAAAAACAGATAACAGAAACTGATAGGAGCTAAAAAAACACAAAGCCAAACTAACTTCTTTGATTGGCATAAAAGTTTACATTAACTTCTACTACTAAGACATACATTTTTCTAACAATAAAATACTCAACTTAGGATATGAATAATACGCAATCAAAAGCTGCTACAAGAAACTCTACTTTGATATTAATCTAAGTCCTAACAAAAGAGGAGAAAATAGTAAGATCATGGGGTTTGCATCCGGTGTGTTAGTAGAAGTATGCCCAACTATAACAACAAACTTATTTAACCTTCAACAAGGCAAAATAGCAAGGAGCTGCTAGTAAGCATTCAAAGTGATTAAAAATCAAAAGCTAATACAATATCTATTTATCTTATTGAAAAGTCAATTCAATTAAGAGATTGTCATTCCCAGTTTCTCCAGGCTCCAACTCCCAACCGGCACCACCAGTCCCAGGAAATGTGTTGCCTACTTCATTTGGTTGTGTCTTTTTATGGAACTTTTTCTTCAGATTCCCAAATTCATCGTACAAATCACCGTCATCCTATACCAGGATTAAAAAAAGGTTATCATCCACGAAAGTCAAAATACATAAAAAAAAACATATAGATCTTACTTCAGCTTTGAGACATCGTCGTTTTGCTTCCTCCAACTCTTCCTCATCAAACTCTTTATATCCACCAACACGTCTTCGTTTAGTTTCCTCCAACTCTTCCTCATCAAGCTCTTTATATTCACCACCATGTCCAACTCTGTCAAAAGAAAAACTAACAAATAAAGGATAAGCCCAACTTATGATCTTATATACTAGGTCCAATATATTAGGTTCATACTCTAACATGTTGCACAAGCATAGCGCGCCTCAACCCCTCGCAATAACTCTATAAAAAAAAAGTAGAGTGTTGTGTATAAATGGTAAATTTAGCTCTACCTGCACTTGGGCCGAGCATGTTCCATCCTCCTACCATAAACTTTACAAAAAATAAAGTGTCATGCCCTCAGCAGGTCTTGAATTTAACCATCGACGAGTCTTAGCTCTCGAACACCTTGAGAAAACTAGTCGGCGCATGTGAACTACTAAAACTACGTAATGGAAACACAACACAAGTCCCGTAATAAAGCGGCTAAGAAAGTCACACAAGTCCCGGAACAGAACGGTTAAAGAAGTCAAGGGGTTGATGGACATTACATTTGCACTCACAATCAACCCGTGTATCATGTCATAACATACCAAAAACCCAATCCTAACACGAAAGACCCGTTTGATCCGAGGACTCAATTGATTAGATGTACAATCAAGTCACCGGTAAACAAAAATTTTCAACAATGTTCACTCACGATGTTTCAACCCTAAAATTTCCAAATATGTAAATAGTGACAAATACATGAAATAAACTCAATAGACCAAATATAGAAGTTAAAAAGAAATAAATAGCCGAGTAAGTCGAAAAGGCAAAAAAGTTAAATACAAATCGAGAGGCTGAAAGAAAATCAACTTTAATTGAACTATATATATACTCGATGTATTAACCGTATACAAATGAGAAAAAAAGTAATTATAATACGTTGTATGCACGTTTAATAAAAATTAATAATAAAGAAAACAATAGTAGGTATGAATAAGAGTAAACACAAGTTAAGTGAGCACAATAAATATGACGTCGATGAAGCTTATACTTGTGAGAAGTCGAACAGGTAAGCCTGAATGTTATATAAACCCAAACACAATTTCCCTGTAAATTAACCAGCTGCCAAATCATTGAATCAAACGCATATATGGACGGAGCGAATGGGCGATTCGATGGAATGTCGGTGGACATCAAGAAGAAGGCGAGAAAGCTCATAAATTTTTTGTTTTGCTATTTTATGAAATTATACCCTAATTCTATTCTCTAAATTTTGCATGGTAGTGTGTATATCCTTTATTGCAATAAAAGAGTTTCACGAATGAATAGTAACTAGTCTAATACCCGCACCGTGTGCGGGATTAGCTTTAATAAAGTGTAAAACAAATCTATTTATTAATTAAAGTGAGTTGGAAGATAACATTATAAGGGAAATTAAAAAATAATAAAAACAGGGATATTTTTAAATAAACGATAGTTTACATGTTCTTGATAAAAAAAAGGTCTTAAATGAAACTGAACGTTAAAACGACCCGTAATATAAAAATATATGGAACCATGGTTCATGTAATTAAGGTTTTTTTTAATATTAGTATATATTAGTATATATATATATATATATATATATATATATATATATATATATATATATATATATATATATATATATATATATATATATATATATATAGATTTTAGTTCAAGTGAGGAGAGAGCTTGTAGATATGAATTAGGAGGGCTGTAAGCCATTGGATGAATATAAATCAAGGGCTCTCACACGCTCATCATTAATGGCATTTTTGTAAATTGACTTAAAATCTGAAAAATACCCTTACGTTCAAAATAGTCATCGGTGTTCATACTTTTATATGTCATTATTCATGTTTTTATACATCGGTGTTCATAGTATTTTTATTCATCAAAATGTCATGTTCATTTATTCTTTTGTGTTCATTTTATAATGCATAGATGTTCATTTACAGTATATAACCACAAAAATAAAAAAACTCATCACAAAACGTTAAAAGATGATCATAATATGTTATGTATGTGTCAAAGTTATAGATAAGTCATCGGTGTTCATACTTTTATACGCCATTGGTCATGTTTTTATTCGTCAGTGTTCATACTTTTTATGTCATTGTTCCTGTAAATATTATATACTATTTTTCTATAAGGCATTTGCCGAACAATTTGCATGCACACTAAAAGGAGCATATAGATTATTCAATTGGAGTTATTAGACCAACTCAACATATGTATATACATGTATTTTCTAAATCAAACTTATCAAACACAAAGTGATTCAAACAAATTTGATTCGAAAGCAAACATCAATCATAATAAAACCTAAACCTTAAGAAATGGAAATCTAATCAATGAGAGTAGAAATTCGAAGAAACAAAACCTGAATCGTCTTGTATTCTCTTTGATTTCACAATTTTTTTGTAATCGATCTCTGAATATTATCAACACGATTTTAAAGAAAATTATAATTTTCAAAAAAAAATGAACATCATATTATAAACACCATAACTGTAAAAAAAAATGAATACATACTTGTAATAAAATGAACATCATATGTTATTAACACAATTTGAAAGAATAGTATAATTTACAAAA
>BSUD01000001.1:18273946-18309886 GCA_033239045.1 Fagopyrum esculentum | reverse complement strand
AAAAAAAACAGTGACATGGCATGCCACATGTCACCACCCCGGCTCTCCTCATTCCTATTTGCAAGGGTCCTCCTCACCGGAACCAGACCCTATATATATATATATATATATATATATATATAAATAGATAGTTAGTTTATATAATTTTTTAAAATGAGAGTGTGTTTTAAATTGCATTGACAAAAAGAACGGAAAAAAAAACATATGGCATTAAAGGCTTCTACTTTATTATACTTTATTATTAGTATATAGATATATATTTTAACACTAATTGTATATATACATATATGTTTGGTAAGTAGATAAATATAAGTTCTATAATAGGATAATTAAAATATGGTAACTATATATATATATTTTTTTTTAAATTAAAATTTTAAGAAAATGACATGTGACATATTTTTTTTGTTACATTGAAGTAAAGGCTTCTGCTTTAATATAATATAAGTATATAAATATATAGATTTGTGAGGGCATGTTTTTCTATGTTTGAAGGGCACAAATTTATTTCAATTATGTCGAAATTAAGCCGTCCTTCGTGTAGGATTAGGCCTTGCCACCTCTCTTGTTTGCTTCGCGTTACAGGCGTTTTCCCCTCCCGCCTCCAACTCCAACGTAGATTCACCGTCGACGATCTATTACACAGACGCCTGACTTACTAGATTCTTCATACCCGTCATCTTCGATGGCCGTTCGATGAAGGCAACCGATTTGTGCAACAAAGGATGGAGATGGAGACAACAACAACCAAGCAATGAAGAGCATTTCAGATAGGTTGGCATCGGATAAGCTGATTGGAGCCCTTTGTAGCTGCTCTTTTTCTTTTTTATTGTGCTTCATTTGAAAATAATTTTAAGGCGCTTTCATCCACAGGCACGCGAAGGAGAACGGAGTTATGAAAATAATAGAAATTTTGGTAAATGAGCAATTGATCTTATTCTGAGTATACTAATCAATTGAACTGGAGGACAGTTTGAAATGAGCAATTGATATTGGTAAATAATAGAAATTTTGGAAATACTGTCTAATTTATTCACATACATAACGTGTATATTAATTGTTTCAGTTGTGCCCTTTGGAGAACGGCCATGGAAAACATCAGATGCTACGCTTGTGCTTCAAGAAGGCTCTGTATGGAAAGCCAAGTCATTTGGTGCTACTGGTACACAAGTTGCTGAAGTTGTCTTCAACACTTCTTTTACCGGGTAAAATAATAATTCATCTAACAAATGAATTTGTTTGATGATATCATAAATTTATGTGATTATGCAGGTAGATTGTGTATGGTTGACCGCTATACGTTAATTAGAATTCTATGGTGACTCTCCTCAAATTTATTGAGGTTGCACTTTACCTGTTTGATGAAATGCCAACATAAGTGGTGACAAAACATCATTAAGAAATATGTTACTAATAATATGTTTTCTAGAACATATAATTTATCTCATGTACTGTATTTTCTGGTTTCTTTGTTGATTATTGGATCCATGTTTTTAGGCTATGAAGAATGAGATAAAATAAACAGGATGCAACAAATCTATTGGACCGGTTGCTTAGCCTCCTTACCTGTAACGCCCCAATTTTTAGACACGTTTGCGTTTTTATTTTTCCGGCAATTACCGATATTTTTAATATCTTAAAGATATTTTACGAGTATTTTCACGATGTAAATTAAATCTTTATGAGTTTATATATATATATATATATATATATATATATATATATATATATATATATATATATATATTATATTATATTTTACGAAAAGTTTGGAAGTTTTTCCGATCCGAAAATTTCGTTCCGAGATTTTTGACCGAGTTTATATCTTATTCATTTTGGTTTCCCAGTTTCCTTTAATTAATTTTTTTTTTCCTATTTCTCTTGTTTTGTTCTCAGCCCTCTTTTTGGCCTAATTGGCCCTTCTCTATCCTCGATCTATGAAGGGGATGCCTCCCATAGCTGTAGCCCTACTCAGCTCCTTACCCCTCGCCCTTCACTTCCCTGCGGACCAATGACAGCCCACTTGCCTGCAACTCACTGTTGCCGACCCTTCGGCCCTTCACTCTGCCTTTACCCTCTGCTCACTCTTCTCCTGCCTTATCTCTCTTGTACCTCTCCTGGGATCCTCACCACATCAACCCTCTCCACTTTCCCAGTCCTCGCCGGGAGCAACAACTTGACTCAGGCTCCCAATCGCCATTCCATAGATGGCCGGAAAACAGAGGAGCTGCAACACCACCGGAAGCTGCCGCAACTGCCGAGAGACCGCCCCTGTCGAACCTCGCCACCGGAGCCTTTGCGCTGCCCTTACCTGCTCCAATTAACTCGCCGGACTGAGAGGGCCACCCACCTCCATGTCGCGCTGCCAGGAGCGATGCCAGAGCGTGCATGTGATGCCGTCGCCCTAATTCCATCGTCGGACTCCATCGGAAAGCCCCGCTGCTGCCTCTTCCATTGGGGACACCGCCGGTGCAGCTCTCCATCCTCTACCGTCGTCCTGCTTCCCCCTTTTCTTTTCTATTTCACGCAGATTGTGAATCGATGGGTAAGAAGCCTTTAAGGGTTTATTCTTTCAGCCCCTCTATTATGAGTAATTACAGTTTGTATCCCATGTTTTATATTTACATATTATGGCCCAAGGTTTTATTTTCGGGAAATAGCTTAAGTTCTTGAGTTCCATATTTATGGCCCGGAGATTGAATTGCAGATTTGTGACGCATGTTTGTGACATTGTGTATTTTGCCTCGGAAAATATTTTAGCGGGTTTTAACCTCGGTTTTTAAAAAAAAGTTCCTTAGAGTTATATGTATTATATATATTCCGATCAAATTTAGCGTACGAGCTAAATTTGTTTAGTTTTGGTGCTAGGTTTGGGAACGACCCCGTAAAGACCATCGAATCGAAACTCGACATCCATAGGTCGTCTTCAGTCTTTTGACATCACGTGAGTACCCTCTCCCCGAGCTTATGATCTTACTCGATTTAGTTATGTTTAGTATTAGTATCATGATAGGATGGATCTAGCATAACTTAGAGTTAATGCCAAGTAGTGGCTTTGAACCTTAGGTGAGTTTTGAGGATTTGATATTGTTTGATGGATTGGTGTTGATTCTAAGCTTGAGATGTTGGTTATCTTGTGAGGTTGTTATAAGGCTTTAAGTTATATGGTTTGATCTTGTGAGAATCATTAGGCTTGAGGTTTGGGATTACATATTGTTGTGACAGCATCGAGACTAGGAACGTGTTATCCTAGTGGTGTTGTGAGTTATGATCTTACGAGATCCGAGAGTTTAGAAGTCTTAGGACTTTTAGCTTCTGTTGAGTGTGATGTGAGCATGGAGGATTCTGGGATGCGGTCCTAGAATTGAGAGTCAAATGGTCTTGCGTAGATCATTTGTATAGAAGTCTAAGACTTCTATTGTGAGTGAGTTGTTGTTGATATAGTTATCTTCTTGTGAGCAGGTTATGGGTTTCCTCCTTAAGGAAGCGAGAGTGTTGTGAGTTGAGTGTGCTGACGAGGTAAGTCTCCGGACTTACTTAGCTCGTATTCCTTGTATTAGCATTGATGTGTGTTTGGTGGTGTGTGTTTATTCTTTATTGTTTATCACAACTAAAATGGAAATAGGATTACCGACCTTTATATTATTTTGGCCCAAGTGTATGATAACGGGCGGTGACAACTTGCCTGGCTCCCGTGAGAGCTAGGAGGTTCTCGGCGACTATCCCGTGCTGGTAGACGGTCAGATGCATCAGTACCATTCCATGCCGCTAAGTAGGGACCGAGGCGAGTTTCGGTGACTCTCGTGTCACAACCTAAGTTGAATTAGAACGGGATATGACTTAATAATAATAAGATAATAAACCGGACTTGTGTGCTTTGGAGTGTATTGGGTGTTTATGATGATTGACTTGTGTTTGTGCCTTTCACCATGATTCTAATGCTTCGAATATGAGCTAACGATTTTGTACCGATTGTTGTAGATTGCCTTGCAGGTTAGGAATGCGGCCGAGAGATCCGGAAGAGTGGGCAGCCGGGGTTCTGTACATTTTAGGATTGGGTTTTGGTTGGAGTCGTGTTTGAGTTTTGTATTCATTATATATTGTATGCCGCGTGTATGGCATTTGGTCTTTCGGTTGTATCTCGGCTGAAGTCTTTGGTTTGTTTGGTTTTGGGTTTCTTTGCATTGCATAAAATGTATTTGGTTTTGGCCTTTATTTGTGCCTTGTTACAAGATCCGGTGAAATTGTTGTCAAGCTAAGGGTCGGGACCCATTGTGAGGTCCCAACCCGTAGCATCCCGAGTCCCACCGATTCAGGGTGTTACATTACCCGCTTCTTCATTTTGAAATGCGAGCTTTGTCTACGAATGGAGAAGAAGCCGTTGAACTTGGATTGACCACGTGAAGGTCTGTGACATTTGATGAACCTACAGATGTCCTTATACGAGTGATATATGTTGTTTCTCCTTCACAAGATACATATTTCAATTCTAATATCTGTAATTTTGCTTGATCTTTGATTGAAAACTTGGTTTTAATAGCTGATGTTACTATAGCAGACTTAACTTAGCAATTGCCATGTAAAAAATGGAAGTAAACGAATCTGATCAAATCTTATGATATCAAAATCATGACTTCTATGGAATTGTTTTAGCTTCCTTAAACAACAGCCTAATAAGTAATAAGTAATAATTCTTAATTTTGGGACAGAAATTTATTAAATTTGGATTACACTATCCAAAATGCATGTATTTGGGTCAGAGAAATTGGAATAATATCAATTAGATCATAAATCAAGCATCAAGATTTTAAAATAATGACCTGACTATTTGTGAAAATCTTATATATGTAGATCATTTTATTTTTATATTAATTGGCATTCAAGCTTTTTTGAAGGGTAAACTTGTGCTAAGTTTCAGTATTGGTAAATTAACTGTCTATTTTAAAGCATATAAAGCTTGGTGATGTATGATGTTGTAGAGCCATAACTGAGCAAAAGGACACTTGAAATGCACTAGGGGAGCATCATCATGATATCTTGAAGCTTTAAATAGGCATTTAAGCAAAGATGATGCACTGTATGGTTACACCATTAATGAACTTGTCAAAGTATTCTACAATAATGGCAATCCTCTGCCTAAATTTAATGATATTGCCCAGGTGCATTTTTGAGGTTAGTATAAGAATGACTATAATTGAAGTATGTATTGGCTCCATATTTGTTTGAATGTGTATCTAAACAACAACTGATCGAGTTTCTAATGAACAATGACAGTGCTGGTAGCAGTCAACTCAAAGTGAACACACAACACGGAGATTGTAGTGATCCACAACTAACCAGCTTAAATGACCAACAAGATGATGATTAGGATTCTTCTTTCTTCTTTCTTATTGCAGCTTGTCTTACATTCTCTTCAATGTTTTAGATTGCTTGAAAATTTTGTAAGAGATACAAGTAGTGTTATCTGATCTATTGTAGGCCTACTTGTAATTTCTTCAAACCAATATACCAACTGAATAAACGAAAAATTTCTCGTAATTAATTTACAACCGTGGCTTACCTAGTATAGAAATGTGGTTGTTTTGCCTCAGGAAGAAAGTACCAATTCCACAAAATCCTATATAAAACTTAATACACGTTTCGGTAATATACATATAAAAAAGAAACGGTTTAACAAGTTTAAAAATAAAGCAAAATTAAAAATAATGAAAACAATAGTAGGTACGAATAAGAGTAACCCAAGTTGAGTGAACACAACAAATATGACGTCGATGAAGCTTATACTTATGAGAACTCGAAGAGGTAAGCCTGAATCTTATATAAACCCAAACACAATTTCCTTATAAATTATGCCAAATATTGAATCAAACGCATACATGAACGGAGCGAATGAGCGGTTCGGCAGGATGGTGGTGGACAACGAGAAGAAGGCGAGGAAGCTCATAATCTTTTTGTTTGGCTACTTTATGACATTATCCCCAAATTCTATTCTCTAAGATTTGTATATTATTATGTTTGTGTGTGTATATATATATGGTTGTTTTGCCTTATAAATGTAATATCAATTTCACAATATTTTATATAAAACTTAATGCACGTTTCAGGAATATACATATCTAAAGAAGCGGTTCAATAAAATTAATAACAAACAATATAATAGTAAGGGAAGAATAAGAGTAAACCCAATTAAGTTAAGTGGACACAACAAATATGACGTCGGTGAAACTTATACTCATGAGAACTGGAATAGGTAAGCCTGAATCTTATATAAACCAATCACAATTTCTCTTCAAATTAACCACTTGCCTAATTATTGAATCAAACGCATCCATGAACGGATCGAATGGACGGTTCGGCAGAATGCCGGTGGACAGGGAGGAAGCTCATAATCTTTTTGTTTGGCTACTTTATGAAATTATCCCCAAATTCTATTCTCTAAGATTTGTATATATATATATATATATATATGATTGTTTTGTCTCATAATATCAATTTCACAAAATCTCGTATAAAACATAATGCACATTTCGGAAATATACATATCAATAGAAGGAAGAATTAGCAATGTAAGCCTTTTATATTATTAAGTTTAGAATTAGGGCCTCCCAATTCTTTGTTTAGAAAATGGGCTCCTATATTGTAGATAAAATCAGAAAAAGTAAAAAAAGTGGGTATTCATGTGATTTGATGGGTGACATTGTTGATGGACATATTGGATGTAATTAACAGCCCAATCAATTCAGCTATACTTTTTTCTTATTTATAAGCAAACTCATGTCTCTTCTTCTTCTCTTCAAACATAAAAAAAAGTGGGTAAGGTAGAAATACCTAAATACTTGGGTAACAGTATATACATACCCAAAAAACATACCCAAAAAAGTTTCCCATTTAAAAAAAAATACGGACTCCAATTATTACTTGGATAAACTACATACCCAATTAATAAATAAATACATACCCAAAAAAGCATACTAAATTACCTATTTGGGTAAAATACATACCCAATTAACGTAGAAATACCTACTAAAAAATATCATACCCAACAAATAAATACATACCCAGTTCACTGTTGGGTAAACTACATACTCAATTAACATATAGATACATACCCGAAAAATATCATACTTGGGTAATAGTATATATGTAATATCATACTTACTCAATTAACAAATAAATACATACACAAAATACATACCCAAATAAATACTTGGATAAAGTGCATACCTAATTAACATAGAAATACATACCCAAAATACATAGTCTTTTCTTTTTTGAGAATAGTATATATGTAATATGATACTTAATTAACAAATGATGTGACTGCTCTAATTGAGTAATAAAATGACCTCTCTCCAATAAAAAAAGAGAACAGTAAATACTGCATGATTTGACCCAGCACTTTACCCTTTTACTTTTTTTTTTGGCCTGCAAATATGAATGGAAAAGTTGGGGTCCTATACACAAAGAGCATAAATATGAGACCCTATTCCTCCAATTAATTCTCAATAGAAGCGGTTTAATAAAATTAATAATAAAGAAAACAATAATAGGTATAAATAAGAGGAAACCCAAGTTAAATGAACACAATAAATATGACGTCGATGAAGTTTATACTTATGAGAACTCGAACAGGTAAGTCTTAATCTTATATAAACTCAAGCACAATTTCCCTGCATATTAACTAGTTGCCAAATCATTGCATCAAATACATACATGGATGAAGCGAATGTGTGGTTCGGTGGGATGTCCGTGACACTAGTACAAATCTTAAGTTTCTCGAGACAATCTCGGGTGTTAAAAAAATTCCCGTAAAAATTTAAAACTCTCAGGATTTAATACTACAACTCCGGTAAAAGAGTTATTAATTTATTTAATTAAAAAATAAACTAATCTCTCGAGACCTTTTTACCCCTTCACTAAAACTCTTTAACCACTGTAGAGGTTTTCTTAAAAAAGTCCCTCGACACTTTTCTTTCACCTCACTAGAACTTTAACCTAAAAAAACTTGATGAGAATGAATCGATACCGACTATACCCTGCTCGCGCCTCTTCTGTCTCCATCCAGTCCATCATCGTCCCCAATTTCTCTCTGGAATTTCCGCCACCGTCAACGACACCGTCGAGTCGGGGTTTGACTTGTTGTCTCTGCTACTCTCTTCCCGGTTACATTCGACAATCGTGTGCCACCAGGTTAGTTGCAATCTCGAAATCAACAAATTTTTTTTCTTGTTTGAGTTCTAAACTCTCCTCCTTGTTAATTGGTGGTGTATGAAGGTGAAAAAAGTTGTCGCAATTTGTTAATTTGTTCCGGATCATTGTTGTTTAGTTGCCATCTATTCTGACCCTGGAGGTTTATACTTCTGATATGATGATTTATCACAAGGAAGATGATATGTAGTCACTTATAAAACTTTGTTTTGTTTAATGTTCAGTAGGCTAATCATGCTATTAGGGATTTAAAAAATTAACAGTGAAAACTACTTGAAGAATGTTTCACATGCCTTTTAGGTTTCTCTATTTTTTGTATCCTCGTTTGCAGCATTTCTGCTACCATATTTGATGAGAGGTTACCTACGTAAGACCATTTTCCTGACCAAATTGTATGTTAAGAACAGTTCTAGATCAACATCAACTTTTCACTCTCTGAAATTATTGACATTATAGCCATTTGAAATTATTGACATTATACTTGGGGACCATTAAGGAGAAGAAAGAAATTAAAAGTTAGAGATTTGGGTGATTTCTATTATAGCTGGGACATATTGATAGGATCGGCCAGTAACAAAATTTTTTGGATTGTCCCTGGACTGAAACTAATCAACAGTAGGACTGGAAACCGAACTAAAATGTTCTTGGTTCTATAACCGAGCGAGTAATGCTCATGTCGGTTAAGTTAGGAGCTTATGCTAATATCCTATCATGCACGGACAATTCTAGAAGGCGGCGTGTCCCGTGTCCTGCCGTGTCGGAAACGGGGACACAACCGGACACGGCTCGGACACGGTCAAGACACGTTTCCAAGGTAGGACACGTCTAGGAAACGGTGAGGACGCGAATTGTGTCCGGTCAAGACATGATCAACGAAATAAAAACTTATATACCGTAATATTTTTTCTTCTTTCCCATTTTTTCCGACTAAACTTAGCTCCACATGACCACCTGCGAGATTGTGGTTGTCGAAAGTAGGACACCGATCTTCTTCTCCGGCTCTAATGTTGAACTGTTGTTCCGCCGGCCGACTCTTCTCTCCATTTTTCTTATGATTTTATAAATTAATTTTGAATCTTTGATTATTAATTTATTTTGTAATTTTTATTTGTTGAATGTTGACTATGTTATTCTAATTCTTTCACTTTTTATAATTCACAAATATTTATTATTATTTTCCTTTGTTGATCATGTTGTTCGGTTATTGTTGATTTGAAAATGAATGATTCATTCTTCAATTTTGATACTAAGTATGATTATTTCAGATTATAAAACTAAATATGTTTATTTCTATGTTTTGTAAGACTGAAAATGTTTGTTCCTAAACTTTTGTCTCGATTATTTTATCATCATGTTAATATTTTTATCAAATCATATATTATTATTTTTTTCATATATATGTATCTCATTATGATATAGTATTCTATATTTCAATATCTTTAAAATAATATATTATTATTTTACTCGCCGTGTCCCCGTTTTCTAGGGATGTCGATGGGTCGGATATGGGTCGGGGAGTACCATATTCATCCCCATCCCCGTTTAGTATAATGCCCCCCGTCCCCATCCCCATACCCGTTCAGGTATTGAAAATTGTCCCCATCCCCGTCCCCATCGGATATTCGTCCCCATCGGGGATTCCCCGTCCCCGTTTAATTTTTCCCATTTTAAAGTTTTAGAAGTTTTTCCCGCAAAATTCCCCATCTATATCGGATATTCATCCCCGTCGGGAAATTCTCCGTCCCCCTATTTTTGTCCTCAAGTGTATTTAGCTTTTTCGGATATTTTTTAAACATAGTAAGTGTGGCTAAATCAAATCGATTATGGATTTAAATGATGACTTGACATGGATAATCATTGTGGCATGTATTTAATACTAATTCTCAATGCAACATATACTACCTATATGAAGTGATGATGTTGTTATGTATATATGTTCATCCATGTAGGTAGTAGGTATGCAACGTGCACCTCAACGCCTTGATAGTCAAAGCATTCATGACAATTGTTAACAACTGCTTTTGCAATTTACTCTAAGGAAGGGATTATTTTGTTGTAGTGTTGCATCCCTTCATCAAATTCAGCGCATTTTAATTGTTCTCAATCACCACTATCTAATCTCATGAAAAGAGAACAAACCTTAAAAACCTACAAATAAAACCAATAACAGTAGAAAAAGAACTATTTATAACTGCAAAATCAAAATCTGATGGAATTCAATGTCTAATCTCATGAAAAATAACAGACCCTAAAAACCTACAAATAAAACCAATAATAGTAGAAAGAACAATTCATAATTGTTCTCAACCAACACTACCACAAATACCATTAACATGCCCACATAATAGGTTAGCACTTACTTCACTTAGCATTAGTATAATTTACACATATAATAATCATACAAAAATATAACCTTAAAACATTTTTTAAATACATTTTTGCGAAAGTAGGATTGTAGGAATGAGTATGATACTCTTAATTCTAAAAGCATAAAAGTGTATATAGTTTGAAATTTAAAAATCATCAATTTAAATTTAAACACAGTTTATGAATTAAATTTCAATTACACATTTAAAACAAACACAATTTTTTTTGGGTTCCCCGTCGGATTCACCACCGAGTTCGCCGTCGGGGTCCCACACCGAGTTCCCCGTCGGATTCCCCGTTTGGGTTTCCCGTCGGGTTTGGGTTCGAATCGGGGAGCGGGGCGAATACCCCTATCTTCATCCCCTTCCCCATACCCAAGCGGGGAATCAATTTTTAACCCATCCCCGTCCCCGTACCCGTTTAAAATCCCCATCCCCACCCCACGACGGGTAATACCCGCAAATTTTGGGGAATTCCCAACCCATTGACACCCCTACCGTTTCCTATATTTTAAGGATTGCCGCTTCCCCGTTTCTTGCCGTATCCGTTTCCCGTATCCGTGTCCGTGTCCGTGCATCATAGCTAATATCTAAATATGTTAGTTTGATAGAATCCTATGATAGTATGAAGATCACCTTAGAATCCCTTTTGAGTTGAGAGACAAAAGTGTATAAAGGGAGACATGGAGATAACAGAAGCACATCCCAATCTCAGCCTCTCTTGGCATCAAAAACATTCCTTATCCTTCCACTTAATTCTGTGAAGGCAGGATGTGCTTGTGGACTTAGTGACCTCTTTTATTGTCAATCACACTTGTGACTTCATTGACTTGTTAAAGGCTAAAAAATGACTTAGATAAGCTAAGTGGAATGTTATGTTAAAGGCTAAAAAATGCCTCAGTTGTGATTCCTGCAACTACTGATAAAAAATAGTTGTTAATTTCTCCTTTAAAAAAATAGAAATGACAGTTGAGTATCAATGTTTTGTTTTGGATAAGCAAGGTACACAATCGGTTCATATTTCACTCTCTTAGTCTTTGTTATCTTAATATATGTTGACGGAATTTATAGTCACAAGACAGGTTTCAGGTTTGCTTATGTACTGCAATGAATTGTGTTGGCGAAGATAGGGACAAACTTAGCTTTATCAGTTCTTTTATATTGATTGGTACTGCAACATTGAAGGAAGTCCAATACAACTTTATTCTTGCGTGTATCCTATTGGTTTTAGGATTAATTTAGTGTAATTCCTGATTAAAAAATTTTGTGTGATTCCTGATTAAAAAAATTTGTGTGATTCCTGATTCATGATATATTTTCAGCCTACTGTAAGATATCCATCCTGAGTTTAGGATTAATTTAGTAGCTCTATTAAACACTTTATAAATGTTTAGTTGGTAAAATATCTTATTGCTCTATTCAGAAGCAAGTTTACTTATGAAGTGAAAAGTTGATGGACATATAGTTTCTTGAAGGAAGCTGCAACGTACCAAATCTGAATGTCAACTTGAAACTAGAAATGGAAGCATTTGAAGCAGGAAATGCAACTTCTAAAGACTGGGAAATAAGCTTATAAGCCTAGCAGTTGGTAAGGTGTTGATCCTTGCAATGGATGGGATGTAGTCAAATGTGATGCTTCTCGTGTGACTACCATGTAAGATCTGCTAAGCACATGTAAAATACAACACTATATATTCTTGGTAGTTGGTACTTTGTCTGAATATTGTGTGTGTACTTTGCATCACAGGCAATGGTCTAGTATGAATTTGACAGGTCTGCTCTCGGGATATCTTGGTTTCTTATCCGAATTACAATATCTGTAAGTCCTCTACTGCACACCATTTGATAAATCCAACACAGGCCAATTTTTTTCATGTCAGGTTGTGATGTATCTGAACTAGTTCCTCTTTTAGGTATCTATATTATAATACAGGCGTTACAAGTTTTCTTCCAAATCTTGGGAAATTGAAGAAGCTCATAAACTTGTAAGAAAGAATTCTATTACTGTAAAGAAAACATTTCAAGACTACACCGACTAAGCCTTTGTTCTGAGTGTATGTTATTTATATGTGTAATAGAAGTCTTGTCAGTTGCGGCTTTTGTGGTCCGATACCTGATTCAATTGGATCTCTACCACAGTTTGTCTCTTTGGTATGAACTTCATTCTCATTCTTGTATTTCAGAATTTAAGTCAAATTGTAAAAGGGATTTGATAATTACTTCTTTTTTAAACACAATCATCAAGCCTTACAATTTTTCCTCTTTTGTTGGGTGGTATCCATTAGTATGAAGCTTCCATAACTTGCATGAAATTTGCATCTGCAGAACACTGAACAACAATGGTTTTAATGGAAATATACCTTCTTCACTAGGTAACTTGACAACACTTACAAATTTGGACCTCTTTGAGAACCAGCTTCCGGGAAACATTCCTGTATCCAATGGTACTAGGCCAGGACTTGAGAAGCTATTCAATGCTAGACACTTGTACGTTAAATACATGAAATATCAATTGATCCTGTTTTTTTCATTAAATCATACAGAGATATTTGATGAATTTCTCTAATGCACTTGCTATTTTCAGTCACTTTAGAGTAAATAAATTGTCTGGTCAGGTACTAGAGTCACTTTTCAGCTCCAACATGAATCTGATACACGTATAAGCTCTTTAGGCTATTCTAATTTGATTTAGTATATAATGCTAGAATGTTTTTTCTACTGCACTATGAGTAAGATAACGGATTTCTGCAAGAAAGGCAAACACTCATAGAATAGGTTTTTGTGATTTACTCTTACTGTACAAGATAATATTTGTTGGTTAATGACGAATAACAGCTGGAAATTGTTTTTTGATAATTTCATTTTTAGGTTCATAGACAACAATCAACTCATTAGAGACATCGCTTTTTCCTTAGGACTTATACAAATATGGGAATTTGTTTAAGTATTCCTTCAACTTAGACACTTTGTATTGTTTCATGTAATAATTTCTTGTTGATAGTATATCAATATTAGTTGAACATTAAATGTGTATATATACTATTTGTGTATTAACATGCGAATGGGTGGCTCGTCGGGATGCCCGTGGCATGGACAGCGAGAAGAAGGCGCGGAAGATTATAAATTTAATGGTTAGCTTGACAATTGGTGGTTTTTAAAAGGTTATTTTAAAATTTTCCCTGTTTCAATCCAAAAATAATTTAAATTTATCACTTAGTGGGGTTAGGTGATAATAATAATTGATGTGATAGTGGTAGGTTTGTCCCATACATTCAGTTTGTAGCTTACGTCCCTTTCCATTATCATTTCCTCCTGCTCCTTGCTTTCTAAAATATCTCCAATCTTCATTTACTCACAGCAGCTTCAATTTTGAAATTGAAAATGGCGGAGGCAGCCATACGACTTCCATCTCTAAACCTCACAAAAACCACACCCCTGACCAATCCAAATCTTCTGTCCCTGATGCTGTCTCTCATGCTGTCCCTTGAATTCCTATTCGTCCACGTGGCCCCTATATTTAAAAAAAATAAAGTTTTAATTGTTAGTTGGGTTCAGATATTAAAAATAGGGGTCACGTGGACGAATAAGAATTCAGGGACAGCATGAGAGACAGGATCAGGGACAGAAGATTTGGATTGACCCCTGACGAACAACAAGACAAGTCTACGTGTAAGGGCATCTCAGCAGCCTTCCTCGGATTCTCAAGGTATACATACATATATATATATATATATTCCGTCACTTACATTTTTCTTCTCCAGAAACTAAAACTCAACGATGCATATATGCAGAACCTCCGATCCGCATCGGAATAGTGGGTTGTGCCAACATCGGTCGGAAGTTATCCCGCGCCATCTCCCTAACACCCACAGACGCAGTAGTCCACGCAGTAGCAAGCCGCTCAATCGACAAGGCCCGCCGCTTCGCAACCACCATTGGCCTCCCTGTTGGAGCCAAGCTGTACGGATCGTACGAGGAGATCCTAGACGACCCAGATATCGAAGCAGTCTACATTCCCCTCCCCACCGCCCTCCACCTCCAATGGGCGCTCCTCGCCGCCGAGAAGAAGAAACACATCCTCCTCGAGAAACCCGTCACCCTCAACATCGCCCAACTAGATCAAATCTTAGAGAAATGCGACACCAACAACCTGCAATTCATGGACGGCACCATGTGGGTCCATCATCCTAGAACCAAAAAGATCCACAACTTTCTCAACGATCACCACAAATTTGGCCGGCTAAAGAATGTAAGTTTGTCAATTAATAAAAAATCATTAAACCATGAATATGGTTTATAAATTTATTTACAGAAGCAACAGATATATAAAACAATTTCAGAAATTTAATTATACCATTAAAAAACATATTCAAACAGAAGTAAGGTGTGGGATTGCTAAACCCCGAATCTCGTTACTAACAAGAGGCAGAATTTTGGTAAGGAAGGAAAATGAGGTACTTTCTTTATATTGAACTTAATGTTCTTATGTAGCTGAATTTCTAAAATTATTTTGTGTATATATTGCTTCTGTAATAAAATTTTTGAAATAACTTGTGTAATTACTATTGGTTTTAAACGAAATATGTGCCTTTTGTCTTTTGCAAAGTCAACGTTGAAGAAGAAACCGTCTGATCCTACTCTTGTGTGTTACGTTCTCAGATTCAAGCAGTCTTCCATTTCGCTGCAAGCGACGATTTCCTACAAAACGACATTCGTGTCAAGCCAGATCTTGACGCACTTGGCTCATTAGGCGATGTGGGATGGTATTGCATTAGAGCAAGCTTGCTAGCCGCAAACTACGAGCTTCCAAAACTCGTGACAGCCATACGCGGCGGTGTGACGAATGAAGCAGGTGTGATTTTATCGTGTGGAGCGTCGTTGCTTTGGGAAGACGGAGTCGTAGGCAATTTCCAGTGCTCCTTCCTCTCCCATTTAACCATGGATGTAACAATCGTTGGAACAAAAGGAACCCTACGCATCACAGACTTTGTTATTCCTCAAGAAGAGAGCTTTGCCACGTACTCGACTACTTCCAACACTTCCTTTAAAGATCTCGAGGTTGGGTGGTCTCCCGGAGCTGCTGTGCACAGTGTCGCGACAGAGCTTCCACAAGAAGCTCTAATGGTGAAGGAGTTTTCGAATTTGGTTAAGAATGTAATACGAAATGGGTCCAAAGCTGATCAGAAGTGGCCAGTTATAAGTAGGAAAACACAACTTGTGGTTAATGCTGTCAAGACTTCCATAGAAAGAGGATATGAACCAGTTGAAGTTGTTTTCTGAAGTATTCAATGAAAATTTGTAGTGTTGTGTAATATGTTAATTGTTGATTCTATATATTAGTAAGAAAAAATCATCGTAACTATCACATCCAGAAAATGAAATTTGAAGGCGTTGATTAAAATATTGACAAAATTATATTTAAAAATAAACAGACTAAACGTTAATATTAAGATGAATTTTTATACTTACACGGTAGCCCGCGTGTAAAGCACGCAGAGATTTACTCAAGTCAAGTTGTTGATTGCCTGTTTTATATTGATTGTTGGTGTTTCGTCTGGATGAGTGAGTAGTTACAACTATTGTATTGAGTGTGTATCTAGTTGTCTGTGAATGTAGTATGTGGTTGTAATAGTCTGGCCTCTATCGTATTATGTTGAGAAGCTATTTGTATGTTTGAATTAGTATGACATTTATATTTTGGTCATTATTAAGTTTAGTAGCATTACAACTTTTTGTTCTGTGTTTGGCTACAAAAGTGTATTCCTTATGTTAGCAAAATCACTGGCATTGTTCCACTAAGTTGTGTTATTCTGTTTTGTGGTGAACTTCCGTGAAGGGTTGTTGACCAACGACAACAATATGTTGGGTCTAACAATGTTCAAATTATGCATAAAAGAAACAGATAACAGAAAGAAACTGATAGGAGCTAAAAAAAACAACGCCAAACGAACTTCTTTGATTGGCAAAAAAAGTCTACATTAACTTCTACTACTAAGACATCCATTGTACTCGCTTAATAAAAAACTCAACTTAGAATATGGATAACATGTACATAACATGGTCAATCAAACTCTACTTTGACATTAATCTAAGTCGTTACAAAAACAGAGCAAATAGTAAGATCATGAGGTTTGCATCTGGTGTGTTAGAAGTAAGTCCAACCATAACAACAGACAATTCAAATAGCAAGTAGCTGCTAGTAAGCATTAAAAGTGAATAAAAATCAAAAGCTAATACAATATCTATTCAGCTTATTGAAAAGTCGATTCAATTAAGAGATAGTCATACGCAATTCCTCCAATTCTCCACCTTGCATGCTTCAGTTGGCTGTGTCTTTTTACGGAACTTTTTCTTCCAATTTCCAAACTCACCGTACATTTCACCATCATCCTATACCAAGATAAACAAAAAGGTCATCATCCACCAAAGTCAAAATACTTAAAAAAACATATAGATCTTACTTTACTCTTGAGACGTCTTCGTTTAGTTGCAAGTCCAACCTTTTTCTTTCTTTCTTTCACATCTTTTATAAAATAAAATAATTCAATGCTAACTGTTAGCATGAAATATTGTGATGTTTTAGGCACATTTTCTAGTCACATTTGGTTCATATTGATAGTCTTTGATGGAGCTTTATGCATATACGAGCTAGTATTGCCTATATTGTCGATATAGATGTCTACACGAGTTCTATGTTGATTATAGGTGATTTAGAGCTATTTCCGAACGAAATCGAGCAAAGGAGAGTTGAGTTGATGCACCTCTAGATCAAGGACACCTTTTGGAAGCAATTTGGAGCATTAGATTGAGGAATGCACGAATGAAGGCTAAAATCACGGTTCTACCCTAAATTACGGCCGTGGATTATGATGCAGAATTCGATGTTCATTCCAGGGGATTTTACGGCCGTGGAAGTTACCCGTGTTTATTTCCACGCCTCAGAATTACGGTCGTGGAATATTCCACGACCGTGATCTTGGCGAATCTTTTCGCAATATTTCGAAGCCATGATCTTTTGAAGAATGGGCCGGCCCGACACCTTGCCCTGCATTATAAAAAGACGGATGAAAGGAGATTTCATCATCATCGCTTACCCTCGTTCAGGCTCACTTATCCACGCTTCTTCATTTGAGAGGCAATTTCGGAGATCTCATTGGAGATCGAAGCTGAGTTGAAGAGTTGTTCAAATCTCGCACATTCGGTGGAGATTTGTTGCTGCGATCTTTGGATTTGTGAAAGATCGAAGTTCTTGAAGGAATTGCAAGAAGATCTCTCTTCTTGTTTAGGTTTGAATCGGAAACGGATTGACATCCCGTTTCTCTTCTTTCCTATAGTTGTGACTTGTTGTTATTCCATTTTGAATCTTTGGAAAACACTTGTTGGAATCTTGAGATTCTTTTGGAAGTTATTAATAGTTCTTGAAGTTTTCATCTCTTTCTTCTTAATTCTTGAATTGATATCAAAATGACTGTTATTGGCTAAAAACCCTTAACAATTCTAAGGTGAAGGGTTGATAGTTGTGGCATAGGTGATGATAGATCGTTCGCAAACAGATTAGACCCTGAGAGTTAGAGAGAATCGTCGACAACCCTAAATTACGGTTGGATCTTGAGATTCCACGGTCGTGGAACTCAAGAACAGACCGTGATTTCACTCCAGTTTACGAGCCTGCTTTTACTTTGATCCAAAGTTAAAGATTTGCTTTAACCTAGTTTAGACTTGTCTTTTCTAGGTGGTAGTGAAGCCTCAACAACCTCTACCTCGATTGTGAGCCTCAACAACCTCAATCGGATAAGTTAGTCTTGATCTTTAGGTTATAAGTTTGGGTATTTAACACTAATCCTCATCTTTAGTTCCTTTCTATATTGAGCCTCAACAACCTGTATAGGGAGTATCTTTTAGGTGAGTTACATAAGGTTTTTGGAACCTCAACCGTACGATTACCTTACCTTAGTATACCTTTGCATATCTTTACTCTGTCTTTACATCATTAGTATATCTTGAATCTATTGCCGCAACTGAATACCCGGATCTTTAGGATTGTTGTTTTCCCAATACTTGCAAACTCCCATATTTACTGCTTGATAATCTGAAATCGAATTTGTTCCCACCCAAATCCCTGTGTTCGATACTCTGGAATCCTTGCTTAGCTACCTCGATCCGTACACTGCGGGTTCGCTGCTTGATTCTAGTTTTATAAATTTAAAACTTATTTGCACACACCTCTAGGGGCGAACACTAACCACAACCACTCTTCTTGTTAATAGCATCTTTGTATAAACAAGGTAGATTCTTGTTGTTCATTTTGGTCATATAATAATCAATTTTATATAATTGTCCAAGTCAGGACTTCACTATCTTATTTTCTAGATTATATTAAAAAAACGGGCAGAGTATATTCCTTGTTCGATTGTACCTCCATTTTAACATTGTGATTTTCCCATTGATTCAATGGGTTGATACTCGATACCTCTAAATATAAGTAGTACCAATCATACCCATAACCAATACCTTGACACTACTGATGCTCAAACCTCATAATAGCCTATACTCATCTTTTCAAAAGCAAAAGAGACACAAAAAGAATGATATGATAATAACATTTCGAAAAAGTAGTGGGAAATATAATTATATAAATATGAGATATAACTCAAATATAGTGCTTGCTTCTACACAAAAAACAAACTGAAAAGGTTTTTGTACCTAACACCCCCTCATTGTCACCAGGTTTGTTAGTGTTGCAAATATTGCATTTCAATTGTTTTGCCCAAAATTGATGTTGGAACACCTACAACATACAAATAATCAAACAAGATTAATCGACCAAATATTGTAGACGACACTACAATCAAACAAGATTAAGAGGATGTTTCTCTAAAAAAACAGCAAGCAACATTAACAATCACAATCTTCAGGCAGCATGCTTGAAATTTTTGTGCCTAGACAAGAGGGAAATGCTACTTTATAACTACAGAAAAAAGATGGTTGAGTAAAAAAATTATGGAAGGAAAATAACTTCCATCTTTAATAGAGTTCATTAGAGCAATTGTCTCTTCACAATAACGTCTTCTATAACAACCCTGTAGTGTTTCCATTAGTGCTCGTTATTGTGCTTAAATTAAAAGTAATTTTACAAATTGAAATTCATCAACTAAGATATTTGTGACATTGTTCTGCTGCTCATGGCTCCATTCAGGAAAGCTTCAAAAGATGGATTATGCAAGCACACCAGTATTATATCAGCATTGAAAGTCTAAATATAATCCAATGATCCCCACCAATACAAAAGCTTGTGTATTTTGTTTAAATATAAAGATCAGTGAAAATAGTGGAAGTAGGAAGGATAAAAACTAATATTACCGCCATGTCTTTCCAACATAGAGCCTATTTCCCGTGCAGTTGTTATAGATCTAGCACATGGTACCACTACAATATATGTACTGAAAGTCCGAGTATAATCGCATGATCCACCACTAATACAAAAGCTTGTGTATCGGCAAACCCTTTAATAAATTCAGAACAAAAGTATCTTCCCAACTTTCAAATTTCAGCAAATTCCTAATCTGATTTTCAGCTTTTTTAACCAACCCTAATCCAAATAAGCTAGCAGCTACTCCGATTGTTTGCTCTACAGCGGAGTGCACAAAAATGACGTATACTTATAAAGTATATTTGTTTGGTTTGAAATTGTTGTAGTGAAGATAACCACAAAACAGATAATCATCCTCTGGCAAGCAGAAAACATGCACACAAGCTGTGAAATAGTACAAAGCACACACACTAAGACAAAGTGCACACACAAGGTGTGAAAGATGTAGGAAATGAGTCATTGAAAGACAAGAAACACACAAGTAACGTGGTTAGATCAAAGAGATAGCTAACAAATTGAGTTACAGGCAATCAATTGTTCGACATAATAAAGAATTCATAAGAAGAATGAGGTAGCAAATTGTTCAGCCTTTTGAATTCAACGGTAAATTGGTGCTCTTTTGTGTGTTGGTATCCTAGTCTTCCTAACGCTTTTGGTGCTTGCAAATTATCTGGTTTAGAGCACTTTATATTTCTTTATATATTTGAAAAATGCTAATTGCACCATTATGTTTACCTCAGTTTATGTATTTAAGATTGATGAATTGCTAAAAAGTTAACTAATAATGTTGTGCAAGGGCCATGAACTGTTTGAATATCTCTAGTCTTGACAGATACTTTGTTCTAGGACATTATGGACAGGCATGTGCTTTCTTGATAGATACTTCCAAACAAATCATATTAATATCTAGTTGGTTCTACTGTCAGTACTAAACTAAAGAGCATTAGACTTTTTTACACCAACTACCTAATTCTGAGCGGGGGATCGAAAAATAAATCAGCAGCTGCCTAATTCTGAGCGCGGTATCAATCCAATTCAAAGAACAGTAAACAGAAACGTAATTCTGAGCATTGTTTGATAGAATAAATGTAGATAGGCGACACAAAAGCAGCAGGCCACAACGAGCCAACAGAAAGTAAAACAAGTACTCCTAAAACAAGTACTTCTAAAACAGAAGCAACTTAATATGTACTTGAAAAGATAAACTAGCCTATTGATTAAAGCCTACTGTCTAGTTCAAAAGAAAAGTAAAACATCAGGGTGTCGAAAAATAACACACAAGCAGCCTAATTCTAAGCGTGGTATCAATCCAATTCATAGAACAAACAGAATCATCTTGCTATGTAACTGGACATATTAAATAAACAATTGATTAAAGGCTAAGTTCTAATTCAAAAGAAAACTTAAACAACACCTGTCAAATTCTGAGTGGTGTATCAATCCATTTCAAAGAATAGCAAAAAAATCTTATTGCTTACAACTATCTGAAAGAACCGTAAATACTCTTTCTTGGATAAAATGAACTGAAACAAAGAACAATTAATTACTTCGCTGATTTTTTTCTGAGCAGCCCAAGGAACTACGACACAAAAGCAGAATGCGACAATGAACCAGCAGAAAGTAAAACAAGTCCTCCTAAAACAGAAACAACTTAATGTGTAGCTGGAAAGAGTAACTAAACTGATTCATCAATTTAATGTGAACTGGAAAGATTAACTAAAATAATTGACTGAAGAATAATTTACTCCTAAAACAGAAAAAGCTTAATGTGTAACTGAAAAGATTAACTAAATAATTGATCGATCAGCTTAATGTGTGCTGGACATATTAACTAAGCAATTGATTGAAGAATAATTTCTAATTCAGAAGAAAAGTTAAACAAAGCCTGCCTATTTTTGAGCGGGGTGGCAATCCATTTGAAAGAGTATCAAACAGAAACTTATTGCGTACCCTTTCTTGGATAAAAGATGTAACACCCCGAATCCGCGGGACTCGGGATGCTACGGGTTGGGACCTCACAATGGGTCCCGACCCTTAGCCTGACAACAATTTCACCGGATCTTGCAACAAGGCACAAATAAAGGCCAAAACCAAAATACATTTTTATGCAATGTTATGAAACCCGGAAATAAAAGAAAGGAAAGACTTCAGCCGTCCTTACAACAACATCAACATAATATATATAATAACAACAACACAAGGACTCCAAAACCCAAAACAACCTAAAATGTACGGAACCCCGGCTGCCCACTCCTCCGGATCACTCGGCCACATCCTAACCTGCACATCAACTACAACAATCGGTATAAAACCGTTAGCTCACATTCTAGGCATTATAAGAATAATATGGCACAAACACACATAGGAACACAAACACACAACATGCTCATAAACATACACATCCGTTACTTATTATCTTTTTAGGTTATTCCATATCTAATTCATTCGTTCAAGTGTGACACGAGAGTCTTATAACTCTCGCCTCTGTCCCCGTGTAACCAACAGGAGTGTGGCGGCGCCCAACCCGTATACCCTGTGGGAGTGATGAAGAAGCCCGCCCGTATACCGTGTATGGCCTGGTCGCAGAGATCCCCCCAGTCTCCCTCGGGAAACTGAGCGGTGATGTCACCGCCCGATAATAATAATAGTAGTAACGATGGGCCAATAAATAAGGTCAAGTAAATCCTAATCCATTTTCATGTTTAAAAGCGGTAAACACACACCACCATATACATCCAAATAAGGCATAGAAGCGGCTAAGTAAGTCCGAGGACTTACCTCGTCTCAAAGCTAAACAAAACCGATATCACTCTCCGAAGGAATATAATCAAAGCCTGTTCAAGACAAGACACGATAATCAACAACCACTCACGCAAGCTAGAAGTCCTTAAACTTCTAGTATTATATACTCTTATTAGGTCATACACTCCCATAAACTAGGATACTCTTCTAGCCCTCATAAACTCACGAGATCTCAACTATAACCACATGCTAGAATACTTCCATCGTAACTCCACAATCTCAACAAACACATACTCACAACCTCAACAAAGCTCACATGATAACATACACACCTCAATCCTTAGAACGTTCAAACCATCCTCAAATCCTCACCTAAAGTTCCAAACCACTACTTGGCATTAACTCTAAGTTATGCTAGATCCAACCTAGCATGATTCTACCACTAAACATAACTAGAACGAGAAAGGTACTCACACGAGGTCAAAGGCGGAAAACGGTCAACGAATGTCGAGTATGGATTCGTTGGGCCTTCTATGGGGCGCTCCCGAACCTAAAACAAAACTAATCAAATTTAGATATACGCTAAATTTGATCGTAATATATATTATATATAAAATCTTAATGTAAAACTCGTTTTTAAAAGCCAACGTTAAAATCCCGTAATTACATTTTTTTGGGGCAAAAAGATGAAGTTCCATAAACTTGGGATATATTCTTTAATTAAAATTTTGGCCAAATTATGTAATTAAACCAACCGGGGCAGATCTGAAATTACTGAAAATATGGGCCAGATACGTAAATATAGAACATGGGGTAAATATTGTAATTATATTTAAATAGAGGGGGCCCGCATAAAATTTGAAGAAGGGTTTCTGCTTCTTCTTCCTCGTTGGGGCAACAGGCGGCGGGCACTGGTTCTGCAGCGGAGGGCCGATCCGTGTGAGCAAAGGCGCAGGGGAAGAGAGCAGCTTGCGGCGAGGCTACTCCGGCATCGGTCCTGGCGGCAGAGTGTGGAGGCAGAGGTTCAGTCCGGCGGATCCCACTCCAACTAGGGCTAAGCAGAGGAGCTCGACAGATTCCTTGGCGGCGGCGGGAAGGCGGGGCAAACAGAGGGGCTCCGGATGAGAAGGGCATTCCATAGGGCGGCTAGAGGCGGCTCACTCCTGCGGCAGCGGTTGCCCCTCTACGCAACAGTAGAAAACAGAGAGAAGCAGGGAAGAAGATGGCGGCTGTGAGTAGTGAAGGTGGAGGCTTACTCAGAGGCTGCTGGGCTCCTTCTCCGGCAAGGTCCAATCGCCTTCGAGCCGGCATCATTCCGGCAGTTCAGAAAGGGGGTAAAGAAAGGAAGGTGCTGCGGATTTTGCAGAAGGTGAGGGTCGATTGAGGCTTCCGGCCTGCTGGCATCGATGGAGAAGAAACTGATGCAAATGGGCTGTCTGATTTCCGAAGGTTGAGATATCAAGTGTGGTGTTTGCTAGTTGTTGCAGGTGAAGAGAGAAATTGCAGAGGGATAGGGAGATAGGAGAGACGAGTGTGAGGATGAGGGTGAGAGATTGAGAGGTTGCAGCTGCTGAGAGAGGGACAAAGGGGAAGGTGACAAACCAGGTGCAGATGCTAGGGAGGCTCAGGGGTCGACTGGGCAAGTAGGGAGGAAGCTAGACGGGCTGTTCCTTCAAGAGGTCGGGGATGGAACAGGTCGAGAAAGAAAAATAAATAAAGGGGAAGGAATAAAATAAATTAATAAAATAGTAAACGGAAATAGAATAAACTCGATCAAAAAGCACTCGGAACGGGATTTTTAAATCAGAAAACTTCCCGACTTTTTCCGCAATTAAAAGTACGGATATGAAAGAACGTATCCAAAATAATAATATACTCGGATATAATAAATTAGGAATTTTACGCCGTACAATACTTTTAATAAAATATTTAAGCTAATAAATTATCGATACAAGTCGAAAAATAAAACCGAAAACGCGTGAAAATTTTGGGCGTTACAAAAGAAACTTAAACAAGTACTTGTAAAACAAAAACAAGTTAATATGTAATTTAGTAGATCAATTGAATAGCTTCTTATTTTTGTGTAGTCCAAGAACTGGACAGCTTAATAAAACAATTGATTACATGCTAATTTATAATTCAAAAGAAACTAAAAGAAACAGATAGTTAAGCAGCATCACTACAACATCTAATTAACAAACAGAAACTAAGACATGTTTTAGCACGTTTCCTTTTTCCTAGCTAAATGTTTTTCTTTCTACTCCATCCAAACTCCATAGGTTCCTTTCCATCAAATACAAGTCATTTGGTCAACATAAAATGATTTAGATTTAGTATGTGTAATAAATTGGCTTGAATACAAATTGTTGAGACTGACATAAGCCTAATCTCGTGTAGTGCACAAGATGTCCAACGATGAATCCATTTTGTATACCTCATTTTTTCTTCCATTGCTTGACATTTAAAATAAACCGGACATAATAAAATTAGAAGAAAATGAATACGGTGAAATACATTCATTTAGCATGTTGTATTGACAGTTTAGATTCATCATGATATCTTATGTTCATGTTTAATCTTATTTTATGTCCAGTCACAAATGAACTTGAACAAAACAAATACCAGAAAACATGGACTCAAGTTTAGCTAGCTTCGTTCTAGTTGTTCAGGCATACTTCACTAATAGGATGAATTAAAATTACACATCAACAATATAAATCACTATGATCCGTACAAAATAGCTCTAATTAGATCACATCATTACGAACTATATGCTTCCATTTTTCACGAATGCCTAGTCAATGCATTTATCAATGGAGAACAATAAATCATTCAATCAATTACCTCTCTTGGATGGTCCAAATTTTGTATGTATGTTAGCTTAAACCATCTCAAATACCTCCTGGGTTAATGCTTTCTCATTAGTTACTTCTCATCCTCCTTGGTTGTTTTTACTCAGATTGGAGTAATTGAATTCTCTTCACCTATAATCAACCGAAAGAGTCAACACAAAGTGTAATTGACAACCATCATATTTTCAAGAGGTATATAATCGTAAGGGATCATAAACACATGTGCATATGCATGGTCTATTAATATTGTATAGTAGTCATCTTGGGAGTTTCTGCCTCTAGAGGTACCTCCTCTTGCCTTAAACTTTAAAATTTTGACTACATGTTCAGAAACACGTAACAAATGAAAATCTTTTCTCGTCGCTCACTCTTGCTCATTGTATATAAATTCTGATTTTTTTATGCATATATATTGGAGTCCAAATGTCTAATTTAGAGATTTTTCATGTATCAAATGCGTTAGTGCAGCTAGAATAAGCTTTTCAAAACTTCCGTAATTTTCCTACAAATAACAAAACATACTCAAGACTCAAAATTGGCCACATAAAACATAGCTTCAAGCCTCATGAAGAGAAAAGGTGAAAGGGTGCACCACAACTGAAATTTCTTGGTATAAAAAAATTGCATTATAGGCTCTGATCTTGACAAATGATTGCAGCTACGAGAACCCACAAGACCAACAACAAAACACAACTGATTGTATGCACAATGACAACAATTGCATTAGTGGGCAAGATTTCACTTTTATTTGGTGGGCCGAATTGTTTGCAGTAGACTGAAGCAACCTAGAAGCAAACCAAGAGTGAGAAGAACTCCAAGACAAAGACCTAGAATGCCAGGATTTTCTAGAATGTTGACAAGTGAGGTCCATTAGCTTAATTTTAACTCATAATTAGGTTTTTATAGTTGTTTGCTTCTTCATGACCAAATGAAACTAAATTCAAGTCCATCATAAGACGGTTCCTTGTAAGTTGTAGCTTAAAGGATGTGGGCAAAACACTACACATATCATCACATAATAATCACAAATATCCACCTTAGCATTACATAATTGGACAAATTTTCAAGATAAACTCTAAATGAGATTAGAACTTAAACATAAAACAATAAATGGATACCTACCTTGGTGGCAAAGTCTTCCCTTTCCCACGAGAATATATTCTAATCTCTGTCTTCTCTTTTAAAATATTCTGAATGATTCAGAAATGTAATAAGAAGAATGTCCAACTAAAATTATATAACAAACGAATTCTCAGCTTCAAATTCCTGACTACCTTGTCAAAGTTGTAAGGTCCAGGATATTTTCTTAATGCATGACCACCCTAATCATCATCTACTCTTCCAAGACATGGTTTTTTTTTATGGCATGGACACATATAACATTTGCAATAGCTAATACAGAAGGACTGCAAAGTTATAATGTTCAGGATGGAGCTCACCATCTTGAAGAAGTAAAACTGAAATTTAGAATGAAAAAGTACTTGTGAGTTGTGAAGAAGGCTCCATTGCAATCTTCTTCCAAAGCTTCTCTTCTACATCTCGTAAGGACTTGGACTTGAACTTGAACTTGGGAGGTGGACATGATATTACCATGTTGAATTTAATAGAAGTTGTTGTCTGCAAAGCGTATTAAGTTTGTTAAGGTTCAACCACATACACTAATCCTCAAATTGAAAATATTAAAAGCTGTAGGAGGAGAGTATATATACCGAAAACTAAGCGCCAAGAGCAATCCTCAACCGGCCAACAAGCAAACAACACCCAATTTCATGGATCTCTCTTTGCCTCAAATCTATTCTATGAGCAAGCACGTCAATTAAATCCAAGTACTTGCAAGGAAAGCCTCAAAACAAGATACATACATTGTTTAGCATGCAGTTCTCTCTTAGACACTTTGTCAAACACATAGCGTGCAACCTTACCAAATTTGAAGAGCTTCAGTTCAAATGTATCCAAATGATGTACACCTATGTACAATATGCTGCACAATCACATAAATTTCTCAACTACTTCCAGTTGAGGGCCTAATAAGAAAAGAGAGAAGGGGTCACATATATTAAGAAAATAGAAGTTGTTGTTTACATGCCAGAAGTATAGACCCATGACTATTGAGGGACAAATCACAGTACCACGAAATTCAGAGAAAGAAAGAAGGGACGACATACCGATTGAATAGGAGAATAAGGATGGCCAGCGACGGATCCCGATCAGTAGAAGGTGGGACGATATGAGTAAACGAAGATGAAGCAGCCATGAAGAAAGACAGAGAAGATGTTGTTAACTTAGAACTTTTTTATGTGTGGATTTACTCCACATATTTTAGCATTTATATTTAAGATAAAAGATATAAATTTTAAACATCCAAACTTCTAAATTAAAACTAGTATAATACCCACACCTTGTGCGGGATTGAGTTTGAATAAATTGTAAAAAAATAATAATTATTAATTAAAAAATTATTAGCTACAAAAATTACATTTTTTTTTATAAAAAGTGTTAAATGTTAGAAGAATATATTAATATCAATTTGATTAGATCATGTAATAAAAAAATTAATTATTAATTTTATAACAATTGCCAAAGTATTAAATAAAAAATTTACGTAACAAATTTCTAATAGTTTTTTAATATTATTTCCTATAACTAAAAATTTAAAGTTTTTTGTTTTAAATCGTTTCTAAAATCGATTATTTTAAAAAAAATCGATTTAATAAAGAAATTATAAAATATTTATTAACGATATTAAAAATATTTTTAAAAAAATAATGTTATATCTCATATTGTAACCAATAAGATTTAAATGTTAGTTCGGATATATTTTGTAAAATCTAAAATCCAAACAAAATCCTTTGAATCTCTAAATTCGGTTAGGTGATATGATTTTTTTTAAAATTATTTTTATAAAGATATTGAACATGATGAAATGGAATTATTATTTTTTTGAATTGGCATGATGAGATGGAAAATATTTTAATTTTAACTTAAAATATTTATTGAATAATGGCATAATTGTAATTAAAATGTGGCAAAATGGTAAATATTTGACAAAAAATCCTAGGTGGCATGGTTAAGGGGTTGGCATGTGGACTAAGAGGGTTCTATTTTAGTAGTATATATAGATTATTAAATCCGTGTTTACTCACAAAGTTTTCAAGAATAAGATTTCAAAATATGTAAACTAAAATATAAAATTAAAAGGAAACAGATAATCGAGTAAGACGAAAAGGCAAAAAGTTAAATACAAATCGAGAGGATGAAAGAAAATTATTTTTAATTGGCTATATATATACTCGATGTAATAGTTGTATAAACATAAGACAATAAAAAAATAATTATTATAGGATTGTATGCACGTTTGGGAAATATACATATCAAAAGAAGTGGTTTAACAAATTAATAATAACGAAAACAATAATAGGTATGAAAAGAGTAAACCGGAGTTAATTAAGTGAACACAACAAATATGACGTTGATGAAGCTTATACTTAGAACTTGAAGAGGCAAGGCCGAATCTTATATAAACTCAAGTACAATTTCCCTGCAAATTAATCAGTTGTCAAATCATTGGATCAAAAACATACATGACCAGAAGGAATGGGCGGTTCGGCGGGATGTCGGTGGACAACGAGAAGAATGCGACAAAGCTCATAAAACTAAGTAATTGATTGGAGTAAAAAGGAGCAAATTGTTCGGCGCATGTGAACTCCTAAAACTGCGTAATAGAAATACAACACAAGTTCTAGAATAGAGCAGCTAAAGAAGTCACACAAGTCTCAGAACATTAAAGAAGTCACGCAGTTGATGTATGGATGGGCGTTGCATTTGCACTCGCGATCAACCTGTGTATCATTACATAACACAAAATAAACACCCAATCCCAACACCAATAACCCGTCTTTATCCGAGAACTCAATTGATTAGATATATAATCAAGTCAGTGGTAAACAAAATATTTCGATCCATGTTCACTCACAAAGTTTTCAACCCTAAGATATCCAAACATGCAAACATGGAGATAAAAAAAATAAATATAAATAGGATACATTATAAAAATAAATAGCCTAAACATTATATTTGGACTGTAGTTAAATTAGTTAATGCAACAAATATTATCAAGCTTAATACAACAAAGACAACGGATAAAATTGGGGGATCTTATTTGCGCCCCAAAATACAATTAGGAGTCCGACGCACAGCAGGTGCGAATAAGAGATTGTGGGTTGGCCAACTCCCCGACGCAGAGCAGGTGCGAATCAGAGTAAATTGTGGGCCGATTTTTGAAAGTGACGCACTGCATGTGCATCTAGCACCTTTTACAAACTTTTATTTACTTTAGCATTTTTTTGTAATCTAAGTTTAGCATGTGCATCTCTACCACTGCATGTGCATCTACTATCTAGCACCTTTTACAAATTTTTAATTAGTATAGCATTTTTTTTGTAATCTAGTTTAGCATGTGTATTAGTTAGTTTAGTGGGTTATTTTATTTGTGGGTCTTATATTTAAAGGCCATGTAAGTTAGTATAAGATTTTTTTTAATTATTATTGTATAATATATTTTAAATTTGTTTTTTTTAAGAAAAAAGTAGTATGTGTGTTTTTTTAATTAGTATAAGATAAATAATAAGATTTTTTATTAATAATATAACTGGAGATTTACTAGTAGTGTTGTTTCAAAGGTATAACCACAAACTAATAATTAAAAAATAGGTACTTTTAATTATTATTGTATAATATATTTTAAATTTTTTTTTTAAGAAAAAATTAGTATGTGTGTTTTTTTAAATTAGTATAAGATAAATTAATAAGATTTTTTTCTTAATCATATAACTTGGAGATTTACTAGTAGTGTTGTTTAAAAGGGATAACCACAAACTAATAATTAAAAAATAGGTACTATATTTATTAAAAAACCAATTTAATTATACATATCTTTATTTATTAAAAAATAGGCACTATATGTATTTTATATTTGAAGATACTACTATTAGTATTATTTTTGTACAATAAAGTTTCATAAAAACATTTAAAAAGCTTTTTTATGAATTTCCAAAAAGAGATTTTAAATTAAGTTTGAAGTAAGAAAGATATTATTGTTTTTAAAAGTTTTTTTATTTAAAGTTTCATAAAAAGGTTTTTTTTGAATTTTCAAAAGAGATTTTAACTATTGCGTGATGATTATTTAGTAGTTAGGTTAGTATTATGATAGTTGTTAGTATAGTTAATTAACATTAATAATAAAAATAATTTTTATAGAATGATGACAATCTTAACCAATAAACGTACATAAATAATGGTTGTCTAAGGTGTAGGTCGAGCGTATTGTTGACGGAGAGTCTTAAACATCTTAATTTGGGGCTCGTACATCTTGTCTAATTCCTTCGAGATAATTGGTGAAATAGGGTTCTTTTTGTTTAGTGTAGACTAACTAGGCCCCTAGCAATATCCAACAAAAATATAAAGATAAATAAAAGTATTAAAGAGATAAATTAGGGAGATAATTGAGCATTTAATAAATCCACAATAATAAACTACCTTAAATATTAAAACGGATTTGAAAAAAAAGGAAACCGAATGGGAAAGATTCTCGCAATCTATATATGAGTGATTACATCCGTCAATCACAAACACAATCACCGCTGCTCTCCATTGAAGGAAGATTCAAGGTCTCATCTTTCTCCCTTCTAGATATCATCTTTCTCCCTTCCATTTCGTCTCTATTTTATTTTCCATTGAAGCCGATGCAAGTTATCGCTTCTATCCCGCTCCATTGAAGGTTATTGAAGGTCGATTATATCCATCTCCATTGAAGGCCGCTCGAAACCTCTTCACAAGTTATCGTCTTCTCCGACTACAAAACAGGTACATTTTCTAACTCGGATGTAAGATTATTGCGACATATTACAGGATTATGTACCGGTTTTGCCAAAACAAACATTATGTATCACATGTAGTTGCTAATAAATATTATGTACTAGTTTTGCATCACACATAGTTGCTGATAAATATTTGCTGATAAACATTATGTACGAGTTATTTAAATAAAGCAAATAATGTAGTTGATTGTCACCGTATTATGTAACAGATCGATCTATTATCAACAAACTTCGAAGGATACAATCAATATGTATCAGATTGTCTCCGTCTTATGTATCTGATCGAGCTCTCTCAACAATTATGAAGAAATCAATAGGAGAAACAATGGCTTCCATTTTGAAGAACTCAATATCATAAACTCGGTTGCAGCAACAATGACGTCCAAATTTTCTCTGTAATGGCTTGTTTGATTGATATCCCCAAATTAATGGAGATTGTCCACGATTTATTTCCTTGTTTAACGGATGACAATAACTATTAATGTTTTTAATTAAGATAATAAATACACCTAATCAGGATAGAGATATTTAACAAATCTACAGAATCTTCAATATTATATGGGATTAATCTTTTTAGTAAAATATAGAGGGGCCTAGTTTGTTAACATAAAACAAAATGGGCCTAGTTTGTACACACTATTACATAAGTTGCCTACTTAGCCAACTCATCCAATTCCTTCAATGTATCATCGTGCGACGGATACCAATATTCGAGAACGGGTGGGAGTGGGCAATTTGGTTTACATCGTAGCTGTAAACAAGAGAGAATTTTTGCTAAGTTAGCTGCAATTAATAATTTAAATTGATGAGAAAATATATTACTTACCGCAACAAAATGGTTACGATACATGTCAAAAGCTATGAATCCAATTGATCTCGGGGCCGGGCCACCAACGGGGGGCATTTGTATGGTTAACGGGAGGCTTATATGAGCCGCATTCCAATCCAAATACACAAGAGTGCATTGGAAGATCGTGGCAAACAATGCCCCGCATAAGGGCATTTCCATCCAATATTTGGATGGTGCCACAACATTTGGTTTTAGCCAATTGAGTCTCTCCAGCATCTCTTCATGATCGACCCCTTCATGATCTAGGAAAACATCGTATCGTTCTGGGTGTTCTTCAAGCTCTGTCATCATGAGTTTGCGCATGTTAGGCCATTCATCCTCGTCGTTACCCAACAATACGGAAAGAGCTCGGAATCCACAATTCCCATCGCCTTGAACATTTACTAGCATCTCAACGTAGGGAACCATGAAATTTTCAAAATTGTTCGAGCCGAAGTTATATTTTCCTATGACAACCGGACGGTAAGTGAGAATCGGTGTTTCATTGGCCCCCACTTCCTCTACCTCATCTTCCTCTATCACTTCCTCTTCGGCTGTCTTCTTTCCCATTTCCTCCCTTGCTTTGGCCGCGGCTTCTCTACTGTACTCAAAGCTTGATCCTCTACGGTCATTTGCATCCTTCTTCGGCCTTCCTCTCGGGTTCTAGATCGTTTCCGGAGGTTCTAGCATCAAGTTTTTTTGTTATCTCTTGATCCTGCTGCAAGGTTTCTATTATTTCCGGATCTCTAAGTGTCCGCCATATGGTCCCAATTTGCATAACCTCCTCATTTGTTAAGTCACGAGATGCTTCGAGGTCACTCACGCCCATGTGCCCAAGTTCACCTGATTCACTATCCTCATCATCGAACCAGTGAACTTGACGCCAAAAGATATCGACATCGGTTTCCTCAAATGGGCGGCCTTGATAAACCATCGTTGCCACTTCATGAATGCAAGGTATCACATATGTACTCCTAGTGTAGCAATATGTACAATCGGGGTCATAAGTCTCTTTGCATACGGCGTCGAACATGTCATGAAGCATGAATAGACAGTCATGAGACACATTGTGCACTACAAATCTAAACATTGGCAAATTTCACAATTTATTTTGGATTTTGAAGCGCGATGTCTCTAAAGAACCCATAAGTTGGCGGAATTCGTCCCTCAACATCCTATGGATATGCTCCAAACACGTGTCGAGACGATTGTTTCTAGAGTCCATCTCACTTTTGAACACCGCATGAGCGGATTCAACCCTGGAAATATGTTTGGAGGAGTCAAACTTAATTATGGGCAGACGTTAGTTAAAGAAATATGTGTTTAGGTTTTACCTGCTAGATGCTCTATTTCCAAGGTGCATGTTTTGATCCGTCATGAAGGTTACAATTTTCTCGGCATGACACAACCAAGTTCTCGTCATATACTCCATCAACCCCCAACGATCCCCCAAAGATCGTGCATTGTTTGGAGCCGATCCTCATACGACTCTCTTGACTCGGATCTAAACAAGGTGTAGCATTGAGCCAAGAATTCATTACGGACACTCACACTTCGACTCTTGCGGTAAGCGTAGTCTTCTATGTTGCGCTCAACGTGCCATATGCACAGCATGTGATATGCCTCTGGAATGGTATGCGGAAGGGCTTTTAGGAGACCAAGCTCCCTTGCCGTAATTATGACATTTGGCAATTGGTGACCGCACCAAGCCCGAACTTGTTGCAAAATCCAACGATATGTCTCTTCCGTTTCCCTTGCAAGGAACGCAAACCCAAAGTGAAAGTTTTTTTTTGTCGGTGTTTCCCCTACAATCTCTAATAGGGGCATACCATACCTAGAAGATTAAAAATGTAATTAGTATTGAAGGCGAGAACATATGATAAGAACATAACATGACTACTTACGTGTTTGTGTTGTAGGTTGTATCCATTATCATCACACAATTAAACTTCTCCCATAGTCGAAGAGACGCGGGGTTTGCAAATGCTATGTCTTGTAGTCGTCCCCCGCTCGTTTGTCGCCAACTATAGACGTATCTCCCTAGGCTCAACATCTTTAAGAGTAGTTGCATAGGGGTCGTACCTCCCTCCAACTTTGACTGTTGGAATTTTGCGCGTGCATTGTATACTTGTTGCCTTGAAGTCGCATTATCCTCGTATCGGCCCCTTAAGATTTCTACAGTAGGTTTCGGCCCGCAACCTGCCAACGTCAAGTCAACTACCTCGTTGTATTGTGAGGTTGACAACCGTCCTACGTATGCATGCCCTTCAAAATGCTTGTTCAGCTTGTGTGTGTGGGTGCCGTTGTTAACTTTCACCCTCCATACATTCTTCTCAGCCTCGTAACAATGCAACATAAATGGGCAATCGCACTTCATTGACGAACAATCTCGTTTCTTTATTGGTAGATTGTTATCGTCAACATCTCTCCCCTCATAGTGTCGCTTGGACCCATATTGTTCGCATGCGAGGTGTACCATCCCATACTTTCTCTTTTGCGTGGACTTCCATGATTTGGCAATTGTCAATACCATGCCTTTACGTTGACCGTGACTACGAGCCCAAGCAATACACGATTCTCTATCAGGCCACCATTCGTCTGTTGTAAAATATTCGGTGTAGTCATATTCAGGTTTAGTCACATCGGGTCCACTGACCCCCACCATGTGTGGTGTATATTCCTATAACAAGGTCAATACAAAAATAAGTAAATATAACAAATTAATTTAATAATTAGTGAAGTTAGTAGCAAGTTATGTTAAGTTAAGTTAGCAACAAGTTAGTGGTACAACTATAAGCAAATATAACAAGTTAAGTTAATAATTAGTTAAGTTAGTAACAAGTTATGTTACGTTAAGTTAGCAACAAATTAGTGGTACAAAAATAAGAAAATATAACAAATTAATTTAATAATTAATTTAGTTATTAACAAGTTATGTTACGTTAAGTTAGCAACAAGTTAGTGGTACAAAAATAAGAAAATATAATAAATTAATTTAATAATTAGTTAAGTTAGTAACAAGTTATGTTACGTTAAGTTAGCAACAAGTTAGTGGTACAAAAATAAGAAAATATAATAATTTAATTTAATAATTAGTGAAGTTAGTAACAAGTTATATTAAGTTAAGTTAACAACAAGTTAGTGGTACAACAATAAGCAAATATAACAAATTAAGTTAATAATTAGTTAAGTTAGTAACAAGTTAAGTTAAGTTAGCAACAAATTAGTGGTACAAAAATAAGAAAATATAACAAATTAATTTAATAATTAATTTAGTTAGATGTTAAGTTAAGTTAGCAACAAGTTAGTGGTGCAGCAAATTTAATCGTCATGTTCAATACATGGGTTAAACGAGTTAAACAAATATAAAAAAAACTAAAAAAAAGGGGCAATTTTGGTAACTAGACCTTTTTTAGAAACTAGAGTAGTAACTAGGCTTTTTAATGTTTCAATTAAGTAAATATACCCCAACCTTTTGTATTTATTCTCAAATTCTACACACTCTTCTCTCAAGGGGTACATTTACTAAACACAAAACTAGAAAAAGCCTAGTAAACCAAATTGTTTTTAAAAAAAATGGATTAAACGAGTTAAAAAAATATAAAACGAGTTAAACAAATTTAACAAGTTCAATACATAGGTTAAACGAGTTAAACAAATATAAAAAAGCTAAAAAAAAAATGGGTTAAACGAGTTA